>OZ022578.1:13374500-13502000 GCA_963669155.1 Arbacia lixula
GTATGATATTTCTATGGTATGCTATATGGTAGAATATATTTCTATGATATTTCTGTTGAATGGTATACCTGTATTGGAAGAGATTTCAATGGTAGCTCCATGGTGGATGATGCCTTTATGGTATCTGAATGGTGGTTAGTGATTCAATGGTGGCTCTCAAGTGAATGGTAGATCTATGGTAGCTCTATGATGGCTGTATGGTGTATGATATTTCTATGGTATGCTATATGGTGGAATACATTTCTATGATATTTCTGTTGAATGGTGTACCTGTGGTGGAAGAGATTTCAATGGTAGCTCCATGGTGGATGCCCTAGTAGT
The DNA here is from genome assembly GCA_963669155.1 of Arbacia lixula. Taxonomy (NCBI): domain Eukaryota; kingdom Metazoa; phylum Echinodermata; class Echinoidea; order Arbacioida; family Arbaciidae; genus Arbacia; species Arbacia lixula. Next base: position 13,374,822 of record OZ022578.1, read on the forward strand.
TTTTTGAGTGAGAAAATATATTTTTCGCCTATTTTTTGACTATTTTTGCCAAAAGTTGACTATTTTAAAACTATTTCTTCTAAAAAAAAATAGGATAAAAATAGACTATTTTTATACTATTTTCAAATAGTGGGCTATTTTTTTTCTATTTTTCAAACTTTCCTTTCGTGTGAGGCTATTTTTAAACTATTTTACAAAAACTTCAAAAGTTTCTATGTATTTTTATACTATTTTTTCTACTTCGTCTGACATTGCCAGGCTATTTTTTAACTATTTTTAAGAAACTTCAAAAGTTTCTATGTATTTTTATACTATTTTTCCTACTTCGTCTGACATTGCCAGGCTATTTTTTAACTTTTTCAGAAACTTCAAAATTTTTTATTTATTTTTATACTATTTTTCCTACTTCCTCTCACATTGCCAGGCTATTTTTTGTATATGTTATTAAAACTTTTTTTCCTGCTTCATATAAGTTACTGCTTAAGTTTAAGTTTAAGATTAAGTTCAGAAGATTTTAATCTTATTTAACAAAACAAAAGCAATATATATTTTTCACCATAGTCAAAAGTTAGTACCAATATAATCATAGTATGCGAATATAGAATTAAAAAGAATAACCAACATTTGATTTATAAGCTCAAATCAAGAAAAGGATGATTATTATATGTTAATAGGCAAGACAAATACGCATAAGAGAATTTTAGAATGTGTCATGTAAATGTTATATTTCGTGGTACACATAATTGTTGCTACAGGTACATTGTAGCTTAGGTACGAGGGTGTGAGGTGACAGCGCTACCCAGTCAACTAACAACTATGTCTGGTAACACAGACTATGCCCTAGACTATGACATCATAGTTCCTCTGAGGATCAACGAACTAAAACATAGGCTTTCTAGTTCTGTGGCAAGGATGGGATTGGGGCATAGCTAGTCTCTGTTACCAGACATAATTTTTGATAGACTGTGTGATCCTCAAGTTGGCAGCAATTTAGCCTCAGTACTATAGGCTGTGAGGTGCACACAATTGAAATTAAACAAAATCATATAGACCCTTTGGGAAATACTATGCTACCTGGCATGTGTTATAATGTAAAGAATGATTTTCACTGCATGGTTATGTCATGAAACCCATCCAGGTCTGCACAAAAGACTTGTTGACATGTGCGTGTGTGTGTGTGTGTGTGTGTGTGTGTATGTGTGGTGTGTATGCATGTAGGATATGGGTTTTTCATACATACACCTTGCATGCAGAGTGCAATGCAGCTGGGCCTAGGATTGGGCTATTTTTGGCAACCAATAGGAGCCCTAGCTGGCCGGCTGGCCTATGCAGGTTACACATTTTGAAAACAGGATCAGAATGTGTCTGGCGGTTAGAGGGGCAAAATATATCATCATCATCTCTGTCATCTCCTGCCAATCAACATCAGGTAAGGCCTTATGGTATTTACTACAGTAGGATTATTGTGAAGTTGAATATAGTACATGTTTCTTATATAATTATTGTCACTAGAGTAGAGTCACACACTAGCTGACAAACAGCTCTGCAAGCTACATGTAGCTAGCCCATATAGCTGTCCCCATGTACTAACAATGGTGTTAGTATTGTACGTGTACAAGAGTTATCCTGTCGACTGTTTTAATTATTCCTCTTTGCCGTGATATTCTAAAGTGCTATTATAGTCAAGTTAGTTACTCTAGATCCTACTGTGTAGGATAAAAATCATTATCTTGACTCAAGTTTTGGGGACGGGTAGCCCCGGGACTGCTCCCGCGCAGCGGGCTGGTCGCAGCGTGAGCGGGCTGGCCGCAGTAAGGAGACGGGGTGCTGACCACAGTCTTGTCAAGTCTTGTTTGTGCCAATCAATTACATGTAGATCTATTCTACGTTTACTTTGTTGGTGAGCATGATTGTTGGTCATAGGTGCCTACATGTATATGCATGGAGTAAGCTAGGTTTAACTGCGACCAGCCCGCTCAAACATGAGCTGGCTTTGGAGCAAGAGAGTCGAGCTTAGCAGTGATTTGATTAGTTGTTGATTTTGGCAATTCTGTACGTAACTCGAAACTCGAATCTAGCGGAGCTATTGCACACATTTTGGTTTGGTAAACATTTGGGAAATGGCTCGGTAAAAATCACAAAAATACTCTTAAGTCTTACAAAGTATCTTTTAGCCAGCGTAACAGGTAACTGAAAGGTTGCTTTCTGTGCCACAGTTATAGACGGGTATGTAATTTTCACAGAATCTAACTTTTGCTGGTTTCAAAACAGTACGTGTCATCATCGATACTAAGCCTTGTTGGTATCAATATCAAGCCTCATTCAAAATGTACGAGCGCCTGCATATCGATAACGGAAGCAAATTTTTTGAAGCCAGCAAAAGTATGCAAAAATATACCTTACCTGTCTAAATTGCTGATTTTGACACAAAAATGCCAGCTGGCTTAAGGATTATACTAACTTGGTAAGGCAGAAGATTTTTGTGATTTCTATTATGCAGCCATTTTCCCAAACGGCTTTGCAAGCCAAAATGATGTGATTTTAAAACGCTCGACGTAGCATATATACCCCCACGCTATACAGCGTGGATTTCCTCATAGGGCTAGGAGTAAGGAGTACACTGTGAACAACGGCTGCTAACTGATGGTGGCGGAATCTACGATTTACCTCGTTACAGATGATAGGCAAGAACTAAGATTTACCCTGACCATCTTTCTTCAAAATGGAAAGCCATCACATATGTGATGTGTTCATTTAAATAGCTCATTGCTGATATGTTAAATTATGCTGTCCAGAATACTGATGTGATTTTATTCCCTTTTTAATTTCTTCAGATTTGTACATGGAGGGAGGGTAGCCACTACAAAGATAAATACATGTACAGCATGCTGGTACAACACACATGTACTATCTGGAATGTCTACAGCAGTGGGGATCATGGAATATTCAATGCCCTGGAGGAACACAGGTTTGTAATTTAGTACACGTAATAACTCACTTTCCATAGTTAATGCTGTGTCAAAGATAAATCATAATTTAAAGCTACTAAATTAAAGTGCTCTTAGGCAATCGATTTAAGGTGATGATATCTTTGAAACTTTGGTGAATTATAATTATGTTGCAACATATTGAGGGCAATTCAAATGTTATAGAGAATGAAATCTGACTGAAAATTACCAAAGCAGTAAGCATGCATGGACACTTGGCCGGATGATCATTAATTTTGGTCCCAGTCGTGAATTGAAGAATGCTGGAACAATTAGTCGAATAAAACGACATGTACGTGATGTGGCATGACTAACTTAGTACAATGAAATGTGAAACAAGCCCTTCTTTCACCACAATTAACTAGACTATCTGATATTAAATGTTATCAATTTTGTTTTTCATGCTTAAAAATAAATGGTATTTCTAGCATTTGCATGCCAGTAAAATGTTTAAGTAATAATACACGTACATTCTATATCTTCTTTTACGGGGCCCACTTTTAGTTTAAAAAAAGCCAACTATGTACATGTACATAGTAATTTTGCACTATCTTGATTTAAAAGTTACTTCTCATGACTTTCAACATATTTTTAATAATTTGTTTTCTCTTTATGTTCTCAGGGCTACTGTACATAATCTTCTTGTCCAAATGAGGGAAGGCGATCTGGTACTGGTGCTGCCTGTTTGTGTTCCTCCATGCTGCCATCCGCAACAAACGCGCATCAAGAGAGATAAGTAAGTGTCATAGATGTTGATTGTTATTTGTGGTAATATTTCAATACATGTATTGCAATGCAATATTTTTGCATAAATTTTGGCATGTTAACTTCAAATCTTGAGCCAAGATATTACATGGTGCATCGATCCACCATGAATTCATTTCCATTGATCTGACATTTTATTGCTCAAATTGGAGTGATGATAACCATGACGTCCCAATTTTTTTTATTGTGAACTGTACACATGTAAAAAAAAAAAATACAAAAAATAAGAAAAGTGACCTACAGGACTATGAATATTAAGCTAATTAGCAACCGTTCTCTATTATCGCAGGTTGTGGAATGCCATATTTTTCAAGAAAATAACATATACTCACACAATTTAGTACAGCACACAAATAAATATTGCTGTGGAAATCAAGATACATCTATTAATCATGTTTTTTTTATTGTGTGTGTGCTTTTTCAGCTCCAAACGTCCTCAGGAGAGGGTGATTCTCACCAAGGATTAGGTGGTCATAATCAAGGGAAGTGGGCAACAAGCTACTCGTCATTGACGTGCTGACTTCCTCATCATTAACAGCAACTTAGTGCAATCTACATAATGGTGCAGATCGAGACCATCAACTGGCCTGTACCAGTTTGCTTCAGTGTGTTCTGTTTCAAATTGTTATTTCTTTAGTTTAAAAAATTAGGGTGATGTAAATGTGGGTACATATACTACACCTTAGTGGAACAAGTCCAAGTAATATGTGTTGCAAATTTGCAATTATGAACTTTACTTTCATTAGAGTTTTTATTGTACATGTTTATACGATGTTTTAGAGCAATCCTGTGCTACAAGTCAGTGCCTCAGTTTTAATCGTACATGTTTATATATTTCTAATTTCCCTTTCATTTAAGTCATGTTTTTGTACACACTGTATATGAAATTTCATTTGTTTCTTTTGAACTTGCCGATTATTTAGAAAAAATTAAGCATGCATACAACTTTTGATATAAACGAAATACATCCTGCCGCTTTCATTCAATTCATTTTTAATAAGCGTCGTTTGTGTATTGTAAGTGAACATTTAAGTTCAGATTTCTCGAAAATTCAATATACACATGTACATGTATTATAGTCACCATTCTTTGTACGATAGAACGCACTACAGCCACCATTCTGCTAATCATAGATCAAGACCCAAACTACCATTCTGAATACATGTATACCATTCCAAAATGCCACAATTCAGCGTACCATTTTGTTGCATATTTTGAATGGTAGTGAATGGTTGATGAATGGTTGATCTATGGTAGATGAATGGTGGCTCCATGGTGGATGAATGGTGGCTCTGTGGTGGATGAATGGTGGCTCTATGGTAGATGAATGGTGGCTCTATGGTAGATGAATGGTGACTCTATGGTAGATGAATGGTGTATGAATGGTGGCTCTATGGTAGATGTATGGTGGCTCTATGGTAGATGAATGGTGGCTCTATGGTAGGTGAATGGTGGATGAATGGTGGCTCTATGGTAGATGTATGGTGGCTCTATGGTAGATAAATGGTGGTTCTATGGTAGATGAATGGTGGCTCTATGGTAGAGGAATGGTGGATGAATGGTGGCTCTATGGTAGATGTATGATGGCTCTATGGTAGATGAATGGTGGATGAATGGTGGCTCTATGGTAGATGAATGGTGGCTCTATGGTAGATGAATGGTGGCTCTATGGTGGATGAATGGTGGCTCTATGGTGGATGAATGGTGGCTCTATGGTGGATGAATGGTGGCTCTATGGTAGAGGAATGGTGGATGAATGGTGGCTCTATGGTAGATGTATGGTGGCTCTATGGTAGATGAATGGTGGCTCTATGGTGAATGAATGGTGGCTCTATGGTAGATGAATGGTGGCTCTATGGTAGATGAATGGTGGCTGTATGATGGATAAATGGTGGCTCTATGGTAGATGAATGGTGGCTCTATGGTAGATGAATGGTGGCTCTATGGTAGATGAATGATGAATCTATGGTAGATGAATGGTGGATCAATGGTAGCTTAATGGTAGACCTATGGTATCTGTATGGTAATTGAATGGTAGAATATGTAGGTGTGGCTTAATTTGAATAAATGAATAAATTTGTCCCAATTATTTAAATTAGTTCTATGGTAAATGAATGGTAGATCTGTGGTAGATTTGCTATGGTGTTTGTATGGTATTCTATGGTAGATTTGCTATGGTGTTTGTATGGTGTACCATAGAGATTTTTTTGTAAGGGTATCAATGTTTTCCTCACGTTGCGGACAGAACTGAAAGCTAATAAATAGAAAAAAAATGAGCCGCATTGTACAGGCGGTATCGATCACGTCACAAGGCATACGTTGGAGAATAAATATTTGATACAAAAGGCATTATTTACCCGGAGCATTATAGAAAAGAGAAAACAGGAGAGAGCGAGCATAATCCGAGGTAAACAAAGGTGCAAGTCATCGTTGCGCCCATTGTCCGCACGACACACACACACATATCAATAATACAACGATACTCAATGTGTATGCGAGTATTATACGGTCATTTGTGTGTGAACACCAAACATTGATATGGTTCTGGCAATACACGCATGGCAAGTTCTTATCGTTTCGCCCGGTCCCGAGGTAGCTAGCTAGCGGCAGTCGGTCGTGCACCGCCGTGAGCTCCGCACATACGAAAGGTCATAACCAGGCCCGATGGTCTTCTGCTACACATGTACGCTGATTGCATTGCTTATATTTTGCTGGTAACAGCCCAAGTCTTTCACATCATAAACAGCTAGGCATTGGTGTAGGATCATTCATCTGAGAGTAACGGCACAACGTTATTTTGGACAGAAATCAAAGAGTGATCCCACTTTCAATGGCGTAATATTCCGGCCTTGTTTGTACAGTTGGCGCCTCTCATTCTGCTATCGTCGTTTGTGTGTGGTCTCTCGATCTCAGCGGGGGCATCCTTATTTTCACCAATGAAAGAGAAGGTGAGTTGAGTGCATTTTGATTACAATGATTACATTTCATATCATTCCAAATGTGATTAGATGTCAGGTTCCAGAGGCGTTATGAGGAGCAGGAAGTGTTGTGAATTTCAACTCTCTCTCTCTCTCTCTCTCTCTCTCTCTCTCTCTCTCTTGAAAATTCATATCTTTGCTCATGAAATATGTTTGAATTCCATTGCTGATTAGTGAGAATATGACCTGGGTTTATTTTTTTTGTCGTGACAGTGTATCTACATCATTATCTCTTTCTCTATATTCATGTTTACTTGATTTTCATGTTTCTCACCGAAGGCAGTATGATGCTTGGAGAAGTTGTATTAGCGCGTAGCCATTTTTCTAGATGTGCTCATCCTGTTAATTCAATAAGTATAGCATTAATACGAAGAAGAAAAATAAGAACGCATTGCCCTTTTGGAAATCAATGTTCACGCCGATGAGGCTACGCTGGGAAAATAAGACCTCTTAGTTATTATTCTGATTATTTTTTTATCACCAATACCATTATCATTATTTTTCATGAGGAAAAATAACAAAAGAACAGGAAAGTTTTTTGTGTGGCTAGAGGTGATAATAGAGCTTAATGTGAAGAATTAATATCATGTTTTCGTTAGTTTTGTCACGTTTTTATTACCTAAGAAGATTATTGTGTCGTACACCGCTTGAAGAGTAGGACGGTTAGCAAAATATAATTATGTTATGTCACATGGCATTCATGACGATCTCTCGTTCTTACATTCTAGAGGCATAACGGAAGGGGAGTCCTCGTGACATATGATTAAAAACAATAATAACATGCCGGGAATAATTTTTCTAGTTGAGCTGTGCAATTTGCTATATACGTTTGAGAAGGTTGCTCCACAAAGTCATTAGTAATTGGTCTTCACACTAATTTCTCACAAATACGAGTCCAGTGATTGGAATGGCTCATCAAAATCTTGAATTTTAAATTATTCCCTGTACATGAATCATCTCTCATAACAAATACGAGTCAGGTGATTGGAATTGATCTTTTAATATGATAATGTGAATATCTCTCATAATAAGTACAAAACAATAAAAAGAAAAATCGACAAAACATTCAACTCAATAACAACATTATAATGCCTCAATGATTGAAACTCGGATACCATAGCTAGTTGCATTGATAGTTGCATTGAATGATTGAAAATGATTTCTTACGAGAAATACCGATACAGTATTAATCACAATGTATTGATATGACAGAGATGGTAGAAAAAAAAAACCATAAATCTATGGGATGGACAATGTAGCTAACAACTGCAAAAGAACTGCAGAAATATGTTGACATATTGTTTCATTAAATTTGTTTCAATCCTGTCTTTAAGTGTTTTTAATGTTTCAATTCACAAACATTCGATCCTTGTTTACTCGAGATTGTGACATCTCCTTAAAGCGACTTGCACGGGGTAATTCTTACTAGTTCTCCCTGACATAGCAACATACTTGTGTCAAACAGCTGAGGTATAAGATAAAATGTATAAAAATAAACGAATGAATGAATCAAACAGAATGGTCGAATGAGATGAAAGAATATAAGCGCTCTCATCTGATAAGCGTGCAGCTAATGTTTTCAATTTTTGACCTCTGACATCTAGAAATACATTGACATACTGTTTCAGTGGATGTGATGTGTTGAGCATGATTTCATAAAACTTTCAAATGGCATATGATGTGGAATGCCTGCAACACCTTGTTTATCTGACAAAACTTGATACAACGTATACACACTGCATGTGGTTGGCTGTTTTTCTCGCACAAACTTGACAGGTATGACACATTTCTAAAAGGACCGTCTAAAGTGGGGACGGAGTTATGTGTGAAAGCCTTAAGCAAATATAAATGCACGTGCCGCTATCAACTATTGCTATCAAACCTATCAATACAAGAGAGACAGGAGAAAAGAAAGAGAGAAACAGAGCGAAATAGTAGAGGGCGGGAGAGACAGAGAGAGACAGAGAAAGAGAAAAAATAGTGAGAGAGAGAGCGACATACAGAGATATATACATGATAAATACAGACACAGGAAGATATTTCAGAAAAATAATCATGTTATTGAAAACAATGTATTCCCGCTGGGCGTTGGTGCTGAGAAAAGTTCCTTTCGATATTCTTTTCCACATATTCATCATGCTCACAATCTCTTTTCATGTCATGCTTATGTCACTATTGTTTCGTTTATTGTGCATGTCAGATTAAATCCTCAGAATACATATTTGTTCCGAATTACACGTTGAAAATACGTCGACCAGAAGCGATGTTTCTCAGAGGCATTCACTGAGCCTTTGTGCAACCAGACAAACTTCTGCTCAATGGAGTCCATGTGTAACACCAAAGCCAAATTGCACCAATACCAAAAGAGTAAATATAAAACTGAATGACAGGATCAATCCACGGTAAAAGGACTAACACATTCGATATCCAAGAGGAACAGAATGTTTACGATGTGTGAAATATACCATGCACAAAGTGATAATCATTTTCACCTTCCTTGGTTTTTATTATTATTTATTTAGTATTTCTGACACGCAGGAATGTAATAAAGGAGCATTCTTTACACATTAGTTCAACCCTATTAAGCAGATTATCACGGTTGTTTCTATGTAAAGAAAAGCAGCTTTGAGTGGTATATCCCATAAACCTCAGACAGGTTCATGGTATGACTGATACAAATTGCGGCATTAACTTACAAAGAGTTCAATTCATGGTTTCAAGGTCTATGGACATCCCCATAAAAAGTTTACATTTTATGTGTCAGGCATTTCAGAAGATTTACATTTCTGGTCACGGTTTATTAAAGTTTTCTTTTCGTGCCGTGGCGAAGTTTTTTTTTCTTTATCATGTTTTATTGAAGCAAAACAACATGACGATTTCACAGAATCAATGACAACAGAAGACAACACAAAGAAAACCACACACAAGTAATAGAAATGGTCAAAGGAATGATATGCCAGTAAACTGAGTAAATTAAAATAAAACTTTCCTAAAATGTAGTCTAAATACCAAGCCTCTATTCCGTGATAATATTGGAAACGTGCGTCCACGTATGATTGTAGTTGTACAAAAATACGTGTGCTCCTGTTACTGTGAGAGTTAACTCCTCCTCTGCCAGACTCCACACTGCCCTATCGGTATGGTGTGCATTACCAGTACGTAAATGCCTCAATGGCCCATAAAGAGTTGCCCAATAATGACTGCTACCATATCTGCTTGAAATTTGAAGTATACGGCTGACACGATTTGAGTCTCAACGGGGGAAATCCCGGTGTAAGCATTTCTTTGATAACGTAAATGGATTTCAAAATCATGATAATAGACCATTATGGTTCTGTTCGTTTCACGATGGTTACGGTCTCATTTTGTACGGGCAATGACAGGAGTAATGGGATATCTGCAAATAGGGAAGAGATATCATCTCTGTTCAATGGAATCCCTGCGGTCCTGTTTTATAGGGATGAACTAATATTTAGAATAAGTTATAATTGCACTCCTGTCAAATGTTTTGTCAATACTGTGTGTGTGTGTGTGTGTGTGTTTTTTTGTAATAGAGGAAATGTTAGTCACGAGGTGCACTGATTTTTATCTTTCATGTAATCATACTGTTGCAAACGTGTTTCTTATTTCTTTTTAAAATCAAAATACATAGGGTTCCGCTGAATGTAATGGGGCGTGATAGTGTTTATTCCATTCACACTGGTAATGTGTTGTACCGCACAGAACGAGCCAATCGCAGGAAAACGTAAGCAACTTACCTCTGTTATCTTAAAAATTCAAACACAACACGCGGTCATGTTTAATGGAGATGAACTAATGTTTAAAAAGAATTATTACTCCCCCGCTGCCATCCGCCTGTCAGAGCTCTTTGTTGAACTATAATAAAGTAGGGTGATGTATCGCTCACACGGTACATAACATTCATTTTTTTACCGCAATTATTATGTTACAAACACGCGTCTACTTACCCAAATGTGTGTGTTCATGTTATGGGGTGAGCCATTTTTCAAAAAGTAATCGTCACTGCATGCTCTCTCGCCACATCACTGTCTCAAACAAAATGATGTGTTATTTTGTATGACACAAAAGAAAAGAGCAGGTTTTTCCTCGTTTGAATTTCTTTCTGTGTCGGACAAAATAAGACATTGATGGCAAGTTGCCATGTTTTATTTTGTGTGAAACAAAAAGAAATCTAAACCTGCTCTTTTTTATTCTTTGACAATGTGAATGAATCAAGAATCCATGTAATAAACCATTCTGATTCTTTTTTTTTTTTGTGTGTGTGTGTGGGGGGGGGGGGGGGGTTGAGAAGGGACGGTGTGATGAGAAAGAAGTTCAGGTAATAGAACAGAGATAACATCTATATGTTCACTAAAATGCCTGCGGTCTTGTTTAATGGGGATGAACTAATGTTTATGATAAGCTGTATCTGTACTCCTGTCAACATGTCTGTGAGATTAACTTCTGGTGTATAATTCAGGACAAGTAACGTTTATAGTCACGCGTTCTTTTGGAATTATCCTGGCATGCAATGACAATGCTTCTAATGTATCAAAATGCATTTGGTCCCGCTATTTTGATAACAGCTACATGCACTTTTTCATATCTTCTATTGTGGCAAAAAGGAAGTAGGTATAAATTTGAAGGTATACTGGTATACATCAGTATTTTACTACCTGCGGTTCTGTCAAATTGACTTTATCTGGTTTGTAAAACTATTCATCATTCCAATTCTGTCAAACGTCTGTCACAGATATACGTCAAAACGTATGGTAACACAGTCTATTAATTTTGGTTCTTTAATGCAAAAATAAAAGGTCTACTTATCGATATTATTATGGTTTCGTAATCCCTGACTAATGTGTGCCATAAATCAGAATTATTTGCACCGCTGTCATATGTCTGTCAAAGTTGTTTGCCTCAAATTTCGATAATGAAATTTAATTTCATGGACAATTATCCAGTTCCCCCAAGAACAATTGTTTGTCTCCCTGAACAAAATGAAGTATTGACTGTAAATATGCTATAAGTTGGTGTTGAATACCCAGCCTATTCCAAATTGGATGCTTTTAGAATTTCTTTTTATCACTGGTGCTAACTGATTCCAGCATTGACCAGGATCACGTAAATATTTGTTTATTATTATCATTATTGACGTTTGGAGGCCTACAGTTAGATTAATCAAGGTGCCAATTATGTCAAAATCTATAAAGGAATCTTTAATCTGCCCGATATAAAGTTTACGCACATACTCAACTTGATGTATGCTCCGTCAGTGCCCTCTGACATGAAGATATGTGGCTACGTATCTATGGAAACAAGAGGCGTTTCCGCTTGGGTTAAGACGCGGAACGAGGAAACGATTTTGTTTACGATCATCCCGTGCAGTTGTATGGTAGGCCGGTGGGGTTTCCATGGGTAAAGTGTTAAGTCCTCTCGTTCCAATCTTGTATGAATTGATGGTGCTAAAGTATGAACAACAAGGATATCAACGGTTAAATTAATAACCAAATATACGGAGATGATAATGGTTTCACGAATCGAATTATTTTAAAGAAATGATTGTATTTTTTTGACCCCGATGATATTGACATAGACTTATAGGTCACAGCTAATTCACCGCCCCATTTCACACGAGTGGTGCTGATGTCTTGCCCTAATTCTAGACGGACAATCCATTTTATGACAATTTTAACGTCGACTTTATTGGAATGGCAAATGGCAGAGAAGGAATTTGAAAAGCCGTTGCGTGAATGCACTTTGTTGCCTATTTTAGGTTGTCTGTTCGTGCTCAGTAATAAACTTTTCTTGCATTTTAACGTCTTTTGAACCAACCCTTAATGCTCTTGAAAAAGCCATTATAGCAAAGTGGCAACTACACACAAAAAATAAAAAAAACGGGTAATAACGTGAAAATGGCTTGCGTTTTCTTGTGAGCATTATGTGGTCTATATAATCATCTGTCTACACCCATATGATTCCATATTGTTGAAACATCTAAAATGAATGTTCCGCGGGAGATATGAATAACCATGAACTGTGCTCCGTAAATGATACATCATACTCATGAATTCCATTTATTACCCGACAAAAATATGTACGTGGAAACGTGTACTGTAACTACATGCATACAAGTATCATTCCGTTTACCTACCTACTAATTAGCCTGCATGTCTATCATTCAGTAATATATATCTAGCTCACTCTCACACATCACAATTCATGTTGTGATGATTGACAAATGTGGCTTATTTGACCATGCCATATTCGCAATGATACCCGTACGGTCAAACATATCAGTACGAAGCAAACAGTCATGCCATACAGCATCACAGCGCGCGCAAATTTATAACGATTCGATTCACCACTCGATCGGACCCGAATTCACATTTTTATCGTGGCCTGTCCGACTCATGTCCTATTGTTCAAGTGTACACCGAGGACAATAGATTCTGGTGTAATCGGTAAACAGCCATGCATTCGGCCGAGGTCACAAGTTATTGACGTCCCAGTATCTTACTACGCAATGGCCCAGACAACGGGCCTAAATTGTCTGCGCATGGACCCTATCACGAAGGCCCATGTTCTATGTGACTGTAAGGCACTCGTGACGTGTATCGATTCTGCTTTGTACGTTTAACTAATTTTGTTAACAATTTGTTCGTTTGGGACTATATATGACTCTACAATAGCCTACACCGTTCAAAGCATGTGTATACACATTATGCGCTTGCCTAACATATATCCGATGTTTTAAAGTACATTTTGGTACAGACCTCGGATAATAAGCTATGGGTCCATATGATTACCAATGTTAGTTGTTTATTTTTAACATTAGTATGTACAGTCTCATACTCATGATGTAATGCAGTGATAATACTAATAACGATCTGAGGGTGGGGTTGGGGCTATTGGGGGAATAGGGTAAAGAGGTGCAGGGCCATTATCCACCAAGGAGACGGTAGGGACCGTGGGGGTAGGGCCCGGACATTGGGTATAAAGGTCCGAGGTCCCCCATAACTCGAGAAAGGTAGTCGTGACTACAGACGGCACGATACTACAAATAAATGGATTACTCTGATCGATACATATGTAATTAATATTAGAGTCATCGATCCTTTCTCGAGAAAAGGGATGTGTGTGTGTATGTGTGTGTGTGTGGGTGTGTGTGTATGTGTCTGTGGGTGGGTGGATATATGAGAAGGGGGGGGGGGGCGTACATCTTCATAAACACAATCATATACCACAGACTGAATCGTCATTGATCATTCACATACGGCCACAATCTTTTATCTTTTTACCGCATCGGTTACATTTCGCAGTACATGAAAGAAGCTTCGAATGTTGTACGCAGGAAAAACACAATAAAAGTCGCTTCTGCAGAAGAAACTATTTTCCACTGACCTGGATCAATATTTCTATGGATGACATCTTCCGTGCGCAACAACACGTTCTTCGTGGAAACACAGCAAATACAATAATTTGTTGTGGGCTTACACCATGCATGTGACACGTTTCTTTCAATCACATGATGCATCGGGTTCATTCAGTACAATGGAGAATTTGGAATCAGGTTTAGAGTGAATGTCATAGTTGGATTGTTTCATGTAGGCAAGAATTGTAAATAATACCCTGTTCTGAAAACATGCAATAATGATATGATATTATCTCAGTTCTGAGTATTGTTGTGTGATACCAAGGCCGTCCTTTCACCAAGATGTGCGTAAGTAATGCGCGACTTTACGCACGACCAGTAAACTGTTCTTGTGCTAAATGAGATACACACATTTGTTTCTGTTGTAGCAAACGTGATAAAGTGGCAGTGAATTTCCTACAATCCCATTCAAATTTGACAAATCATATACTTTGTATTCATACGCTTGTTAACAACAAGAATTTTATTGTATTGTATCAATCAAAATCACTGAGACTTTCATTTAGTAGAGAAAAGGGTTACCAGTCGTGCGTATAGAGTCGTTCTTAGCTTGATTTGAACAGACAGATTTGGCATTTAATAAAATTCTGTTAACAATAGTCTTGTGATTAATACACTAGAAAATAATGTACCCTAGTGTTGAAGAGAAGGTACTGGGGAAGAGGGGGCAGAGAAAATCAATTTCTCACTCCGACTGCGATGAGTATGATACTATTATTATTTATCTCGAAAATAGAAAGCTTTTTTTGTCCTTGAGTTTTTATAATTTGGTAGATTTAACGATTCCAAGAACGGAAAACAGCCGTCTGCGAACTAGCAGGAAGTTTGAGGCATTTGTTTGTCCCCGTGGAAACGGTAAATGATATATGAGTACGACCCGGTAACCAAATGTATAGCATGGACCCTACCACATGCTCTTTGGGGTAACACCGTGACAAGGTATACCGAGGAAGGTATGAAAGATACATACACTACAGCTCAAAGGAATTGGCACGGGTAAAGGGAAAGAGAAGAAAGGGAAGGGGACGCAGTTTTGAACCGCATTATATTTTGTTCCGCAGTTTATTTTGTCCATGAAACATGATGCTTTTTAGGCTAAAGCATCGTGTTTCATGCTGAACTGGACAAAATATACCGCGGTTTAAAACTGCGGCTCCTTCTCTTTCTTCTCTTTCCATTTACCCGTGCCAATTCCTTTAAGCTGTAGTGTATAAAAGCCTGAAGACGTGACAGTGGGACTGAATAACGAGGCAAGAGCCATGCAAGTGCTCTGTTTTAATTGAGACTCGGGAGAAGTTCTTTCATAGCTTACCATGGTATATATAATTCTTTCAACTGAGGGGATGGGAAATTCCATGACTTCGACCCAGTATAATGGACACAAACAATTTTGAGTTGGATTTCAGTAATCCTCTAAAATGTGAAAAAAAAAAATCTGTTTACGCCAATGCTGTCGGTACCATAATAAATGGATTAGCTGGATGAACGGAGAAGGACGCGTTTGGCCGTATTGTCGTTTGATTCTCAACGCCATTTATATCCTTAATAGGTTCGTCCTTATCTTTCTTGAGAGGTGCATCACATGGATTCTTTAATCACGTGCCCTCTCCTTCACCGTCTTCCCTGCCTTGTCCCATTGTTGTCATAATACGGTTAAATTCCCATTTTTTAACATTTCGTAGAATTAATTTAGCTTCGTGAAACATGCTTTGTCCAGCCGAGGACAGTTTCACGACCGATCCCATGCAACACGCGGCAGGTCATGAGAGTTACATGAGATATCACGTTTTACGGCGTGGTACTATATAACCTAATTAAAAGGAAAACAATTTCATACAGTACAGACATGTAAAGACTTTGTAACGTATACGTACCATTATAACGTGAATCTTATTGAGCCTATCCACATTAATGATGAAGAAGAGGTAGGGAGAGACTGAAGAATAAGTTATATTCTCGCTGGACTAAATGGTCATAATCATATTAGTGATATAATAACCAGTATCGTCACATGATAACCTACGCACACAAAAATGAGACATTATACATACTGCTTTTACTACTACTACTACTACTACTACTACTACTACTACTACTACTACTACTACTATTTCATCTATTATAAGCTGTGATTACTTTTACTACTATTACCACTAAGGCCTACTACTACCATGACTACTACTACTACAACTACTGCAAGATAGTCCACTCCCAGGGAATACCATTAGCTGTGTTTATGGACGATATTACCGGATTCAAGTTGAGTGATATAGACAGGTGGTCTTTATATGCAATCATGTCAGTGATCTTTGTAGAAAGGTCCGATTTAACCCACATTTATGACGATAATCATACTGATGACAGTTATAATTTCAGTTATTATTATTGTAATCACAACGAGCTTTTGTTCGTCCAAGATAAAACACGTTATACTTTCTAACATAACATCGACTCGATGGTACAGGTCCTAAACCAATCATTTACCAACCATTATTTTCCACAGTCGTATTTAAAACGTTATGCATGGGATCATGAATAACTGATGAATAGATAGGTGAGTGACCGTCTTTTTGTGAATACGACTATATAGTCACCTTGTTCATTGTTGCATGCATCGATTAATTAACTGACTATTCTAAGTGTTCTTTTAGCGTGACCTTATTCTCCCCCCGGTTGCAACAATACTTTCCTTCGTGAAATAACAATTAATCAATGACGAAATAACATAAGGACGGAAGGGATATACATATCAACATATTAATGAATAGATTAAGAAATGGATAGAGAAAGCTGGATATGTATGACGTTGTGAATATATATATATATATATATATATATATATATATATATATATATATATATATATATATATATAAAACGTGCAGAGGTGCCTCGGCCACGTACGTGATGGTTGCCGCATCAGAAATTATAGTTGAGACTGCTTATGCAGAAGAAGGACGCGGATGGACGTAGCTATAGTGTGTTCACAACCTTTAATCAGCCAAGCTTTCGACCATTTTACAGGTCTTCATCGGGGCTACGGACACAAAACAAAAATTTACCAATTGCAAGCATGCAACAAAATAACGAAATACATAAACGATTTAGAACAGCACTATAACACAAATATAAACTTAAATTGAAACGATACATATTTTTTACACAGACATTGGATGGTAAATGCACGATGACATCATGGACCTTCCACGGTGACATCATCTATTAATTAGAAATCAAAGGCAGCACACAGGAAAGAGACTTTCCTTAATGGTGACATGTATGTGCTAACAACATGTAGTTAATCGTCATTTAAGATAAAGGGGCGAGAAGGAAAAAAAATGGGAAAGAAAATCTCAAAGAGAACGACAAAGTGAGGGATTGAACAGAAGAATGTTGATTAAAGGTTGATTAAAGGCTGATTAAAGGTTGTGAACACACTAGCTACGTCCAGCCGCGTCCTTCTTGTGAAGTCTCAAGACACACATACAATGAAAATATATAGATGGAGAGAAGGAAACAGAGGGAGAGAATGGATAGTTTTATTCTTCATTAACTAACTGAAATTAAACCCAAAGTAAGTTGAGAGGGAAGAATAAAAGCAGAGAGAAGAGGGGAGAGGGGGAATGAGAGAGAAAGAAGGGGGAAGAGAGAGAGAAAAATAGAGATAGAAAGAGGAAGTTAACGTGAGATGTTGGGAAACCACTCACACACCTGAATATTCTGCAGCGTGCAAATGCGCTGAACGAAACATTGATTTTCCACAAAGTTTGTGGTAATAATTACTCAGACCAAACTAACCACGGTTTTCGCGTACGTCATTGCGATCGTCCATGCATGCAAAATTTGGCGATGTGGTTTACTTGTGTGTTTCGAATGAAGCCATATCAATGAAAAACGTCACGCTGAAACATATCAAGAATGATATGATCAGATGAGGACTATTCAGCTGCGAAGAATACAGTTAAGAGCAACTGTCGATTTGCGGAAAGCTTTCGGTAATGGTTCCTCATACCAGACTAGCACCGGAAAATTCTGACTACAACTTCTATTAATGTATTGAAACATTACACAAACATTTAACTTCTGTTATGTTCTGTGTTTTTTTCTTCTTTCGAGGGAATACGTTTTGTCTGTTATGTAGCTGTTTGAGTGCTTGTGGTTTATTTGTTTCCAATAAATCCATATCTAAAGCTTGGAAATAATTTGCAGTGAAAACGTGAAGTTGGGGAAAATCAAATAGCTATAAGTATGGTGATTACATGGCACGAATCATTATCGACATGGTACACAGGAGCCAGATCCTGTATCGCTGTTTCGTACAATTAAATAGCCATGGGGCGGGTGAACGGCCTGTCAGTCTGTTACGTGCGAACATGTCTGTTGTGGGAATTTAGGCTGATATTGATTTGAAAAACCTCTTAAAAGCCTGAGAAATGTCGCATCGTATGTCGGTTAATCTGGTGATCAGCAGCGAATCGGCAATTCTATTTGGAAAAAAAAAATGCAATCAACATGATACTGTGCTGATTGAGTGCTATCTTATGGGGAATAGTCTACAAACCCGGATAAACAAGAAAGGAGTCCAGCATTTCACACCGACGATCTTGGTAAGATTGGGTAATTCATAGCGAACACATTCTGAAGCATCACACATGTCAACCCACAATGCCAGAAGCATCATGGACTATTGACGAAACTGTGATGCCAGCATAGAATTAGATATGTACGTAATTCTATGGATGCCAGTTGCTAGTTGATTGACAGGTGTGGTGCACAATGGGGATTGTTGTGTTTTAAATTAATTATTTTATATTTGATACACACAAATGTGAAGGTCTCAATTTGTTCAAAAGTGACAATGTCACTAGATATTCAAACGATTATTACAGGCATAATGATTGATAAAAATCTCACAAAACCTGCTCCTAAAACTTTTGACATCCTTTGACTTTTTGATGTGTAGATTTCAGCTTGACTCGAATTGTACTTATTGTATTTTTTATCACCGAGTACAATTGTGCACAACGTATCGTTACCTCTCTCATACACAACATCACCGATTTACCAAAGTCCAAAATGGGATTGTGAAATTATATGAGCGAGTTGCCGTCCATCACAATAGAACTATTCATCATTATTACGTGAACACCCATATCAGGGATCAGATATCAAATATGGGTGTTCGCCTTTTAAACAGTCGCTCTTATTTTCGTTTGTTCGACTTCGAATATGGTGTTTCATACTATTACCTTTTCAATATCTTCAGTCCGTGTGATTTGTCTGTTTGTGTTCATTCTATTTACCTGATCCAGGCCAGCTCCACACGAAGAACTTACACAGTATTTCATGCGGCGGGAAGGTTGACGCCCCAGGCAACAAAAGATTCCCTCTCTTCATCTTTCTCATAAACCAAACAAAAGCTCACGCAACGAAGCTTAGTGGAGATTTATCTAGCACAATCAGAACATCGTTTTCGACAGATGAATATGCCATAAATCACATAGGTAGACGGTATTGTTTGAGATTTTTGAGCATGCCGTCTGTATAGTCCAGGAAGTGGTAGTGCGAGGCTCCAACTCGATCAAGTCCAATTTGTCTGGCTTGCTCGGTGCGAGCATTTCCGAACATTTCCGACATAAAGTTCGGGCTCGGTAAGGCTTGGCCGTGGATTTTGGGTGATTGGAGGATATAAGTTGATCTGATCTGGAGTGGGTACCTAGCAGCAGGGTTGAGCCGACCTGGAAGGGTAACCTCGGCACACCCAGTAGAACAAAATGGGCTTTGTGTCCAAAAATACAAATCTGATTAAATATTCGAAAATAACTATTACAGTACTAATAACATTTCACAGAACTTTCGCCCAATTATGTGACGTTCTTTACTTTTAAAAGTTCAGTTTGCTTCGAGTTGTAACATTCAAAATATTATTAATATTTGGGGGAATCTGTGAGGCACCACCATACATGAAAATGCACTTAGTTCTTATTTGGATACATTTAGGGTATGCACAATATTTCTCACAGAGTCTGCTCGGGCTCTCGGGCAAATCCAAAACATTTTCGGCGAGACTGGAGCAAGCTGCGCAATAACTGCCAGGAATGGAATATGTAGTGGTTTCGATTATGCTATCAGTTAAGGTCATGTATGATTCTGTAATGTGATCAATGTGGATATTTCCGACTGAAGGTAAACATCAGCGAGCAATACCTCATCATCCCCCTCCGACGACGATCAGTCATTCTGATTGAAACGTTGAGCGAGCAGCTCTTTTCAGAGCTAATCTCGACTTTATTGTATCCTCACTTATTTCTCAGCACCTCCTTCCAAATTTTTGTCACATGTGCTAAATGCCGGTTATTCCTGACGCTATAATAATTAATCTAGTACCCCTTCATTTTATCTCCAATGCAGATTAAGCGATATGGTGTCATTGGTATCTTCCTAAATGAGACTTCGGAAGACGCATGAAGAACTACATCGAGCAGGTTTTACTGCCCCAGACGCGCATACAAAGTGTGGACCAGTGGATGTGCGCCCTCTAACATAACAACCGAGATCGGAAACGATGTCGATCGTACTCCTGCCCATGTTGAGTGAATCGGGCTCACATGTGCTCATGCCCAGAGACAAAGATGAGTCCGGGTCCAGCGATGAGGCCGTGGTCTTCCTGGGCTCCGATCACGCAAGCGAACTCCTGGAGGGGCTCTATGACATGTGGAAGGGCGACCAGTTGACCGATGTCACGTTGACGGTCGGCTCCAGGAAGTTCTCTTGCCACCGGAACGTCTTGGCGTCCGCGAGTCCCTACTTCCACCGGATGTTCTGCTCCGACATGCAGGAGAGCAAGTCCTCCGTGGTGGCCCTCAAAGGAATCAGTCCAGAGAGCGTGGCTATCATCCTGGACTTCGCCTACACAGCGAGAATGACCTTCACGCGGGAGAACGTGCCGTACATTCTGGAGGCTGCGGACATGCTACTGATGCCATCCATCAAGGAAGGTTGCATCAACTATATGGAAAAGAGCCTGCACCCGTCCAACTGCCTCGGGATCTTCACGCTGGCAGAGCGCTTCAACTGTACAGAACTCGCAAGAAAGGTGTGGACGTTCGCCCTGACGAACTTCAGAGCGGTGCGGAGACACCGCGAGATTCTCGACCAGTCATTTGAGATGATCGAGAAATACCTCTCCACGGATCAACTGGTGATCGAGGAGGAGGAAGAGGTCTTCGAAACTATGGTGGCGTGGATCAACAACCATCGGAAGGTGCGATTGCAACATCTGAAGCAACTCATGACGCATCTTCGCGAGCATCTGCTCCCCACGCCGTACCTGGTGGACAAGGTACTGTCGCACCCCCTCCTCAGCAAGTCAGATGCGTTGTCGTTGACCATGGAGGCCACTGCGAGGCACAGGGCGAGTCTTGACTTCAACGTCCACCGGGAACACTCCCGCTCGCGTCGCGTCGTGCTCGCGGTCGGCGGCATCGGCCCTGCCAACATCAAGCTCACCGAGGTCAAGTATTTCGATCCTGTCGACCGTCGTTGGTCGACGTTCTCCCATCTGCCGCTTGACTCCGAGCCCATCGCCTGCGTGTGCGCGCTAGACAATGACGTATACGTGATGGGGTCGCGAGGCACTTTCGTCGTACATCGTGCGAGCGATTCGCAGTGGGTCGACCTACCGGCGCTGTCGGCGGACAGGGTGCGACAGAGACTCTCGTGCGTCGCCGAATCGGACAGCGGCTGCCTGTACTTCGCGGGGGGCTTTGACGGGGTCCAGAGGGTGTCCATGGTGGATCGCTTCAACACGAGGGAGAACACCTGGGATGAGGTATGTGAAAATATCCACCATTTCACTTTACCATTTATGCGCTATTGATACATTTTAAGACAAATTACATAAACACATCCCACAGAACAGCATTTTGATCGACACACAAGGGATTTAACCTACCATGCCTACATGGCCGTTGTTTAAAACAACACATTGCCGTCCTTCTCATCAAAATTGATATTTTGATTCATAAGTAAATATATGACTTTCCAATTATGATTCCTCAATTCTTTCTTCTGGTTAGTTCAGGCAAATACTTCTACAATTATTATCATTCATAATTCAAGAGCATAAATCAATAATTCCCTAATTACGGAAGAACTGTGTCAAATATTTGTTGCAAGAAAAATAAGTAATCTAGAATCCAGAGAGAAACAAGAATAAGATATGTGGAACCTAACATTGCATCAGTAGATCAAACAAATGAGCACAAATGACAAATGAGCACAAATGAAACGAAGAAAAATGAGTGATGACTCTGTCCGTTATTAAAGGCATGTTATTGATTACGTGCCCAATGCCATGTTCAGTACCACAAAAGACCTACTTACAATTCCACATTATAGTTATGGTTGCATAATCTAAATTCATGATGCGTACGACTACGTCACGTAACACTGTATAATGTGAACTCTGATGAGTATTCGTTGAATGATACTACAAAAGTTACAAAAACAATATCCATTGTGCTACTCTGGTGTCTATACGTCAGTAGCAGACATGACATAGAGATGTGCGGCATGCATTCAGTCCCACGTGATGTTTGCCCTTGGTGAGATCTGTGTCGTACAACGCAGGGACCTCGCATGTCAATTAACTTCCTTTTCAAGGTTCAATTCAATTTGAGAGTCGTGGTGACTATTCAAAGCAAATTTGAATTCCGAGACCAATTATTGACTCAATATTTATATTGTACCGACGAGAGATGTGAAGAACGAACAGCAAACAAGATATATGACTCACATTATATGTTGCGTATGATGTACATAATACTTCACATTCTGATGGGTCTACCATGGCAAAATGTGAAGGTTCGCACGTCTACATCATCATAATCATAAAGAATAGAAATAGGAAACAATATCATAGCCATTATTTTAGTAATATTCACTCAACCTTAGAAATAACCATAATTATGATAATATTTTTTCTTAGTAACACTAGCCAGAAATATTTATTTCTAAAAAAAGTTGATTTCAATGTCATATTATACATGTTATGTTGATGAGTTATGATGTTACTTTAATTGTTATCCCATATTATTAATTGTGTTCATGTAGTTGTGTTGAATTACTACTTATGTTACACGTATGCAGGGATGCCTCCCTGATGTATTGCACTGAATTGAAATTTTGCATTAAAGCATCATACATTGTACACGTAAAACATTGTAAAAACAAAACTTACCTCAAAAACCTCAAAAACTTACCTCATGCAGTTTTATGTGAAGTTGCATCGAATTCATTCCACATTACCCAGAATTACGCAAACATTCAGAGAGCAGATAACATATTATATAGGTCTATGACCGAAATATTGAAATACATGTTCAAATTTATGTGTTTAAAGTAACTTTTTCAGTGCCACATATATATATATATAAAAAAAACAGTATAATGGATGCCGAATTCGTGAATAAATTGATCATGTTGATAAATGTGTCTTTAGCGGAAAACTTTACCAACCAAATATTTTAGGGCTGTAGTGATGGTGTTTTTCGAGAGGTCCTGGCTTTTCTTAGAAGCTTGTAGTGCTTGACCCTTTTCACGCTTTTATCAATGTGATATAGGAATTGCTTTTGCAGAGATTAACATGCCACGAGGATTTATTTCTCTTCAGTTCGACGGCAATGAAGATCATAAATTATTTCATCATGCTAAAATATAGCACGTTACGGTGCATGTTGTGACATGATTTACTTATGTATATGGGATGACGGAATTATACGGTGTGCATATGATAATTATCAGATTACATCTCACACAACTTATTAAGTATATTAAATGTACATCATGTATAAGCCAGTGTTGTAATGATCATTTTGATTGAAAGCATTTTCATATCTCTCCATCTTATCCCATGGTTTAGATGGAACCCTTGCCGATAGCTGTGAGCTCGCCTGCCACTGCCATCTACGGCAACAAGCTCTACGTCTTTGGTGGTGCGCTGGCGAACGGTACCGCCACCGACTTCGTCCACCGTTACGACACGGCATCATCATCATCATCACCATCATCGTCATCGTCGCCGCCGTCGACGTCTTTCTGGGAGGCCTGCAGCCCTATGCCGCACGCCTTCTCCGGCATCACGGCGGTCGTCCTCGGTGCGAACGTCTACATCGTTGGGAGCGTATCCGTGATCGTGCACCGGTACGATCCCGTGGCCGACTCCTGGAGCCAGGCCGAGAGTCTGTCGGAGACGCATGCGCTGTGCGGCGCAACGGTATGCGGCGGGAAAATCTACGTGACTGGCGGCGAGAATCAGCCGAACTCGCCCATCAGCGGCGTGGAGTGCTATGACGCCGCTCTGGGCCGCTGGTTGTCGTGCAACAGCCTGCCCTACCCGATCAGACTACACGGATGTGCGTCCGTCATCAAAATCATTTGATTACTTTGACGCAGAACAGCATGACATCCATGTTAATTGGAAGTACCGATTTATATAGTTTATACACTGTTCATTAAGTTTATAGTGGGTGTACATTGTATATAAGCCAATAACATTAATAATGTGGAGGTCGTGTAGAGTGAGACAACCACGACCACGGTAAAATGGGTGCTACTCCTTATTCCGAAGGTTCGTTTAGCCGAGAGCTCATTATACCGAAGGTTCGTTTTGCTGAAGGATCTTTATTCCGAAGGTTCGTTAATGGCGTAGCTTCGTTATTCCGAAGGCCGTTAAGCCGACACCTCATTATTCCGAAGGTTCGTTATGATGAAGGTCATAATAGAGTGTGAGCCTAGAAACTAATCTCCCTTTCTTAATAATGAAGGGGAAAAAATATGAAGCATCCATCGCAAAACTTGGCGAGAAAATATGAATGTTGTATAAAATATATCAAAGGGATTTCAATTAAACAAATTCGTAACTCGTTAAACTAGCCCTCTTCGTGACATTGGTCAAGAAGTTACATTTATTTCTTATGCTTCCATTATCATCAATAACTCTGTGCAATACGACGTAGTTTTGCTTTAGTTTTAAGTTTGATGTGATCTATTTCATTTAGCAATCACGTCAGATATTTAACAGTATGGTAGCTTGTATAAAATATAGGCGGTGTATCCCTTTCGCGAGTATGTTACATGAATCAACAACACTTACAAGTGTAGTCCAATTCAGATATGAATATCACCGATTTGCCTACATAATCGTATCTTATCAAAATTTGACGAGAAATAAATTCGTGAATTGCATTCATTTCATCGAGTGGCTTTTTTTTTGTGATGTGCAAAATTAGGTTGTCGGTACAATGGTGCACAAGTATACTAAACACACAAAAAAAGTCCCCCCCCCCCCCCCCCAAGCAAAATGACATAACTTTTTATTGGAGGGGTTTTGGGCAAAATAATTTGGCAGGATTGTTTGTTACCTTATTGCCTAACTTATGTGTGAAAATCACACTAATCCAATTAATTCATGGATGAGTGGGCTACTTTTAACTCTTAAAGTGCTTTTGCTTCAATGTGGCCGAATAATGCACACAAACTCCATAGAGCAGAAGCTTGTATGGCACACAATGTCAAAGGCAAAAATGTCACTTCTCAAAAGTCTCAAGAGTAATTTTGGGATTCTGTCATATCAATTTTTGATGAATTCCATTTCTGGTGCATAAGTAATGTACTTCCAATGTTTGCCATCCATCTCTCGATGCACTGACACCTATCCCGACACTTAAACAATTGTTCTGGTTGAGTGAGCACCGTGTAACAAATACTCATCCCTCTTGAGTTTGAAACTTTTTAAGACCCTTTATTTTGGTGAAAAAAATTAAACTCGGACAGACGACGATATTTTGACAAAGATGTAACATGACCTGTTATGTAGACATAAGAAGTCATTTTTGTGTCATGGTTGAGTGAAAACACTTTAAAAATCGCAGAAGAAATGCCAAAATGTATTGTTAAAACGGCATAAACAATTACCCTTGTGACTTTTGAAAAGTGTCATTTTTGCCTTTAAAATTTGCCCACTCATGCATAACTAATTGCATTATTGTAATTTTGACACAGAAGTTAGTCAATAAGTTAAGGAACAATCCTGCCGAATCATTTTCCCCAAAACTTCTTCGATAAAAAGATATGCTATTTTGCTTAGGGGGGGGGGGGGGGGGGGGTACTTCCTTTTTTTTTTCTTGTTTTTAGATTACACCATACCCGACAAAACGCTCGATTCCACTTCAAGCAATATTTCTGTTCCTATATTCGACGGGATTTTTTTTTTTTTTTTATATATATACCGTGGTATGTTCACAATATGTATATTTAGATCCACAAAAGTGATATACACGTATCACCTTTAAAATACAGAAATGTTTTTAAGCTTACCACTGTATAAAGATGGTAAGCATGGTAAGGCTGCAAGTAGCAAGATAAATCAGTTATTGGGGAAATAAGAATAATTCAATGATATTATTGTCGTGATAGTTGTGTTCATTTGAAAATACATCTTGGTGATTATTATGTGTATTGCAAGCGTTATCATAATTGTGATATGACATAAGTATTGTTAAATGTATGACTTATCAAGTATTATAGATGTATATTACAGATTTTACCTTGTATCAAGTCCGCTTAGTTGGCTAAAACCTTGCAACAAAAAAAACTGTCGATTACGGGTGTATTGCCAATAACTACGATTGATATGTTTCGTCCACATTTCTTGGGGGTGCCTTCTCCTCTTTTCAGGGTTACATAACATATATAGTTGTAATCAGATTATATAAATATATATACACAGAGCAGATGCATATCAAATATGCAGCAAGCATATAGATACTGAGATATTATACAAATATACCATATTCTTTATAAACATCATCGACGTCATAGCAATGTTCTCTTTGGTCACGTGACGCTGTGTAGACAAATAACTGACTGAACAGGATTTCATCAGTGTAGGATATAAATCAAGATATGCAAAGAAGATATGAAGTTTATTGTTAGATATAGAGCGGAAGAGATAATATTGCTTTCATTAGTCCATAGACTTCTTTTACATACAGAGAATCTTTTTGGTTTGCTTTTCAGAGCGAAACTGTGCAAAATGTTTGTCTCTTTAATGACAGGAATGGTTTTATACTCGTCCAGAAGGAAAAAAAACAGAGTGAATATGTTAAACAGAATCAACAATGATAAAGGCAGTAAATATTGTCATATATTTGTATTCGGTATTGGTTTATTTGTTGGGTGTATACTCAGGAACTTAGTGCGAACAGAGCACGTTATGTACAAAACAGCCGCTATAATGTGATATACATTTTGTCACTGTTTTTTTTTTTCTTTGTCGGTGCCACAATGTGTTCGGGGGAAAGATGTTGGACTTCGTCAACGAGCTAACTAGTGTCCATTTAGTAAACACACACACATCATGTAGGACGTGTATGTCGACAGCGATGTGGTGTCTACAATGTCAGTATTCTTGTGTTGGAGACACCTCAGCATAAACATGAACATGAATGCTCGAATTCACGTTAACCCCCCCCCCCCCCCCCCCCCCTTGCCCTGGGAACTTGGGGTGCCTGTATCAAAGTCAATCCTTTGATATACAACAGCCTGCATGGTTTCGTGCGGCATGACTAAATCGTCAATCGCATCAACCCTATGTTATATCAAATCATTGAACACAGATTGTGTCACATCACCTTTCTCCTTAATGTCGGAATGCGTGCTTCGAATATGTTGGGGTAAACTTTTATCAGTATGCCTTACATGAGAAAAATACAATATGATATTTGCTTTGGGCTATCATGACTTCAATAGATATAATTAATCTTTTATCTAAGATTTCATGGTTGGTTGCTTAAACCGGATATTCTCCTTTCATCTCTCTGTCTGGAAAACGTGTAATGTTCTTGCCGACAAGCGTGGTAAGCGCAGCATGTCTTTTGCTGAAAGCATGATTATGTACATTGTGTTTGAATTCGTCCTTGAGATGGGGTATTATCCTTCGTCCTTCTTGTGGCGTTCTTCTCGGGTATGAATAATACATCAAAACTTGTTAATGTCGCTTTGTTGATTTTAACATGAAGGTTTGTCAGGCGTCAGCTATCAGACATAAAGAGCTCAGTACGTGGCAGTACATGCTGGAACAT
Source organism: Arbacia lixula (assembly GCA_963669155.1). Taxonomy (NCBI): domain Eukaryota; kingdom Metazoa; phylum Echinodermata; class Echinoidea; order Arbacioida; family Arbaciidae; genus Arbacia; species Arbacia lixula. Next base: position 13,403,131 of record OZ022578.1, read on the forward strand.
TACACGACTGGAAGGCTACTCGCCCAACAGTTTCTTCCTTAGTGTGACAATTCGAAGCGTTTGTTCATGCACTTTTCCAGTGTCAGTGTGTGCTTTGTATGAAAGACAATGTTTATTTTAAGTAAAATGTTCCCTTTATGTCGTCTGTATTTCAAGGTAAGAGGAACTACCCTTAATTAATGGAGAGCCGTTCTTGTTTGATATCAAGGTACCAGGGGGAATCGTCCCTATACAGACGAAAGCCACTGTTTGGAAGAGCGCGTTCGAGCCGTGAAACTAACCCTTTGTCAGGTAGCCAAAACACATTTGAAACGTTAAAATGTTTTGAGTTCTTTTAGAATTAGAATCATTCATATCGATTATGGCCAGAAAAATAATATTTGATAAACATTCACATGTATACACGGAAGATATCCATCCCTCTTTCTGTTAACATTATCTAAATTAATTTTCCAGCTCGTTCTGTTGTAACGTTACACATTTGTAACTGCTGTATTGAAGATGATTCATCTCAAATATCTTGTTGATGGTTGTTATATCTATAGGAGAATATTATGATTAGAATTGTACGGATGAATGTTGTAACGCTTTGACAAAGTATGTACTCAAAGTCGATGCATTCTGCAGATAACGGGAACCGTAATCGATGCAGAGTCGTTCTATAGCCACCAGTGTATATACAAGCTTTACCATTCTGAGACGATTCCATCGAGTGATCGTGCATTCAAACGCGAATTGGACCCATGGCCGAGGCATAACCATGATAACGGTTCTGCATGATTGTGAGTTCTGTCATTTGTATCATTGGTATACTATGTATACGATACCTTTAACACGTTTAAGATATTGAGGTGAAATACCGCTTGTATGCAATTAACTTTGATATCATGATAATCAAGTATAATATGCAGCATATTGAATGAGAGTTTTTGCCTCAGAAGATGTAATAATGTCACTTAAAAGTTCATGTGGTGTCTTCCCTATCTTTTTTCAGAATAAAATAATAACGTCATCACTAATTCTCTAACCCTTTGCCCTCTTATGTTTTTTGTCGATATTCAATTAACAGTTGTCATGCATGTATGTCTTGTGTGTCAGATAAAATGTTTTCTTTAGCCTTTCTATGTAGCATTGATGCCAAAATGCGTCAATTCCACTTTAAGAGTTAATAGAAAAATTTAAATAGTGCGGCCTTTTCACTTCTTACTGAGGGAAAAGGGGGAAGGGTAGGAGAGGGGAGACTGTGGAAGGAAAGGGAGAAAGATAAAGATAAAGCGAGAGATAGGCAGAGAGAGAAAGAGAGAGAGAAAGAAAGAGAGATGATAAGAGAGAGAGAGAAAGAGAATGAGAGAAAGAGAGAGAGAGAGAGAGAGGCGGGGCATCAAGAAAGAGGCAAGAGGGAAAGAGAGACAAAAAAAACGTTCAGGAAATTCTAGACATGCGCTATCAATCTGATTTCATTGAGCTCATGGCTCATTTCATTCTTTTTCTGAAATTTTAAGTTTAACAACTCATATTGGAAGTCTTTGCAAGAGCTATCACACCCACTTAGAAGAGGAAAAAACATGGGGGTAAGAGGACAAAATTCGATTATGGAAGAAAACAACCATCAAACCGTGTCAAACGACAAAGAATTATAAGAATTTGATTAAATCTTTGCTGGATCCGGTGAGCAAATACTTTTCACAAGTACTTAATATTTGTTATTATTATGACGAATCTGCATCACACACACAAAAAAAACATTATGTTTCCAATTATATCTTTGCCAGATTACTGTTTTAAGCGCACGTACAATTTTTGTCCCGTTTTTCATGTGAACTTTGCTTTACTTCTTTACAGATTGTTCTCTCAGAAAAAAATACCGCGTATATGGCTAATAATACACTGGCGTTGTAATCTGATTTAATCGGATTTGTCAGAGTCGTTACACATTTCTTTGTATTCATTTTGATTTTCCATGTCGGTGATACTAAAGAACAAGAGAAAACAGGAGAAAAAAGTTTTATAATTGCGGATGCCTCGTAAAAATGTAGTAGTTGAAACGATAGTAAGGGTCTTCTGAGAACCGTTAAACCCATAAAGCCTTTTCTTTTCCCATCTCTTCTCTGTTTATGTGTACAATTAGCACATTGAAATTAAGGTTGAGGTCATAATCTTTGCATACTTCAGTTCAAATTCCACAGTGGCTTATATAACATGGTGGGGTTTCGGTGAGGGGGGGGGGGGGGGGGGGGGCTAGTATACGAATGTAACTCTATGCCGCATGATCAGGGTAAACCTCACGCAAAACAGAGATTCGTGATTTGTGTTCAGTGACTCACTGACATTAGATATTTGAAGTATGGAGAGAGAGAGAAAGGGGGGGGGGGCCTACCATTCTCACACCACGCTTTAACCATCTCCACCCCCACCATTTTTTCAATGGTAACATGGACCCTGATCAGTGTATTATAAATGTTTATCTGCTTATGGTATACATAGGTACTATATTGGGTGAAATTGTGTACTATTTCCAATTACAAACTCGTTGCAAACTCAAATGTAAAAGTGATTTATGACCTGAGCTATAATCCGAGATCGATAATAGGACCTCAACTACAGAATGGTGACATAATTATCCATTGCGGTTGGTTGCCATTGACTTCATGCAAGCCACGCGTAAACTCTGTGTGTACCACACAAATACTACGGGATTTGTGTGTATTACTTCTGCAAAAAAAAAACAAAAAAAAACCTCACTGATAACAAGTAAAAGTCAGGGAGTCTCATTTTCAAAAGTCATGAAACTCTGCAGGAATCAACAGTATACCCTAAAACTAACTTGTATGAAATCTCACAGGACTGTTATAGCTTCACGAACATTTTCAGGAGAAGTGAAAAACTATCCTTGTTTACGCTTGAACCGCAGCGAGCATAGTCTACATTCATAATCGTATTGTCCCTCTCAGCGCAAGATGGAAGCATTACTATGCGCACGAAGCGGATAGATGCGGACCAATAGCGCAAAGCCGTCTCCGGTCTCTAGGCTATAGGTTTCGGACGACCCGCCCCAAACCTCCTCAAAATCTAGCGATCGCTTAAAATTCGCCTAGTTTCCAGATATATTACTGGGAGGAAAGTTCTGATACAATATCTTCTTCCATTTTCCGTGGTTTTTACCATATCTGCAAAATGGACACCCTGTCTTTAAGGAGCTCTCATAAAAAGTGCAACCGTGGAATTGTATTGAACTCTCTTCGTTAACCCCTTAATATCTTCATGTTACCATCAATACACACAAATCCTGTACAGCACAATGTTGTTAGGCACACAAAAGGTTAATAAATGTGAGCTTGGAAAGCTTTTGAAAAAAAAATATATATATATAAAATTAAGAAAAATACAAACAACACAAACCCAGCATACTTGTTTCCTCAAAGTGGTCGTTATAATGTGTATTGCACACAATACGCCTCTTTATAATCATGTGAATTTATAATTACATTTGAAATTACAGAGAATACACTAAATTTTATGAAGCATGTCTTCCTGATTGCTTTTCCGACTTAACTGCATGTGATGGAAGAAAGAAATTGTACTTTTTGTTGAAGCTATTCATATAATTTTTTGAAAATCGTGACACGTTTATTTCCCCGCCGCCTCATTAAATTTGATTTACGATTATAAGTCTATTATCCTGATTTTGGCACAGTACAATCTCGACATTGTTATCACTGCCTTCTTCTCGCCGGCCTTATATATCCATAAAAATGATATGATGCAGCTCTGCATGAGAAAGGTATATATATATATTAACACATTATGGATCGGTCAATATCAAAGATAGTTGGCATGGCAATGGTAGCATAACATACACTGGAAGACCAACTATTTTGGAGCCTTAAAGGACTTTTCCGGTCTTTAAACCATAATAAAATATAATATAGCTCTATACAAAAGAGTTCATTTCACACATATTGAATCGGTCAATATCAAATATGGTTGGCATGGCAATGAGTGCATAACATTTAGAATTGGAATATATCAATATATCGTACAAAGGGGATGTCTGTTAGATGTTGTAGCGTATTTCATTATGAGCCATACAAAGAGAACGGTTGTTCGAAGTATTTTTATAGGTTTGGCTTTGGCCAGTAGATCTTGGCTGTTGGTCCCTTCTTCTCATCAATGTACTGCAATTACATTCAGGTCTGGACACACAGAGACTAGTGAAGAAGGAGATATGAGGGATAGTTTATGTGTACACACTTAGTTGTGATAGCAGTTGTGACCTTAGAACCTATAGGCTATCTTAGCTGGAGTCATAATAGTAAACTAAGCAGGTTGGCTGACTGCACACACACACACACACACACACACCCACCCACACACACACACACACACACACACACACACACACACACATATATAAACACGTTTACCGTTTACATGTCCCGGTTTCCAAACACGTTAACTTAGAATGCAGGCCTAAAGTTGCTTTAGAAGAACATCCCTCAAATAAAGGCACTCAATTATCAATTTGATTGGTTATGATTGACTTTAATGATCATAGGCACATTGACTATTGGGCGGGCGGACTTTCCATTTTGCTAAGGCATACAGCTGTGTAAATCTTGAAAATAGTAATGTTTGCGAAATCCACTCAGAATACACATGTATACTAAAGGCTAAGAACTATTCATATTATGACCTTTTTTAAAGTCGGTTAAGCTAATTTTTAGTTTGGTTCCTTCATCTAAGCGATTCAGTCGGAGTTCACGTTTGCAGTTTCGTGATGAACTAGGGAAGAATAACTTAAATACACTTTATATACATTTGGGGGGAAAAGGCCTAGAGGTTGAGAGAAATAGATTGTTCACGCTGTACTTTGTATTGTAATAATTAATTCGTAGCCACTAAACTAAAACTGTACCGATGATTCTTACATGAATATGATTTTTCCTGCAAAGGGATTACACTACATTTATTTTGAATGACCAACTTCCATGTTTCTTTATCTTGTATTATCATCATAATTGTAAATAGGCCTATAGTTTATATAGGCCTGGGCCTATGCAAAAAGTAGGCCTAGGCTTCGATGCACAATATTGGATTATTTTTTCCGAAAGAATTATGGAATCTAAGTTGCTCTGGTACGATCTTTTGACAGGAGGTATCTCCTTGTGGGATCAGGTTTTATAGCATTAGTGACGTAAGCATGGTAAGTGTGGTTTGGGTGGGGGGGGGGGGGATTTTTTCATATTCCTGTCGTATTTGCCTTCAAATCGTGGGCAGATGTTTGATGTTACGGGGTACAAACGACCCCGTCAAATCAGATTCAGCCATTCAAGCCATATTTCGTTTTGAACTTATGGTAAACATGTCTTTCTCTCCCCTACAACAAATCAAATTCTCTTCGTCCGAATTATCATCCTGCTAATAGTGTTACACGATTTTTTATTGTGTTATTCTTGATATTGTTTGTTTAAACAAGCGATCTCCTCCATGACCTCTCAATAGGTGAACGCCTGCCTAGCATGATGACAGACGACAATAATCGTCATGACAAATTAATCGAGCTGAACACACCAGGTAAACAAAACTCTGAATGGAAAGACAGAGAGAATGTCAATCTTTATTTTTTAGCAAACCTACCTCGATATGAGATTAAATTTCACTTTTATGCCACGGTGTTCCATGATTTAGCTACGGAACCCCATGATTAGGTCTATATACACTACAGCTCAAATGAATTGGTAAGGGTAAAGGGAAAGGGAAGAAAGCTAGGGAAGGAGCCGCAGATTTAAACAGCTATATATTTAGTCCAGTTAGCATGAAGCACAATGCTTTAGCCTAAAAAGCATCATGTTTCATGCTGAAGTGGACAAAATATACCGCGGTTCAAAACTGCAGCTCCTTCCCTTTCTTCTTCCCTTTCTCTTTACCCGTGCCAATTCCTTTGAGCTGTAGTGTAGGCCCAAGTTACTCAATGAAAAATATTGACCTTGACCATTTTGAGACGTTTTCCTCCTGGTTTCTGCAAGCGACAATCAATATACTGTACTTACATACCAACATGCACACCTTTGACATACTATTGCCTTCACGACTTATCCCTCGCAAACTATCTGTCTTATTGTATAAAGATCTAGAGAAGGAGGAGGAATGTCGGTTGGCAAAAGCTGCACAGCAGGGTGTGCAGGGTGCATGGACTCATTGGGAAGAGGTGGAGCAGAAGAAGGTCTCCTGGGACCAACTCAGGACGATGTCGTCTGGAGCCGTGCACTTCATGATCAGTTCCACCTTTGATGTCCTGCCAACGCCAGTGAATTTGAAGAGGTGGGGTTGTGTGGAGGAAGACTGCTGCAAGGTTTGCAGGAAGGCAAGAGGGTCATTGGAGCACGTCCTGTCAGCTTGAGGAGGGTTATTGCAAGCCTATACATGGAGGCGTACCAGGTCTTGAAGGAGATGGGAGCTTTGGCAAGGGCAGCAGTAGAGGCGAGAAAGAAGAATGGACCCCCGAGGGTGAGGGGCATCGAGTTTGTCAAAAAGGGGACAAGGTGTAGGAAGACTAGGCAAGGACAAGGTGTGGGTGGGCTGTGAGCAGCTGCAGACGACTGGGAAGTACACGTGGATGAGGGGAATAGGACTATGCCGAAGACGTGTTTAGTCACAGCCCTGCGGCCAGATATGATTCTAGTGGATTGTGATGGTCGAGTTGACGGTGCCATGGGAGACGAGGATAGAAGAGGTTAGGGAGAGGAAAATGGACAAATATGCTAGTCTGAAGCAGGAGTGTGAGCAGAATGGATGGGGAGGGGAGGTACATACCGTCGAGGTTGGGTGCAGGGGGTTTGCGGGTGTCTCTGTAAGATGGATCCGAGCAATGGGGTTCATGCAGTGGTAGGGAAGGGGAGAAGTGGGTGAGGAGAATGTGTGGGGCTGCCGAGACGGGCTCGGCTTGGGTTGTTCAGAAGGCATCGTAGTGTTTTCTGGACAATCCATGCAGATCACTCGGGTGTCAACGGGGGTGCTGTCCAGGGTATTCCAGCGTAGCACTGGCCAGCCAGGGGGAGGTGTACAGCACTCAAATGGCCGAAACACCTGTGATCCCTGGTGTGCTGCTGATGACCCGTTGACATCTGCAGAATTTAAGATCCTCCTGTATTTTCTACTACTAGATGTTATCACGCAGTGTATTGAGTAACTTTTCTATTACCATATAGACAGCTTAATATTTAATAACTTAGGTGGTACAATCTAACTGCGATCGATGATTTGTCGTCGAACAACTTTTATCGGTATCGTTACAATCGATATTTGAAATATTGTCGCGGGATTTCATTCCATTCCAAAAATAACTAGATCTACTAGTCTACAGCCTTAAAAATCAGTAGATTCATACCTGTCTTACTTTAAGGTACGATTGATGGACGAACCTGTTCCCGCTGCACAACAGTTAAAGCTGTCATGGCATGGTGAAGAAGGGGAAGAATCGAAAGGTGACTATCATTCAAGTTGTGTTTGTAGTTTAGCTGGCCCGTCGGACTGCTCTGAAATTGACGCCTGCTCCACCGGCCTAGCTTACTGCGACCAGCCCGCTCACGCCCGCTCACGCTGCGCGGGAGCAGTCCCGGGGCTATGGCCTAGCATACCTTAGCAAAGGCGTATGCCTAGCTAGCTAGCCTGCGTGGCTGCAGAATTTGCATTTGCTTTTTGAAGTGCCACTGTTTGCTGCAGTGCAGTCAAGCTAAATTGGGGCATGTTTAGACCGATTGATGGACGAACCTGTTCCCGCTGCACAACAGTTAAAGCTGTCAGAAGAATCGAAAGGTGACCATCATTCAAGTTGTGTTTTTAGTTTAGCTGGCCCGTCGGACTGCTCTGAAATTGTTGCCTGCTCCACCGGCCTAGCTTACTGCGACCAGCCCGCTCACGCCTGCTCACACTGCGCGGGGAGCAGTCCCGGGGCTACGGCCTAGCATACAAAATACCTTAGCAAAGGCGTAGAAGTCTATGCCTAGTTAGCCTGCGTGGCTGCAGAATTTGCATTTGCTTTTTGAAGTGTCACTGTTTGCTGCAGTGCAGTCAAGATAAGTTGGGGCTTGTTTAGACCAAAAAATCAGTCTCTCTAGGACGTTGGATCCGCTGAGATTGCATCTGGCTCCTCTGAAGTTCTGAAGAATGAAGTGAACTATGTCCAAAAATGTAATTTTGATTAAAGAATGCCCCGAATGAGACAGTTATTCCTGTCTAGGGCATGTTAGACTTCTTCGAGCAGCGACTTTCCCAGTTCTAATTAATTTTGATGGTTTCTTTGATGAATTAATGGCTTAAACTCAACAAAATTATGTTACATCGAGACGTTAGGATAACGTCGTGAATGTACAGTTTATTTTTCTTTTTGACCGGCAAAAGGGCTAGACCTGTAAACTGAGTGTGAGTAAATCAAAATAAAGCTTTCCTCACCCTTATCCATCCTCAAAAATGGTTAAGTTAAGATTGCCCTTTGTTCTTATTTTTCATTGATTAATAGATTTATACTATGTATGTACATGCGTTTTTATCTCACAATATGGCTGCATTATCCCTGAATGAGATGGGTTATACAGAAAGTAATTAATGTATCAATTGGTAGGGGATAGGGAGGGGATACTTTTTGTTGTTGTTGCTAATTTTAATAATCGTAATGTCTTTTGTCTCTCAATAACAGACTACAAGATTGATCAAGAAGTACAATCGCACCCAGGCACCCTGTCCTCGTCTCCACTGACTCCACATCCCTATGAGTGATAAGACTATAGTGATGGAGGACATTAACTAAAAGTTCTAAAGAAGAGAGATTACAGCTAAGTTTGGGAGAGTAAAAAGTGAAGACATGGATGATGGGGAGAAAAATTCAGGAGAAGAGGAGGAGGGTGAAGAAGAGGAAGACTGGGCTTTGCCACCAGAAGGTTCAGGCTTTGATCCAAATGTGCATACAGGTGAGTATCATACTAGGGTTGTAAATTCATGAGATGTGTAGAGAATAATGTTCTCCATAAGAAACGGTAAAAAAAAAGGAAGAAAGAGTTGCAATTAAACAAAAAGAGGGCATATTTGAGAGGTTGCAAAGAATTAAAAAATTATCAAATGAGAGTGCTCATCTCATAAAGTTACTATAGTTGTAAGTGCAATAATGCTGATTGGCCGTAGTCAATTGTAAATATTTATAATTGTGTTTGCGTTTGTTTGATGTCACAATTTGTTTTTCACAGACACTCCAACTTGCTTTATTGTTTATTAATTCATTGTTTGTATATTTTGGTTGTTGATTCTGGTTTTTGCAAGAGATGCACTTATTTTAGTTTTGTCAAACAGAATTCCTGTGTTATTACAAAATTCCGTTCCTATAATAACAGACAATGAAGACCAATACCAACCCTATCTCCGTTCCAAGCTGGGTCATTCTCGGACAATCATTCACATTGATCTGGACTGCTTCTATGCTCAAGTGGAGATGCTTAGGAATCCTGCTCTGCGAGACCAGCCACTTGGTAAGCAAATTTCCACTGAGTCCAGCTACACTAATTTCGAAAGAATACTCTACTTTCAAATCTCCACTTTCTCGCCTTTCCAATTCACCTCCCATTTCTATCTATTTTCCTCATCTCAGTCCTTCCAGGACTTTACACAAACCTCTTTCGTGAGCTACATTCTTGTATCAATAATACCCGCAAATGCTCAATCCCTATCATGCAACATTCTGTCCGACACAAAAGGAGACATGTGAGGAATTAATTTGGTTTTTGAAAATTTCTGATGCATGATAACATTTATAAGCAGCTTCATTAGTTCACAATGACAAACCTGTAATCTTTATTTTGCTTACCGGTACGAGTGTACTAATATGAGGCATAAGCAAGACAGTAAGGCCAATAAGCATTTGTGTGTAAATACCACAACAGCACTTGTAAATTCCTTCTGCATACAAGCACAACCAATGTCTTCATACCTGAATTTCCTATCTAAATGCTGCATAAAGGGGAGACTAAAATGTTCTCAAAGTACTATCACATTTTATTGAATCAACTGATTAGAAGGAAAATGCTTTGTAGTGATAAGACCACAAGCACATCAAATGACTCCTACCATGATTTCCATCTAAGTATTCCATAAAGGGAGTAATCAAATTCTCCCAAACTAGCATCATACAGTATGGAATCTCCCGATTAGAAAAGAAGTGCTTTGCTTTCATAACACCACAAGCACATCCAATGAATCATACCATCAGTTAGTTTCATCTAAGTATTGCCTAAAGGGGGATTAAATGTTCTCAAAATAGCATTATACTTGTGCACATGACCATTATACTTTATGGAATCACCTGATTTACAAGGGAAGTCATAAGGCCATCAACACATCAAATGACTTCATATTATATTTTCAAAATTTTGCATAAATTGGAGATCAACATTTTCTCATACTATGGTAGCATTATCTTTCATAGAATCACCTAAAAACAACAACAAAAAAGAAGTGCTTTATAGTCATAACACCACAAGCACATCAAATGACTTCATATGATATTTTCCTCCATCAGGCATCCAGCAGAAGAACATTCTGGTGACCACAAACTATGTGGCAAGGTCAAGAGGAATATCCAAGCTGTCCTACATCAGAGAGGCAGTGGTCAAGTGTCCTGACCTGGTCATAGTGAACGGGGAGGATCTGACCAATTACAGGGAAATGTCTGCCAAGGTCACAGGTAGAGCACAGTGAACTTCATTTTTATGAAACAGACGCCATTGATTCTCAAGCTCATAATAAAAGACAGCAAATGTGATAGAAAAGAACATACTTTATAAATGTAAACTTGGCAAGATTTTGTTAGTGGGTTACATACCTTTGTGATTTTTGTTTCACTTCTAGCAATGTACTTATAAATATTATTCTTGTTTGGGGCTTACAGCTGAGCACCTGCCATTTTGCAGCTCAGACTTTAGTACCTATCCTGTATTGCTGTCTGGATATTGATATTTCCCTGTAGAAATGCAGTATTTTGTATGTTTTCCTCAATAATTTTTGTTTCACTCTTCATGCTGTGTAGTAAGTGTGACTACTGTATTTCAGACTACTTTGTGAAGAGGTAAAGTGTAAGATTCTGTACACAATTGCCTACAATTCCTCACAATGTTACTGATTTGTAAATCTATATGTAATCAATGAATAAAATCACATTGAATATAACTAAACTGAGCTAAGCAAAGAAAGAATCTGATATTTTAGAGCTATGTTGCTTCTGATCTATTTTTCTCTGTAGAGGTTTTGGAGGAATTCTGTCCCTTGGTTGAGAGGCTGGGTTTTGATGAGAACTTCATGGATGTGAGTAGCATTGTGGAGAGCCGTCTGGCTTCAGGGAGAGCTCAGATGGTAGCAACTCATCAGGGTCACAGCTATGGGGACAACCAAAATACAGGTATGTAATACATTGTAGTGTCAGGGGCATGATTTAATGTGGTAAGAGCACCGTGTGTCAACTGATTTGATAGCAGCTCATCAGTGTCACAGCTATGGGAACAACCCAAAGACATGTATACATTGGCATGCTTTGGCCTCTTGCCAGTGGTGATTTCATGTGATATGAGTACTTTGTTGTAACTGTTTTGATAACAACCCGTCAGGAGCATACCTACTGTATTACAACTAGGGACAGGGTCCTTGCAAGTGTTTATTTCATGTGGTATGAAGGCTGTGCTCAAACTGTTTTGGCAAAAGAAATTCCTCTTTTTCTGCCATTTCTGCCCCATCTAGCCATGAATGACCTGTCCATGATCCAATAGGAGATGCACAATTAAATGTCAATAAAACCCTGGTAGTATGGTGAATTGAAAAAAAGACAAACAAATCAGATAAGCAGACAAGCAACAGTTTGAGATAAATCAGACATATTAAAAAGATGTTATTTGTGTTCATCAGTCATAATTACAAGGACTTTACCATGACTACTAACATTCATGGGGATTCACATTCACTGATGTGCTGTACAGATTTGGCTTTTCCCTTCTTCACCCCATAACTAGATCAATCAACCCTTTAAGCACCAGAAAAACTCCTGCTTTTTGGCATTTGTGTGTATTACCCCTTGTGACAAATGGTCACATATGGCATGAAAAGAGTTAAGAATACAACCACATTGTGTTACTGTCTCATTGCTTCCTTTTCCCCACTTTACCCTCGTTGTACTCTAGTTGAGCCCCCCTGGTGCCGATGCGGCTGCAGGGAGCGTCTGACCATTGGCGCGCAGGTTGCCATGGAGATGAGGGAAGCCCTGAGGTCCAGACTGGGACTGACCAGCTGTGCAGGGGTGGCTACCAACAAGCTCCTGGCCAAACTGGTGGGTGGACACCACAAGCCCAATGACCAGACCGTGCTGTACTCGGAGTGGACTGGTCACTTTATGAGAAGCTTCACCAAGCTTAGACAGATACCTGGTAGGTTGTGATGTGTTCACATGATGCCCCTGCAAAGAATTTAGAAATGAGTGGTGGAACTTATTGGTGGTCAAATGTTTGAATGGTCACCACAAGTCTGCTTTTCTTGGCTGGTATCAATCACTCACCACCGCAATAGCGGTGCTAACCCCACAATAAGAAAAGCCAGTGAGAACACAAAAAAAAATAGTCCGGGGTTAAGGAAGATACATTTCGCGCGTCTTCTCGAGCGCCGTGCGTGAAATAGGAGCATGGAGAATCATGAATATTTATTACCTTCAAAGTCCGAGGTTAACGAAAGCAAGTGAGAACACGAGCGATTTTTCTTAGCCCCGCTTTTGTCGATAGTACGGGACTAAAATTGCCAGTGAGAAAAGGGGCTAAGGATAGTCCAGGGTTAGGGATAGTACGGGACTAACGATAGTACGGGGTTGAGAAATCCAAGTGAGAAAAGGGCTTTAGTGACATGTTTGTTCATCTCCTTTTCCAAAACCAATCATGCTGTTTTGGACAGGTATCGGTCATTCATCAGGCAAAAAAATGGCAGCCATAGGTGTGGCTTCTCTAGATGACTTGAGGACCACTCCTGTGTCCACTCTGGCCAGACAGTTTGGCCAGCAGCAAGCCGAGACGATGCTACGCCTTGCTCACGGTGTGGACGACACCGCGGTCATCAGCAAGGGCCTCCCTCAGGTCAGTACAGTGAACTCAGCATAGTTGTCTATAAAGACTACATTTGTTATTGTCAACCTGTTTTAGTGACCACCTGTATATAAAAACCACCTGTCTATGAAGATTTTCTTTCTTGTTGCCGATGAAAAATATTTTGTATTGAAGCCATGATAAAACTTACCTGTACAAAAAGACCACTTGCTTATAAAGACCACATTTCTTGGCTCCTTTGAATGGTCTTTCTATACAGCTTTCACTGTATATTCAAGTGCTCAAAGGATACCTCGAGCAAGGGAGCCTCCACAACTCACCACAAAAATAACAAAATTCTTAATATTGAGTAGGGGCAAGAAACATTAAAATGCCCCTTTGGGCTTTTAAACAAAAAATATTTCACAAATGTGAAAACATTGTGCCAATTGTAAGTTTTTTAAAATTTCATGGTGATGTTCTTGCGGATAAATGCTTGTGATATTAAGACGACATTATTTTATTTGGATGATTTCTGGATGGTTTTCAGTGAGAAGAGAATGATAAGGGCTGTTGTAAATGTATCTGCAATAAAAAGCAATGTCTGTTTGTAAGATTCATCCCCATTTGATATTTTAAGATGTGCCTTATACTAAGGATTTACAGTGTCCCCATTCTTTCCTTCCTCTTCTCTCTCTCTCTATCTTACCCTCTCTTTCTCTGTTTGATTGACTCTCTTTTTCTTTCTCTTTCTCTCTCTCTCTTTCCTGCTTTCCATCTTATGGCATGATTTTACTCAACAGAGCTTAAGTGATGAGGATTCCTTTAAGAAGCTTGGGACATTACCAGCAGCCAAGCAGTCTATGTCAGGACTCATCCAGAATCTCATCAAAAGGTAGTAGTCTTGGTCCCAGTCCTGGGTCACACTACCATATTTGTTTCGCTTTGTACTGTCTAAAATTAATTGTGACGATACCTTCTATCCACAGATAACCTACTGTATATGCCATATATTTCGCGAGTTAAATTTTTTTGTGATTCAGGACTTCTTGACAATTTTGTGAGTGGCTCAATTCGTGATCGTGGAGTACTGGTACTAATAGTACATTTTCTTATGCACGTCGTATTCATATTTTCACGTGTTATTGAATTTGCGAATAGCACCAGACTTGTGAAATTCGCAAAAATAAAAAAACAGTGAAATATATGGCGTATACAGTAATATTTGGCCAAGCAGGAAGAGACCATTAGGGATTTACAATGTATATTGACACCAGCGAACGCTGTGACGCTTACTTAAAAGTGACCAATAAATCATGTTATTGGATGAGTTTAACTGCAAAAAAGGTGTGGGGTTAGGGATAGGGTTAGGCTGAAGTAATTGATACTGTCATATATTATCAAGTTTGTTGGATATGAAAGCACAATCGAACAAAGTGTTATGCAAATACGTATCGCTTTGCTCACACCATGTGCAGTGGTGGTGCCCCGCTAGCTAAGAATCTCTTTTTCATGTCATGTTTTACACATTATTCTAAGCCCTTGCATAAAACTTATCATTAATGCCAACACTTCCATGGTAGCAACGCTCGACAGCCAATAAAATTCAAGGTTTCCATAGAACTTGCCATTGGTAGCAAACTTACCATCAATGGTAAGTTTTATGTGACAGGGTCCAGAAGTGGTAACTTAATGCCCCCTTTGTATTGCAGACTGCGTGCTGATGGCAGGGATCCCCACACGATAAGGTTGACGGCCAGGAAGTACAACCCAGGCACGTGGCACCGCGAAAGCAGACAGACCAGCCTACCGGACAACCTCTTCCACAAGCTAGGTGAGTGTGATGCGATATTATTGTGAACGTGGTATAATTTACCACTACCGGGTTTGGTTAATAAATCTCAAACTGTGATGATAAAAAAAAAAAAGAACATGATGCCACAAGTTGAGACTTGAGAAATAGTGTTTTTGTATTCTCACACACTTTATGTCACAAGTTGAGACTTGAGAAAAAATGGATTAGGAAACAACTTTGTGTGAAAATTTTGGAAATGGTGAGTGAAGGGATGAATAGGCCCCTTTTCTATACAGTATGACAAAGAGTTAATTAAGCCTGGCATGTATATAATTGTTGTTTTACAGCAAAAGTCTGAATTCAGGTCATCATTCTTGTATTCAAGTTTGTAACATAACAGCAGGATAATTTTGGATTGATTTTAAGGCAGACAAATAAATAATTAGAATATCACTAAAATCGAAAATCACTTTTATCTGAAAAATTGATGTCAACTCAGTGCTTTCAGGTTATGGAATATATATAGAAATGATTTGCAGTTTACTTGTGTTTGAATTTGACTGCATTTGTCATCTATATTAAAGGTAACGATTAGAAGCGACAATGAGCAGAAATGATGGTAGAACCTTGTCTGGGTGTTGTTTGACTTATCATTTTGATTTCTTCTTGCTACTTTGAAATCAGACACAGTCTGCCAGCATCACCTTGAATGGATTTTGTTGGATTTCAACTTTTTGATCATTTTGAGATACTTTTCTCGCAGTACCATGAAACCAATCATGACTAGGATACATGGTCATGGCCATTTGATCCAATCATTACTGGTCTCTTAGTCTTTACCACTCGTACCTTTTAATGACTAAGTTGGAATTATTTCATATTGTTTGTACTTTGCATTGGTTACAGACGATGCAACTCTCTTGACTCGGTTACTGGACATAGCTCTGGGTCTCCTGCAGAAACTCATCAACACTAGCCAGCCGTTCCATCTGACCCTCATCAACATCTGTTTCACCAACTTCAGGTCAAAGGTCACCAAGGGGTCACTGGAGTCCTTCTTCTCCAAACCAGCCCAGAGGGCCGAGCGCGAGGGTCAGGGGAAGACATCTGGTGATGGACAACAGCCGGATGATGGTCCTGGGAAGCGAGACGGCCATGTGAACAGGGCTGACAATTCAAACAGTGTGCAATTTGATGATCACAGTGTTGTACAGGATGGAAAATTTAATGCACGCAATGCTCAAGACCCTGGTGTCAACAGGTCCAGTGCACATAACATGGAATTAAAAGCCAAGCAAGCTGTAGAGGATCATAAAGCACATCATGGGAGGCAGTTGTCGCGGGAGACGGAGAAAAATACCCAGTCTCATGTTTCATCTGAGCGAGGCTTCCATCAGGAATCATCTTTCTTCAAGAAGCTGTCGAACTCGCCTTCAAAGGCAGGCGCATCTGCTGTAGGACAGAGAAGTAAAGTACATCAACGACCAGAGTTCTCCCCTCTAAATGATAGCACCTCCGAAGAGATTCAGGAGTCTGTTTGCAAGAAAGAAAATAATCGAGTCACTACCACAAGTTGGCCACTTGATGCTTGCCCAAAGAATGAAAGGAAGCGGTGCCTTGAGAATAGATCAGAGACTTGTACATCTCAGTCCTCACCAGATGTTGATGTTGACGTAACTGCCTCAAGAGTAGATTCATTGAATGTAGGGTGTGAAAAGGTCATGGAGGGTTTAATAGATAGAACCGACTTTGACATACCACCAGATGTGGACAGATCAGTATTTGATGCGTTACCTACCAACATGAAGGAGGAACTTGTGAATGAGTGGAGGAGAACAAAGAGACGCAAATTAGAGGAGTCTCAACAGAGATCGCCATTAGCGTCAGCATCAGCATCGTCATCATCAACAACAAGAGTTTTATCACACACCTCCAAGTCACTGTCAGCAAGAAAACAATCTCAGGCAACAAAGAAAATGAACACCATAACTCGATATTTCAAGCATTGATCTTTTTATTCACTTTATAAAATAACTCATAGGAGAATCTGTTAATCTTATGCACAACATGACAATAGATTCTGCACCTGTGTAGTACTGAAGTATATGAAGTCAATTTAATAAGAACAATATGCAGTGATGGTCTTTGTTTTTACTCTGACAGTTATATTCGTACAGTACTGCACACTGTAAACATTCTTCATTTACAAATAGTTGTACTCCTCCCCCACAAAGTGGCCAAGACGCATAGTATTGTTTTGGGGTTGTCCATCCCCTTTCCTTAACAAAATATATTAAGGAACATTCAATAGATTAATTTAAACATGTATGTACGCATAGTATTGTTTTGGGGTTGTCCATCCCCTTTCCTTAACAAAATATATTAAGGAACATTCAATAGATTAATTTAAACATGTACGGTACATATTTTTTGGAGGAACCAGTGACTTGTGTAAAATCACAGTCAAATTCATCTAAGGTCCAAGATACAAGGGCGATAAAACTATAAATTCACATTTTGCCAAAAAGATAATACAATATGGCAAAAATGTGATATAGCATGTACACTGTATACCATAATTGTCTTAGCAATGTAGCAGAAAACTAGAGCAATTCGACTGCCACGCAGTCGATAAATATGCCTCCGCCTCTTTGCTATTCTCAGAAAATGTGTATGTTTGGTGGGCAATGTACCATTGCTTCTATGTGAAATGAAAATATCACATTTTCTTTTTTCAAGTTTAGCTAAGTTTGTTCATTGACTTTTGACCTCTTATTTCTTTGACTTCCAATCTAACCAGTCTGTCTAAATCCATCCTTGCATCAAGTTTATTTAAAATTAGCCAATTTGGGGTGAAGTTTATTGACCTTTGACCTTTCAGGAATTTTACCTAAACTTCACCAGTCTACCTCCATAAAGTGATACATCTCTGTAACTAGGTTTGGTTTGAATTGAATCATCAGTATTGGATTCAATATGAAAAAATGTCTATTTGGGGGCAATTTTTAGCCAATTTTGGCAAAGTTTATTGACCTTTGATCCCCGACCTTTGAGAAATTTCACCAAAAATGTCATCAGTCTAGCAGTGATCCATCTTTGCACCATGTTTGGTTGGTATTGCTCCATTGGATTTGGATATATTTTAAAAATCACTTTGGGGGCAAATTTTAGCTAAATTTTGGCAAAGTTCATGGACCTTTGAACTCTCAGGAGTTTTACCTAAACTTTCACCAGTCTACCTCCATGAAGTGATACATCTCTGTACCATGTTTAGTTAGAATTGTGACATTGGATTTGGATTTGGAATTATTGTGAAAAATATCAATTTTTGCAAAGTTCATTGACCTTTGACCTCTGACCTTCCAGGAATTTCACCAACAATGTCACCAGTCTACCCCCAAGTAGTGATCCATCGTTTCACTATGTTTGGTTGGAATTGCACCATTGGATTTGGATTTATTGTGAAAAATTTAAAGTTTGGGGCAATTTCTAGCCAATTTTGGCAAAGTTCATTAACCTTTGACCTCTGAACTTTCAGGAATTTTACCAAAAATGTCACCAGTCTATCCACTAGTAGTGATCTATCTTTGTACCATGTTTAATGGAAATTGCATCCTTGGATTTGGATTTACTGTGAAAAAGGTAGATTTTTGGCAAATTTTCACAAATTTCATTGACCTTTGACCTCTGACCTTTCAGGAATTTTACCAAAAATGTCACCAGTCTATCCCCAAGTAGTGATCCATATTTGTACCATGTTTAATGACAATTGCATCCTTGGATTTGGATTTATTGTGGAAAAGGTCATTTTTGGGCAATTTTTACGAAGTTCATTGACCTTTGACCTCAATCAGATTTGACCCCAATTTTACACACTTCATTAGTTTTATGCAATACATACATGAACCAAGTTTGAAGCAAATCTGCTTGACGGTTCTCAAGATATTGCCTAAACGGATTCGGGACGGACGGACGGACGGACAACCCGAAAACATAATGCCTCCGGCCACTTCGTGGCGGAGGCATAAAAATACATCTATTTATCTTACCATGAATCAATATGTTATTTTTATTACTAATTACACAAAAATATGTTAGTACTGTATTATATTTTTCAAAAAAGTTACAGCAGAATAGTGATATTCTGTAGACAGTTTAATATAACATAAAGCAATTTTCATTCGTTTTTCATTATCTAAATGAACATGTTTTCCCCATGAGCACTGGTCACTATTGCTCTTTTTTGAGATGCAATATCAAAGTTCATGGACAATGCTCCATCATGATTATCCTTGTTTATATAAGGTAAGGTGTGATCACTTGATCCTTTCAATGATTAGAAGTTTAGAAGGTGCTACCTGGTACATAAACATAATCAATGCACCTGCAACATGCACCATCTAACTATTCTCATATAGATTGAAGTATAGACTGCAATTATACACATCTTAACAGATGCTACAAATTTAATCATTTATTTTGTGGATAATATGTGTTGAAGGACTTAATTGCATAGATTGTCCAATTTGAATCTTTCAAATATAATATTGTATGTTGAATAATAGCCCACTGGCTTTGTGAGCATAACTACATACAGTGTATGCGCTTGTTTTTAAAGGCACATCATTTTTATAATGTTTAGATTCTGGAATGTACGAATACAACTTTGAAGGCTTTAAAGCTGCAAAATGATTAATAATTAATAGTTTTCTGAACATTATTAATACAGCTCAGTCATTATACATGTAAAAGAATAAGTGTGTCAAATTCATGTAACAGTACTATTGCAAAATACACTATTGTTTTCAAGTGCAAAGCTTACAGGTAAAATAAAGACAAATTATTTAATGCAACAAACGTGTAGTTCCAAGTAATAATATTTACTTGTGTGTATCAATGTTAACCTTTATACTGCATATTAGGTGTATTTGACACTCTAAAAATCCTCTTATGAAACAGATAAAACCTGAGCAACAATGTATGAAACAACATCACTCTCACTGCCTGATATGTCAACAACAAGGCCATTTTCATCACTGCCCAAGTCCTCTAGAGTATCAAACTGAGATTTGAGTAAGGAGGGGTTAAAGAAATGCCCCTTCCTTGCACAAAGACGAGACGATATCATCTCAAAGCTACCCTTGAGATGGACAAAGAGAATTTGATGCGAGTTACGTGAGTCATTGTCCACATCTTTCTCACGCTCTGATACTATCTCTGTGGATTTGGCATCAAGGCGTTGTAACTGGTGTTCATGAACCTTCCCTTCTTGCACACCAGACACATGGTGATGATGGAACCCAACTCCTGTTTCCATGACAACCCCATCCATACAAGCCCTATCTATTGCGGACTGATTCTCCTTTCCAGATAATGGCTGACCAGACTGTCCACATTGTTCATCACTCTGTTTCTGTCCTCCATCATCCTCCGCTCCCCGACTTTCAGTTTTAAATGTAATGGGTTCTGATTTAGCCTCCTCATATCCTTGAGAATGGGGGTCCGTGGGTAGAGTATCAGAGTGGCCTTGGAAGGGGGTAGTAGTGCACCCACTGGTATCAAAGTAAGAGGCGCTGGACCCAAAGGCGAGAACCCTTCTGTACTTGCGTTTGAGAGCTGAGCACACCAAGATGCCTCTCTGCTTTTCCTTCTGCCACCTGCATGTTAGTTTTTGTTTAAAAATGGGAAGAAACAGGTACAGTATTGTGTCATTTGCTGTGTCATATATCGGATGAGTGAATCCGCCTTCATAATTAATGTGGACATTGGCACTGTGGTCTTCACTTGATAGTATATGAATTACAATACAATCATGGAATATTTCATTAATATGTAATTTTGAGGATTAGCTTATTAATCAAATATGTGGTTGAACTACCACTTAACCTGTATACCTGTATGACTAAAATGAACTACATGCATTGTGCAGAAGTCTGATTACATTTACCAGTTGACATAGAAATTAAGTTTGGACAAGTGCATGAATCATTATTTACATGGTATGAAAGCAACAAAAATGTTGAGACTAAATCTTGAAATAGGAGACCATTACTGTAAATGTCCTTTTGCGAGATAGTTTTGTGGGTGCCGATATTGTAATTTTAACTATTATGTTGTTACTGCAACACTGATAAAACATGTAAAAAGAAATAATGTTGAAAGGAATACTTATACACGAGTCCCCCCCCCCCCCCCCCCCCTTGGCCAAATGTGACTGCGACCTGAAGTAAAAGGATTGTGAAGAGCTTGACCCACCTGTTGATAACACTGTGTAGATTCATAAGCCATTGGTATCTATCCTAGAAGGAGATAAATAATAGAGAATTAAATTAGTACAGGGGAACTTTAAAGTGTAATACATGTAATTACATCACGATATGAGAATCCTCTTTCTCAATTTCCATTGGCGTGGCATATTGAACAATTGAGTGTTTTGTAAGAATACACGGAATGAACTTGCCATACACCATGGATGTAGGCCTACACATACTACACACAAATCCAATAGAGCAATGTTTTGCCTGGCAAATAGAAGGAAGCACTTATATTAACTGTACTAAAGTAACCGTGCATCATGTGTGCGATTCCAGATTTGCCAGGACTGGTATGTATTGGTGATGGTTTGTGAATATGTCTGATGCTCAAAGGAATATGGAAAGGGAAAGGAAAGAAAGGGAAGGAGCCTCAGTTTTAAACCACAGTATATTTTGTCCAGTTCAGAATGAAACATGATGCTTTAGCCTAAAAAGCATCATATGTTTCATGCTGAACTGGACAAAATATACCGCAGTTTAAAACAGGCCCCTTCCCTTTCTTCCCTTTCCCTTTCCCTATGCCAATTCCTTTAAGCTGTAGTGTATGTCTTATGGAGTATGTGTGTGTCTTATGTGTGTGTGTGTTTATGTCTGGGGGGGGGGGGGGGGGGTGGTATAAATGCACATACCTCATCATTTAGGGGTACCCCTGAAGCCATCTTGGTCTTATTGCTGGCTGGGTGATAATCATCCCCATCTTCAAATGGACAGTGCAGCTGTTTATAAAAAGACATCATCATGCAAACATGGGTGAAATGGGGGCTTGTGAAAGGTGTTAATGCAACTTCCACACGCAAATACATGTATCTCAACAAATCTTCCTTTTTTTGTCCTCTATATTATTGATATTTTTCCCTCTCTATCCTTTATGTCTCTCCATCTCTGTTGAAGACTTTGGCATTGCAAGTGGATGAATGAAAACCTCTCGAATCTAACTTGTCTCCGCAGGCCCCTCGATCCCCACCCACCCCACATTCACCCCCACATCTCCCTTCGTCTCTCTTTCTCTCTCTCTCTCTAACACTTTATCTCCCTCTCCAGTCTCCATCCTGACTAAGCATTTTTTTTCATCCAATATTCCTTATGAATGCCATACAAATTGATGCACACATAATTTTGTGACAATCTATTTCCAGTGTCAATGACATTAGCAATCAGTTCCTGCTTTCCCCTCTATTAACTCTGACTCGCTCCTGTTATACTTACTTGGCTGGATAACTCCCTTCCAACTGTTGACCTATAAAAGAGCAAAAACAAATTTATGTTATATTCATGTATATAGGCCCTTCATATACTTTTAGGACCGTTATCATAGACAGTCCATCAAACTATTCAGAGACCTTGTCTGCAGTACGTATAGTAGAGGTAGAGATTTGATAATAGGTTATCTGTATTTTGTTTGCAAGATTATGATAATGTATAGGGATCGAAGAAAAATAAAAAAGACAGCTTCAAGTTAACAATGACTTATGATAATGAAAGTCTGTTGACCCTCCATTTTTAATACTTATTATTAAGAAAGAAATAGTCCTTTATACTTTCCACTTCCACTAACTCCCATCAATACCACGATCATCTTCAGTCCAGCATCCAACAAATACCCCAGCAGTATCATACACTGTCATGACTGTAGCCCATGCAGGAGCCCATTATATGAAACACGCCCACCATCTACAGTATGTGGTACATGTGCATAAATTGTTCCTGAAATAATAACAACTCGAGGCGAGTGCATCCCAATGTTAGTAGTCTATTCATGGGTACTTGGATGCGCTACCCGCATACGATCACAACATCGCTGTAAACAGCGCCAGCTGGTTGGTTGCGATATCTGTCATGTCACTTTGCACATTCAACCACCTGTACCGTCGACGAATACTGTCGGATATAGTGGATATTATTTGATTATTCTGCCACCTGGTTCTGTTATAACTGTCAGTGGTAGTTTGTCAAATACAGCCACCGGTTCTTCCGTGCGGAAAGTCACAAAATGGAGCATCGTTTTCATTGCATTATCAAGCTCTTGGACGAACAAGTCGAGTCCATCAACGTCGAATTTCAAGTAAGCATCGTCGGCCGTGGAGAGCAATGCATAAATGTATGACCTGTGTAATGCATGCGTGGGACTATGACTATGCATCACACTTGAAATTTTCAGTGTCATTTGCATGCGATTTATCCCAAAGTATTGGCCCTGAATCACCTGTGATAAAGTTGTATCGAAAAGTAATTCCTATGACGTGTGAGATACAACACAGGTTTCAAATTGTGTACTTGTTCGGGTTAAAAAAAAAAATAATAATCAGATTCAGAACTCAACTCAATCATCAACTCAGTCATGACAGTCATTTTTTCCCTCGCTGATCTACCAAGATCATATGCCAGCTTATTCACTTATGGCCCGTATTCACGATGTGTTTCAAACAAAAATGTGCAATTGTCAAATATGTCTACATTTTGCCTAATATTTTTTCTCTGAAAATCTCTTGTTTACTGTCTAATGCGTAAATACACAACACATCGTGCATCCAATCTTCGGTACGCGCATTGAGCAGAAATACGCTGGGACCGGTTTGTGGACCACTCACTTAAATTGTTCTGGACAAACTCGATATACTGTACAGTATAGACTCTAAACATGTCCAAGTAGTGATGATCTGCATTAATACCAGATTGCCGTAGTATTTTCACACCATGTTTATTGGAATATTGTGAATACATTGTAAATTGCATTGTAGACTTTATGGATTGGAAGTACTGTACTTATTCTTTTTGGAACTGAGAAGGGCAAATTAACTGGTCACGAATAGGGTAAACTGTCCTACCATAGTGATTCCAAGGACACAATGAATTGTATCATATTAAATCAATAATAATGTTTTATATTGTTTTATTAAGTATCACATAAAGTGAGGACAGGTTTAGTACACTGTTTGCGTTAAACCTCTTTTCTGAATACGGGCAAATGAAGTTAAGCTCACATAAAAAATATAGTGAACACTTTCCTGCTGCCACTACATACTGTTAATGATGATAAAATGGACATTTTAAAGAAATCTCAATTTGCATCTTGTTATCAAGTCCAGCACTACTAACTTCAAGAAGTCCGTGAGTTCATTGTGCATTTCGAATTTTAATTTTCTTGTATCGTGAGCCGCTCCCTACATGTTTGGGTATATGATGTTAACGCTTTCAGTATCAATGTGACAAGGGGAGTGATAAATTTGCATCTGGAAAAAATTGATGGGATTGCAAAGAACAATGGAAGAAAGGCTTCAGTGTTTATGAAAGACCACTTGTCAAAGCATAGGACCGCATAGCTCTATGAACAACCTTGCACCTTTGGCATGGGATCCTACATGTTCATGTACAGTATCCAACTATCAACATATTTGTTTGCAATGGCTAGGGGGAAAATGGTTGGGTCGTAATGAAAAAACATGCACTTATCTGTCAGGCTGGTTACTACCGTCCAATTGCATCCTTTCAGCTTTTAGGAATGGAGAGATGGGTGTTTTTGATCTCTGGTGAATGTTGCTTTCTCTGCCAAAATCTGTGATTAGACAGGTTGGCTATATTTGTGCATGTACACTCCAGCTCAAAGGAATTGGCATAGGGAAAGGGAAAGGGAAGAAAGGGAAGGGGCCTCAGTTTTAAACCGCAGTATATTTTTTCCAGTTCAGCATGAAACATATTGCTTTTTCGGCTACAACATCGTGCTGAACTGGACAAAATATACTGCAGTTTAAAACTGAGGCTCCTTGCCTTTCTTCCCTTTCCCTTTCCCTATGCCAATTCCTTTGAGCTGTTGTGTTTCAAAACATTGCACCCGCTACTCAACACTCTTAAGCCTGTGCGAATGTGCGGCAGTACGCACATATATATGAAAATATAACCAACTCGTTTTAATCACAGATTTTAGAACTCTTGAAAGGAATAATTGACCAAATTTCATGGAACTTGGTACAATGAAAATATATGTATAAAACAGCAAATAAATCTCATTACCGGTAGACTATGAGTCACATAGTCACATAGTTCACAGGTCAAGGTCAAATGCTAACATTCAACCTGATCTAGTTGGTCACCCAACACCAAGGATCTAACCAGTATATATGCCTCTACCACAAAGTGCCCCTTGATGGCATTGTGATTCTAGGTTTTCTGTCGTTGTCCATCCGGATCTCATTTGTGCAAATACTGAAGAAATAATTGACCACTTGACCACGTTGGTACGATGATAATAAATGATGTGACAATTGAGTGATTAAATTTTTACATGCGTGTGTAGGTCAAAAATCATCTATAACTAGGTCAATCCTAATATGTTACTTTTTATGTGATAACTCAAGAAATATTAATATCTCAATACTTTACCCAAAAATAATTGTATATGATGGGACAATTAAAGCGATTAGATTTTGGATCAGATAGGTCAAAGTCAAATCATACGAGTTTAGTGAGATGTACATGTACAAGATCAATAGAATAGATGAATGAATCTATCTATAGAAAGAAAAATTGAGAGCGAGAGAGAGAGAGAGAGAGAGAGAGAGAGAGAGAGAGAGAGAGAGGGTGGGTAAAAAGGAAGCACTTTGAAAGAGGAATGCAATCAACTTGCTATTCATGCACATCCTGTTGTAAATGTTGTTAAAAGCTACTGTGAGAGGAATGCGACACACCTGTTGAAAGCTATCAACTGAATGACAGTACATGAACATGTTGCAACTTGTTATTTATGAAATGCTGTACAATGTAATGTAATGCAGACATTGTAGAAAAGTGCTTGCATGTACTAGGTGTAAAAAAAACAACAACTTTTGACACTTTTGAAAAATGATTAAAAATCAGTTTCAACTCACATCAAGCTGACATTGACACATCATAAAGTTAAGGGATGTCAAATTTTTTAGAGACCAGTTTTGTGATATTTCATTGATTACTTTTCTAGAAATAATCCTTGGAAAATTTAATGAGATTTTCACTTTTGTGTAAAAAATTTATTCAGAACACAACAATGGTCATTGTGCATCACACATGCAACCCCCGCAACTTCTTTTCTACCAGAAGCATCATGCATTATTACTGTGATGGCAGTTACTAGTGGATTAACAGGTGTGATACACAATGGTCATTGTTGTGTTCTGAAATAATTATCTCATGAGTGCCATTCTCATTGGGCTTAAAAAAATCACAAAGTTAGGGTGGAAGTTGCCTAGCAACCGTACCAAAAGCCGAATGGTCCTATTGTCCCTGTCCCCTAACTTTTAAATTTCTCTAACTTCTTGATTTTTTCAGGTAGATGTTAGAACTGGAGTCAGCACGAAGCATAATTTATTCCTACACCAGTCGCGTTCACTGATAACACAATAGAATATTTGACGCATTTGGTTCTTTGATCCAGTGACGACCACCGCCAAATATGCAAAGCGAATTTTGGATGCATTTAGAGGATTATATATTTTGTATGCGCAGAAAATTTCAGAACCACTTCATGAACTGAAGTGCATGTGCAGTAGTAGTACATCTTATAAAGATACGATTCTGTGTATTTCAGATTATATTGTTGCTTCGTTTTGGGGATAAAAGGAGAATACTGTAGAAAACATGCCAGAGAAATGCCTCCATATCGCACATTAAGCAATGATATTTCATTAAAAATATCTTGTAAATCGTTTATTGAGTGTTTTATCTTCCATGGAAACAAGCTCAATTTCGTGTCCGGAGGTGTCCGAAAAAGTTACGGACCAAATTCTTTCTCCAATTTTTCCAAAATTTCCCTTCGCTCACCCCAAAATTAATTCACAGTGTGTGTAGAAAAATCACCTACGAGCTCCCAGCGAAGGCTGAACGGTTGACATATTTCTCAAAACAGATTTTCTTTTGTTATTCAGAGGAAGGCACTACCTAATTAGAAATACAACTAATTGTTTAAAACACCTGAATGTCTTGCATTTTTATGAGGCGGCGGTCATCATAGATCAAAGGAAATCTATCCGAGCACAGTCCATTCATGATAGGTCCATGATTTTTTTAAGCCCAATGAGAATGGCACTATAGTACATACAAATTTTAAGGTCCAAATTTGGACACAATGCCACCGGTTACCTCCTGGCAGAGCTACATGTACGTGTTGATTAAAAAAAAAAAAGTTTAAATGAGCTTAACCCTCTCAGTGCTGAGCAATGGCAGTCCCCATGCCATTACTACACAGTTTATCACCTATGGTACTTAGAGGTTTATCATGGAACATATGTTGTTCTTTCTTACAGAGGGACAGCAAGGGGCAGTTCCTTCTGGACCAGGCATGTGATGCCCTGCGATTGGCAGAGAGGGAATACTTTGGTCTGAGATACGTAGACCAACACAAACAGAGGGTAAGTTTTTATATTAAAATTGTCATACATTGTACAAATATACCTTTTTTAGTGAACCTGTATTTTCATAGCCTAGTTATTTTGATTTACCGGTGGCATTTTGCATGTTTCATGTAGTTAACTTACAATTTTTAGAATCATACTGTATAATATGTGATTTTGAATGAATTTGTACGAATCATTTTCCTCTTCGGATAATAAACACTACTGGTAAATTTAGCAGTAGTGTTTATGAATGAAAGAGGAAAATGATTCATGAGATTGAAACAGCACCGTATGTGCAGTTTTTGTTAAAACAATGAAGTTAATTAATAGTGTACAAATGTCATTTCTGTATTAGCCTAAGTTCAAGACTGTTGGACATGGGGTATTGGGGCTGTATTATGGTAAATTGCCAATTCGTCTACTGCCATTTCGTCTACCTTCATTTCGTCTAATGCCATTTCGTCCATCAACATTTCGTCTACCACCCATTTCGTCCAGTCACCATTTCGTCCAATAGCCATTTCATTTAATCACCAGTTGGTCTATAACCAGTTCGTCTACAACCATTTCGTCTACCAACCATTTCGGCTAATGCCAACTCGTCCTTTTATCAGTTTGTCCAATGTTCATTTGGTCCAATAGCCATGTCGGCTAATAACAGTTGGTCCAATATCCCCATCGTCTACTTATCAACTCATCCAATTGCCATTTCGTCTAATAATCATTTCATCCATCAACCATTAGGTCCAATGATCAGTTCGTCTAACGATCAAATCGTCTTATTTATTTCGTCCAATTCCCAAATCATCCAATCACCATTTCGTCTAATAGCCATTTTGTCTTAAATATAATTAATGTTGATAATCATTGCGTGTCGGGAGAGTGATATGTGTAGAATGACATCTGGAGCCCGAAAACTCATCGCATCACGTGAATACAGTACAATAGGCATTTCCATTCACCTAGTACATGTGACGCCGGTGGGAGCAGCCACATGAGAGAGATTCCACATGCGGCACGTTCTCGTCGGACAAAAAATTCACATGCTCTGCAGCATAGTAGACCAGTATGCTTATTAGACGAAATGGTGATTAGCTAAAATGGCAATTAGACCAATTGGTGATTAGACCAAATGGCAATTAGACCAAATGATTGTTAGCCGAAATGGGCTTAGACCAAGTGATAATGGACCAAATGAAGTTAGACCAAATGTTACATGGACGAAATAAAAGTAGACCAAGTGGCTATTAGACCATTTGCCTTTAGACCAGTTGGCTATTAGACCAAATAGGAATGGATGTACATGTAATGATAGTGGACGAAGTGGCTATTGGACCAATTGGCACAAAAATACCATTAGACCAAATGGCTATTAGATCAAATGGCTATTAGACGAAACGGTTATTGGACGAAATGGTAATTGGACTATGTGGATAGTGGACCAACTGATGGTAGACGAAATGACATTAGACCAAATGGCTATTAGACGAAATGGCAGTGGACGAAATGGCAATAAACACTGTATTATGGGGGGGGGGGGGGGGGGGGTAAATCCCATGAAGTGCATTTTCCCCACTGGTTGGACTGTTCTAAAATCTGATATATTGAACTACATGTAGTTTTAACAACACTTTTCTCCCATGGAGGATAAGCTGGATGATTTGGAGAAGGAGAAGAAAAATCAATATAGGGTTTTTTTTTTTGGTGTTATCCATTTGTAATCAACTCCATAAGTACTATCTGGATCATTGAATTTAGTGTTTGGATTGAAAATGTCTGAAATCCTGGAAACCAGGTTAATATCTTTGGGAAGTGCAGCTTTGCCCAAGAACACTCTGTCTGGGACTGACAGCATGCTTCCTTCTTGACTTATGGGGACACAAATTACACTTAAGCTGTACAGGATTAAGAGCTGAGGAATGTTAATCTGTATGCTCACAAGCAGCGCTCACAAGTTGTTCTTGTAATGCTGTAAAAAAAAAGAAACATATTTGTTTGAAGTTAGTATTAAAAACTGCTTTACCATTATTACTTTATTCCTACATTGTTTTCACCCTTTAACTCAAGTTTTGATAACAGGTTTTGTATCCGAACCTGATAAGGTTGTAACTCATCCATGACACTATAAATTGCTATAAATTTGTAGGATCTATATTTGCATCAAGTTTCTCTTCAACAATATAGCATTAAATTGCAATCTACTGGTATGTGTCTACCCTTTCTGTTCTTGTATTGTCATGCATTGAAAACTTAGTAATAACATTTAAGTACATGAAATCGCAAAGAAGTGGTACTGTAGGCACCTTAAAATACTGACAAGTCCCTTAAATCTCCATGGAATGACCTGGCTACCGTGAAGGCATTGGTGAGTCAGCTGAATAATTTATAAAGCAGCTGAAAGAACAAAAAAAAAACAGAATGTCAGAATGCTAGCACTTGTATGCATCAGTGGTTGCATTTAATGTTGACTCTGCTGGTGCATTTTGCCATGCCCAAGTGAAAAACATTCATGGTCGTATTCAACACCCACCAGAAACACATTTCACTCAACAACAAATACCTTGGAGGAAGTATCATTTGTGTACTCATGTATGTACTTTATACATTAACTTCAGGCAAAGTTCTCTTTTAGTGAGTAAGGGATATTCCATAGCTGTACATGTACATGTATGTAGTTGTGCTTGTGCGTTTTCATGTACCGATACATGTACGTACATATACACTGTAAGTCTGTAACTATGTATGTACTGTACAGTATGTGTTTGAAATTAAAATGAGTAATTACACTTGTAGTTTTGTTGACTCAGAGTATCATGAGATACTAAGAATAGTAGTCTGTAGGTTAAACTTTCTGTAAAGATCTGATTCACCAAGCAGTGCATTGAACTGTAGCTGTGACAAAGTACAGATGAGAGAGACACTATATTTAGAAGAGAATTGTACAATGTACACATTACTTTTAGATTTAAATGTCAAATTGTGATGGGGTATTGTGTGTGTGTGTGTGTGTGTGTGTGTGTGTGACGTCATGTCTTATATGGCACTTGGTAAATGCAGAATGTGTCAGTTTAAAATGGGATAGCTTTGTTGCTGGTATTCTTGATATTAATTTTTGAATGGCCCACGGTGTATGCATAAAAGTACATATGGAATGAATCATTTATAAATGTATTCAATCATCCTCCTGTTTATGTGACTAGAACCCCGGGACATGACTTCATGTACACATGCATGTTCACAAGGACTCCAGCTCAAAGGAATTGACATAGGGAAAGGGAAGAAAGGGAGGGAGCCGAGCCGCAGTTTTAAACCGCGGTATATTTTGTCCAGTTCAGCATGAAACACGATGTTTGAGCCTAAGTAAAAAGCATCATGTTTCATGCTCAAACTGGACAAAATATACCGTGGTTTAAAACTGCGGCTCCTTCCCTTTCTAATTCCCATTCCCTTTCCCTATGCCAATTCCTTTGAGCTGTAGTGTACAGTATGTTAAATCAAGTTATCCTATAGCTGTTGATATGAAATGTGGTATGATATGAAATGTGGCAGATGGTCTTCGTGTACTGTTATCTTCATTCAGGTGCCAATTGAAAACATTGTTCAAGGGATACCAAAACGTGTAGCCTTTCTATACAGGTGGCCCTGAGAGCAGGTTTCACTATACCGGTAATACCTAATGCCCATCCCTGTAGGCTCTTGAGCTGTAGTGATCAGAGGCATTATTAATGTATGAATATAAACAGCACACACACACACATACACAGTCTACGTGCTCATCTGCACAGATTAATAAATACTGTACAAACCATCATCATGCAATCTTCTCAGTCACATTCCCACATGTCAACAACTTTCCTTTTCCCTTAAGATTTTTTCTCCCCTTCCTGGAATGCATGATAAGTAGAACATCCGTTCAGATTGTTCATGTCCAGTGCCACATGGCCTTTAATCCCTACATCTTTCAATTTATTTTGAATTGAATTTGAATTGAATTGAATTGAATTTTTTTCCTTCTCAATGCAGCACTGGTTGGACTGCAAGAAAAATGCTCTGAAACAATTAAAAGGTGAGTTTTATCAATTATGTGTTTAATTTCATCATCCAACTAAAGGCCTGATTATATGTGATAAACAGAACTGCCAATCACTATGATTTAGTCATAAAGAGGAGGGAAAGTAGAGGCACAGTGGTCATGCACATAAGGTATTGTGATGACTGTCTTACGCTTATGTCCACCACGCGTATCCCGTATGTAGGTTGTTTTGGAGTGTTCGCCTTGGAGAAAGCCCAGTTGGAGTATCCACATTTAGCTAAGGCTTCTTTGATGTCTGATTTCTCTTTCGTGATCTCCGCTGGACTATGTACAATGGTGTCTGCTCTTTGGTAAAGAGTCCTGATAACGGCCAATATATGTACGAGAGGGTGATACAACTGAATGTTTAAGTACTTACTAGTCTGTGTGGATTGGCTTTCTGTAGACAGAGGTTGAAAGGGCACCGTCTGTGAAAACATGAACTTCCACATCCAGGAATGCGAGAGTCCTGTCCTTGCAGGTTTCCTGTGTGAACGAGATGTTTGGGTCCACAGAGTTGATGTGGTCAAAGAAGCTGACATTCTCTTCCTCCTTGAGTATCACGTATGTGTCGCCTACGTAGCGATACCAAGCCCATAGCTTAAGTCCAGTACATGAAGAGATAGCAGTGGTCTCAAACTCTTGCATATAAAGGTTCCCAAGTATAGGAGAAACCGGAGAGCCCATCGCACATGTTGTTGGATGTAGTGTTCGCCGTTGAAGGAAAAGTATAGTGTTCAAACAGACTGATAGTGCCTCTACGATCTGATCTATGCTGAGTGTCGTGCGTTCCTTAACTCTTTGCTCGCTTCGTTCGACTCGCGGCACATACAGCGGGCTGCCAAGTTCGACTCAAGTCACAGTTCGCGCACAATGCATACGGAACGCATTTAATTGTATTGTGCGCACACACATACAGTAGCGACGCGTGCATTGCATTGTATACATATACACCCTATATAACAATAAGAGGATCAAGGTTTCAATAGGTAGGAAGTCTCCCAAGACAGGAAGTCTATTGAGAAGTACCCAAGGTCACTTTCAATAGAGGAGTTTAGTTTATTGTTAGCTTACTCTTTTTGAATGCCACATTTAAATCCTAAATTGCTTGGCTCATTATTCCCATCAAGACATGGGTTTGGTATGTAATGAAAGCTAAAGAACACATATTTTCTATGAACTAACTTAGATAATAACATTTATCAGGAAATATTGAAAGTATTGAAAATACCCTCCAAAACGATAATTTGGAGACAGAATATAAAGTTAAAAATTCTCAGAATCTATGATATTATACACGACAAAATTTATACCATTGGCAAGAGTATTGATTTCCCTTAGACTTTGCTACAAATTTGTTTTTATCACGACAAATCAATAAAAAATTATTGCGAGTTAAATAAGACAGTGCATGCAAAACCCCTCTGAATGTGGCACCATGAAATTAATGTGGCGCAGGGGAGATAGTGTGCGTGGCGGGCAAAGAGCTAAGATTATCCTCCTCCTCCAAGCACTTCCTCACCACATTCACTGCTTCTGATGGAGGTATGGGTGTACACTACAGCTCAAAGGAAGGAATCGGCATAGGGAAAAGGAAAGGGAAGAAAGGGAAGGAGCCGCAGTTTTAAACCGCAGTATATTTTATCCAGTTCAGCATGAAACACGATGCTTGAGCCTAAAAAGCATCATGTTTAATGCTGAACTGGACAAAACATACCGCAGTTCAAAACTGCGGCTCCTTCCCTTTCTTCCCTTTCCCTTTCTTTACCCGTGCCAATTCCTTTGAGCTGTAGTGTAAACAGAGCACTCACATCATAGGATACTATTGTTTCATCATCATTCAACTTAAAATGTGAGATCTTTTCTACGAAGTCGAGGCTATTTCTCACGTGATGATCCAAAATTCCTACCAAGGGGCTCAAAATGTTAGCTATGTGCTTAGCATCAGTGAGTTTATTTCTATTTCTTTTTATTGAATTTCCTATATTTCTTAAACCTGAATTTCATGAGCTTTGGATGAGGAGATTGAAAATTTATAGTTGTTTTAATTTGTGGATATACATGTAACTGACCTCTGACGTTAAACCTTTCAATATGGACATGAAAGCCCTACTAAGTGGTGGTGTAGGTCAAGTTCTTCCCCATAGATCCTTATTCCCTAAAGGAGGAGATCATTCGGTCTTGGCTAGTCTTGACTCTTCTTTTAACCGCAGATATACATGTAACTGATTGACCTTTAACCTTTGACCTTTCATCATCCCAATTCCCTACACAATACAGGTACTGAAACTCCCTGCCGAGTGGAGTTCAGAGTCAAGTTTTTCCCCACTGACCCTTTGACCCTGAAGGAGGAGATTATCCTCTCTGGGCTGTTCTTGACTCTTTGGTAAACTGTAGATACATGTATAATCAATTGACCTCTGACTTTTAACCTTTCATTGTAGGAACTGGGCCCCCCTACCGAGTGGTGTTCAGGGTCAAGTTCTACCCTGCAGACCCTTACTCCCTGAAAGAGGAGATCACAAGGTTCCAGCTGTTTCAGCAGCTCAAGAGGGACCTTCTCCACGGCCGGCTGGTGTGCTCCTTCCACGACGAAGCACTTCTAGGGGCGTGCATCGTCCAGTGTGAGTAGGCCCATCATATGCACTATTGTTGTGTGCTCTTTGAAGTAAAATTTTGTTGGGAGTTGGGAGGGGGGGGGGGGGGAGCAGAGGTTGACATCTCTAGGTTTCTAAGGAAGTTGCACATTTGCTTTCAGGGTATGCATCTGAATGAATGCTACTTGATTAAATTAGTTGTGCTAGATATAAAATACATTCCACATCTTTAATGTAGGGATATGGGTGTGCATGATTAAAAGGCCGATCTATTGAATGATCGAGTATTGAATGATCCCTTACCAATGTAAATTCTATTACAAATGTGTAAGAGGGTGTGGCTAGGCAAAATAATGGATGTCTGTGATCGTCTGGTCTCTTGCAGCAAACCTAGAGGACTACAATCCTGAGGAGCACCTTCCAGGCTACGTTTCCTTCTTCACCATGTGCCCTAAGCAGACAGAGAAACTACAGATCAGGATAGAGGAGCTACACAGGACAGAAATGAAGTAAGTCAGCCACTGGGGTGGGGGAGGGAGAAGGGGAGGGAGAGTGGGGAGAAAGGGAGATAGGAGAGGAGAGAGGGAGAGGAGGAGGGAGAGGGGGAGGGATAGGGGAGGGAGAGGGGGAGGGAGAGGGGGAGGGAGAGGGGGAGGGAGAGGGGGAGGGAGAGGGGGGGAGAGGGAGAGGGGGAGGGAGAGGGGGAGGGAGAGGGGGAGACAGAGGGGGGAGGGAGAGGGGGGAGGGAGGGATGCGTTCCGGACTATGTTGCCTATTTCACCACCGGCTCCGGGCAAGTGGGAATATATTGTGGTCCTTTTCCATAAAGCACTGAACTTAGATCATGAGTTTCTGGGTTCAAGTCCCATACCCCATGGCGCTGTTTATCAGGATCGGGCTGGTGTTGTTGGAAAGGGAAAACTGAGTGACAGTATTACAACTACGCTAAGGTTCTATACAGTGCCTATAATGTTCTCAACTGCTTTTCCCTAGTACAGTGCCTAATATCTTGTCAACTGCTTTTTAACCTCTTGTGTACCATTAAACTGCTGCTCTCTCAGATTTATGTGCATCACAATATACACCTGTGGTACGTGAAGAGTTAACTCTATACGGTATCAATCACACTGACTGTATGATTGATCTCTTCCTCTGTCTGCATAGCCTGACCGTCAGCCTGTAAGACAATTCCAATCCAAACGCTATGATCAGAGGTATAGCATGGATCACAAATAGGTCATGCTGAAGTAAATCAACTACCGTCTCATCCTCTTCCGACTTTTCCAGCAGACAGGAAGTGGAGGGGAGTTAAAGTTGTTAGTACAGAACATAAATTTACCAATTATGATAGTTTGGATGAATATGTCCAGCAGACTTGAAGGAAGGCTAAATGCTTGTATAATGTGTTCATGCATGGTCGTCCACAGCAGGGTCAAACAACATAGTGTGTAAATGTACAGTATGTCTATGTGCATTTGCAGCTGTCTGCTAGCAGAAGACACTAATAGGCCACACCAGACAGTAGTAGAAAATGTTTGTCCTGTTGAGTGACATAGTTTACAGGGTTCCAAACACACTCGCCTCTCTGTCAGGTTGTTGGATACATGTATAAGACTCGTAAGTTACAGTTATAACTTTTATGTGGATGACAAAGGGGTCTGGCACTCTATCTGAAGTAGACTAATTGCTGTCCAAGATACACTGAATAGAAAAGGAAATTAGACTTGTTAATACTAGACTCAGATTTAAAAAGTAGTGCAAATGGATATGAATAATGGTAAATAGCCCGGAAACCATGATAATTGTGCCAGCTATGATATGTGTCATATTTCCTAGGTACATATGCACTAGATCTTTGCCTCAAAATGCACAAAGCTGCCATCCTGTAGACACTCAACAGATTCTGGCCAAAAATAATATTCTCAAATTGTCTGGATATAGTTTATTGTCCTTTACAGGAAATCCCTCTTCCAGTGGTAAAAAAACATGAATACAACATACATAAACATAGAATGATATTACTTAAACATAACATTATGTAACATAAACATACATGTAAATATGCATGTACAAGCAGGGAGTTGGGAGGCAACTCCCACCTCCCTGGGACAAGCATACAATGCTGCTTTTGTGATTTGTCTCTACATTTTTTTTTCATCTGAATTCAGGTTTTACCTTCAATTATATCTATCCAGTTCTTCTATTAATGTCCATGTATGAGTAGTTGTCCCTTATCTTGTCCTGTCTTGCATTGAATTGTGAGTTTATAGGTTATTTTATGAGGTTGGATCCTTTATGTGACATACTTGGGCAAGAGCCAGCAATAAAACGTTTCACTCTCAGTTCCTAACCCAGTCATTTCAGTTAGTATTCATGTTTTGGGGAAAGTTAAGGTCAGATACATTTGAAGTGTTCACATGTAAGTGTACATGTAGTTTACAAACTTACATTATTCATCCGAGAGTTAGAGCAATCTCAATATTGGTAAACACAAACATAGAATTAAAAATC
The DNA here is from genome assembly GCA_963669155.1 of Arbacia lixula. Classification (NCBI taxonomy): domain Eukaryota; kingdom Metazoa; phylum Echinodermata; class Echinoidea; order Arbacioida; family Arbaciidae; genus Arbacia; species Arbacia lixula. Next base: position 13,439,879 of record OZ022578.1, read on the forward strand.
TGTGAAAGAGTACTCAACAACACCATCCATGATTGTTTCAGACAACCAGCCATATCAAATTCTAAGTTGAAACAAGTCAGGAAGAAAATAGATTTTCATTTTCAGCTTGTTCAGAAACTGGCCATGCACTGTACCAAGACAAGGCTGTACAAAATGTTAAATTCACTCTTTGTTTTTGTTCTACAGCCATGTACATGAATGAAACAAATTGAGAAAAGAATAGATTCTTGGCATGCACCAGTGCCATGCCAAGGCTGCATGAAACTTACATATAACCATTTACAGTTTGTTTTCCTCAAATCAGCCATAATTTATCAATTGCATAAATTACAAAAAATCCTGCGAGGAGTATATCGATTGGAAGATTTACCATTCACATTTGTTTTTTTTCTCAGAAATGTTTCCATGTTGAAAAGAGATTGACTCTCTGGGAAGCTTCCCATGTACAGTACATGACTTGCACACTATGCTATTCTTACAACAAGAATGACGTCATCTTGTTGTTGAAGTTGAATATTGGACAGGAAATGTGCCTGACTGTAGTGGTCGGGTCAAACTGTTCGTCACATGCATCTTAATTCACAGTGCCACGTGTGCTCAGCCAGTCAATGAACCATTCCTAATCATGGATGTGTGTGCAACCTAATATACTCTACTGTACTACAGTTGTATAGTGTTGCTCAATTATTGTACTCCAGGCCGAGTTTTCTGTTGATTGTTACCTCGACGTCTTGGTGTAAATGTTAAGATCTGTGTTGTAATTAGCATAATACCAAAAGCAAAGAACTACATTTACTACAAATACAGATATAACGTTCATACAATTTTGCACGTACTTCAACATTATTGCACTATGTACATTGTATGTTGTTCATATTTATTCATCTATTAATCAACCCCTCTATGGGGTCCATATGGTCTATTTTTACTATTTGGAAACTAAGTGATGATGAAACACTAAAGACCAGGGCTCGCCCTTAAAGGGATAGTTCACCTTGAAATTATGTTTGTTTCAATAAAAGCAGACGCATGAAAGAAACTTATATGTTAATGTTTGATGAAAATCCATCAAAGGATAAGAAAGTTATTTCCTTTTAAATTTTTTATTTTGTGACATCATGTGCGGGGTGCTCTCCCATATGCTGTGTACAATATCAACATAAATTGCTCTTTTTCTGTTTTGACAACAAAATTTTCTAATCCTTTGATGGAATTTCATCATACCTTCACTAATCTGTTTCTTTAATGTGTCTGCTTTTATTGAAACAAACATAATTTCAGGGTGAACTATCCTTTTAACAGTAGTTCGAGGGCCAATGGTTACATGAAACAATATTGGGTCACCTGAAACTAAAAAAATCTCTTGTTGCTCACAGTCTGGGCCACCTAAAAATCCATTTGGCCACCTGGATTTCATGCTCAGGTAGCCATAGTAGCCACCTCAAAGAAATGTGTGAAGGGCAAGCCCTGAAGACCAAATAAGCAGTATCTTGTTGGCTTATTCCTCCAAGTACATGCTGTATTACCGTAACACATGTCCCATTTTCATTAATTCCAGAATAAAATTACTAACACAGTGTGGCATGTGCCTATACATCCTGCAACTGTAGAAGTTAAAAACCCATCGAGGCAAAAGTTCAAATTCGGGCCACGTCTTTGAAATCATGACGCAAAACGACAGTCCCAGAAGTTCATAATCATCTCTGATTGATATCCATGTAGATCTGTAAGAATCTAAATTAACACCAACATCCTCTCTTGCTATTGCCCAGGGGACTAGAGCCACCGCAAGCTGAGTTTCGGTTCATTGAGACAGCCCACAAACTGGACACATATGGTGTAGATCCACATGTTGTCAGAGTAAGTGACTGCTGAAATTAATTTATTTTGTCTTTTCCTTCAATATGTGACTTAAGATTTGAAAAAAAAACATCATATAGGCAGTGTAGAAATAAAAGCATATAAGTGAATATGACCAAAGTTTACATGTGTCGCTGAAGTCCAGATACATGTATATTCCCTTGGAGCCTGTAGTTAATAAACCTCTGATGACAATAGATATATGTGTTAGCAAAAGTTTAAACAGTTTAAACATTTGGAAATATGTGATAAGCAACAGAAAAAAGATTTTACTAATGTTCTCCTTTGGCTTCTTCTTCCTCATTTTCTACTTGTGTTGTGTTGTTTCTGTTTCTATTCCACTATCTTTCATGCTCTTCACCTCACCTCCTCGTTATTCTCCTTCCCCACCTTCTCTTGCTCCATATTTTTCTCCACCCTTTTCCCCTTCCCTTTCTATTTGACTTACCCCCTCCACGCTTCCTTATCCTCCTTCTGGTTCTTCTTCCTCTTTCTTCTCCTTGTTCTCCTTCTCCTTCTCCTTCTTCTCCTTCTCCTTGTTCCTCCTTCTCCTCCTTCCCCTTCTCCTTGCTCCTTCTTCTTCTCCTTCTTCTCCTTCCTCCCCTTCTTCCCTGTCTCCCTCACCTGTCCCCCCTCCTGGTTCCATTCCTTCTCTTCCACCTTCCATTCCCCCTCCCCATATCCCCTCTCCTCCCCCTACCCCTCCCTTCCCTGCTCCCCCTCCACTTCTTCCCTTCCCCCTTCAGGACATGTATGGGACCCAGCTGTACATTGCCCTGACCTTTCGAGGAGTGCTTCTCTTCCGGGGTAGCATGCTGGCTGAGACCTTCAAGTGGGACACCATCAGGAAGTTTTCTCAAGATGGCCGAGCCCTCGTCATCCACGCTATCTTCAACGAGGTCAGTCCAAGCATTCCATTAAATCCTTCCTTGTTTCTCCAGTATCTTGAACTTGAATAGTTGAATAGTTTTTTCATTAGGTGCTTGCTTGTGTTAAAGACCGCTTCACTCCTCCTCCTACTCCTGCTCTTCCTGCTCCTGCTCCTGCCACACCACCCTCTCCTCACTCTCTTGCTCCTCTTTCTCCTCTCACTCCTCTCGCTCCTTCTCCTCTTTCTCCTCCTCTTTCTCCTCCTTCTTTTCCTCCTTCTCCTCCTTCTCCTCCTTCTCCTCCTCCTCCTCCTTCTCCCCCTCCTCCTTTTCCTCATCCTTCTCCTCCTCCTACTCGTCCTTCTCCTCCTTGACCTCCTTCGCCTTCTTCTCCTCCTTTGCCTTCTTCTCCGTGACAACATTATTTTCTATATGAACTGTCCATTGATATTTTCATTGTATAGTTCCAAATATGGTGGTTCCAGAGTTTCAGGTTTTCCTTCAAATAAAAAAAAAGAAGGTATGAATGTCAGAAACACATCATTTCAGTCACATACATGTAGGATAATATTCATGTTCATCTTTTCATACAAACAAAGAGCCCCCTTAAATATCAAAATGTGCCCCTGTGGAAACTTGATATTTCTTTATAGGATATAATGCATGGCATGGGTTAATGTGTCTGTTTCATAACAAGCTTGAGAAGTATCCTCAGAAAAATTCTTTCATTTTTTTTCCATTGTCGTTTATACCCTTTTACAGAAGAAGGTCAACCATAGATACTGGTTGACAACAGAGAGCGGGGCTGAGCATCTCTGGAAGTGTGCCATTGAGAATCAGGGCTTTTATCAGTAAGTATGGAAGAAAGCTCACATCATTCATTCACCACCCTATTTCATGTTTTATAAAAATGTTTTTCTCTGTGTATTGTTTCGTTTTGATTGATCTGTGATTGATGTCAATCTGAACGAGAATATGCAGAAATTGTTTAAAAAAGAAAAGTAAAAAACAACATTAAAGATTGTCCGTCCCTTTTGCAAGCTTAAAATTTAAAATCGTCTATCACGATCGTAAATTGAAGAAAGTGTGATTCAAGACCATTTCTAAGAATATAGCATGTTGAAGCTTTCTGTATATGTAAAAAATTTCGGCCGTTAAATTTCAAACCGACTTTTTTCGTACTACGAAAAAAGTATTAGTCTTTGTTACAGTATCTATGTGGTTATTATGCGTGTGTGAAATCCTAATTTTATGAGTAACTACCAAACTTTGGAGATGATTCATTCCATATAACATTTTTTTTCATAATGCGTTTTATAACTTAATAAACAGATTAATCAATAAAGCAGATATTTCAACACAAACTGCTAAGAGCCTGAGGTAAAGACTATTAATTAGACGTTGTTTACGTGCATTATTTGAATTTTACACTACGTATCAGTTTCAAATTGTGAATATAGAGCTTGCTAACACTTCTCTATATGTTTTGCCAATGTTTCGATGGTTTTGTGGTGATCTGAAAAAGGGACTGGCTGTCTTTAAACAATAGTGTTACAAATTGTTACTAAGGGTCTTGTTTTTATGAAAAGCATCAATTTGATTATTAATTTTGGGAAATTACTCAAATTGTACACAATTGAATATGTTTACAGGCATAAAATTACCATTCTACAAATTAGATTGTGTTCTTTTCCTAACATGTATACTGTGGGAGCATGAATGCAGTGTTATAAACTAATGATTTTTCTTTGTTTTCTCACAGGAGCAGAGTAACAAAAGGCCTTAAGAGGAGTAACAGCTTTCTCAGGAGAAACAGATACAGTTTTAGGTAAGCACTGTGAGCATGACTGGAAGCGGAACAGAAACCTGATAATGAATTAATTTGAATAGGCATTGGCAACTTGGATAAACAAATTGGGAATGATTTTGAGAAAGATAAGATATGTTTCTATAACGTTACAGTGGAGCCTGAGATCAAATGTACAGTGATTGCAATCAAATGCAACCAGCTCCATACATTTACTGCAGTCTGACTGCGATAGATTGCAATCAGCTGTGACGTTGATCTCAGGCCCAACTGTATTTGTGTTTGAATTATTAGCAGTATGTGGCTTATCGAAGCCTGACATTTTTAAAACGGACAAACTAAACCATACGTCTTTTCAACGCAGCTCTTTTGAAATATGGGTGCTTTTGGTTTGCATTGCGGGGGCTTAATTGTTTGGATTATTTGCCTTGAATCGCCATGGATATTTTCACTACCCCTGTGATTTTAACCCCTGTGTTAAAAACAAAGAAAGTAAGTATACTCAATCAAATAAAACATGTTTATTTCCACTTTGTTCATCTAGAGTACATTTGAAAATTTTATTCTGAACTTTTGTCCATATTCTCCACTATTTCACTTCAGTGGGACTACACAGAAAGAAGCTCTAGAACACAGCACTCATTTAGAAAGGAAAGAGCCCAGAGTTGCCAGGTAAGAACATGCTCCTATATTGGCAGAGGCATGTATTTGGGGGGAAAATGCATGAAATTGTGAAAGAATATGACTTGTTTCTTTAGGTGTCAATGGTAATGCGATTGTTTATGTTGATGCCCAGTTCACCACATTACACGCCAAAAGTCTGACAAGTGTTAGAGTGCAACGCGTGGGGATATTTTAAAGTTTTGTGATATTGAGAATTGGTGAGACACAGATGTTAAAATACCGATTGTTCCCTCTCTATCGTACAGGAGTCCTCCTCTAATCAGACCACGGCGCTCCCTACAAGCCAACAGCCTGAGGCCGATCAGTGATGCCAGCACGTTTGAAGGTATGGATCCATCTCGGTCAAGAGGAAATGGTTTTATGCGGGGGGGGAGGATGTGTATAGAATAGGTATAGGTTGTGTGTGGGGTCGGCAGGAAAAATGTGGCACAATATGTGGCAATTATCTACCCAAGCAACTTGGCTTGGCTCAGTCTGTAGTGCTAACATGCTGAGGTTGGGATGAAGCGGGTGTGGCAAAGTGTTGATTTATGCATGGACATCCCTCTTTTATAGAGGGACTGCTGACGTAAGCAGGTATCAAGTGACTTCTAGTAGTTATTGTTGTATGTACAGTGTATATTGAAAATGATTTAAACAAAATGTGGGCTAGTTAAATCCCATAACTATGACAGAGATTTGACAATCTTCTGTGTGTGGCCATCCATTGTTAGTGTGGTAATTCGTTTTATCTGTGATGATTCCTTGTTGGTCAGGTTTCTCCAGCCACCTAGCAGCCCATGCCCAGAACCACTCCACCCCCCAGCGGGACTCTGAGCTGCCCCCGCCCCAGCTGCCTCTCTTTACCCTGGCCTCCCCAGACAGCGAGGACGACGACGTCAGCAGCACCGACGCCCCCTCCACCACCACCAACACCACCTCGCCGTTGATATCGTTCCTCACCAGCGCGGAGACCCCGGGAGAAGTTCTAACGGGGGCCCCGCTCCCCGATGTCGTGGAAGAAGAGGAAGTGGTGGTCGATGAGGGAGTCTGCGATGTCCACGCTCCGCATTCGCCTGCGATGGTGACCTCGAGTGCGGATTCAAACCACGAGATGGATCGGATTCTCGCCGACATGTTCGAAAAAACACAAGCGCCGTCGCAACCAAAGGGCGGAGACTCGGCCATCTCGCACGCCTATTCGTTCCTCCTTGTCCTCCTGCTCACTCTCCTTACCGTCCTCCTAATCCTCTTCGTTCTCTTCGAGACCGACCTCCCGATCGTCCAGCCACTGCAGGATGCATGGCCCGTGGACCTCGTCCACCACCACTACTATGCGCCGCTGCGGGCTTGGACCGTTGGTCTGTGGCGAGACTTCACCGGTACCTTCATCGCGCCTGCCAGTCAGTATGTCACCAGGCAGGTGGACACTATCATCACCAACTTCAAGAGCTGAGGGGCTGCCATGGCTTTAACTCTTAGGTAGAATAAAAACCCTGGAACTAAATTGAATTGAATATAAGCGTACAAATCTGTTAACCAGATTAGGGAAAGTTTGAGGAAACATCAGACAAATTAGGAGGAAGGTCTAAATTTGTGAAAATCATTGCCAGCACTGATTCTGAGTCACTAACCTTCATGGGAAGCTCCATTGGTCTGAGATGATGTGCCATATGGAAATGTTAATTGTTCTTATGTACCATGTGTCAACTTACAACACCAGAGCATTACTTGCCTACCTTCGAGTTAGAGAGCAAGTCTAAAGTGCTAGTGATTCAGATTTATAAACACAAATAACATCTTTTGAATTTTCTCAAAACTCTTGCTAATCTTGTTTTTTTCTCTAAGTTTTCTGCTTCTCTTCAAGTCAATTTGTTATTGGCTTTAATTCCCCTTTAAACGTAGGTGTATACTGAAATCATGTTGTGTCCCACAGAGTTGTGGTAGTCATGGGTAACAGATAGAGCGCACCAAATGTTCTGATAATTGTGCATGTCGTGAATATTAATTGAAGGTTGCGAATCTGAAATTCTGTAGGTGTACAGAGAGGGTATAATTGTTAATCGTCAACTGCACTCCTGACTTAGATTATGTTGCATGTGTCTGTTCATGTATTGTGATGTCCTTGTTTCACTTTTGTGATGCTCTATACTGACAGTGGGGTATTTCCTCTATGAGAGAGTAATTAAAGTACCAATACACTGTAATTGGTCATTCAGCAGCAGTAAGCGAGTTCATAGTTGCAATGTTCGCATGAGCAGATTATTACTGGTAGGAATGACCTCAGGCCAATTGTACCACTCAAAGAGTAAAATGGAAATTCCATAGATAGTGGACCAGGTTTCTATCCATTATAATGCAGATATGACAACAGCGATTCAGCTCTGAGAAGGTAGTGAAAGAACTTTCCACCATGTGCACCTGCTTCTATTGTTGGTATGGGCACGCTGTAAAATAACGCCTACACAGCTTCATGATCAAATCCCTAGTCATTGATTCAGATGAGTTTTCCACCATGATGTAACTATGAACTGGCTTATTGGTTAAAGGATATTAAGGTTTAAGTGAGACATCGTAAGACCACACATTCACTGCTTGTTACTACAAACTAATTAGCTCTTGGCTTTTCTGGGCAGCTTTTAAGTATTGGCACTCTTGGTTGCTCTTGGCAGTTTTAGTAGGACTGTTGATATCTGCCTAAGTTACCAAAAAAGAATTAACCAATATTTTCATTCAAGTCCAGAGTATTGATGATCTTTTTAAAAAAAAAAAAAAAAAAAGCACATGTTGTAGATTGTGAATAGACAAAGTATGAAACGACTTTATAATTGTCAGTTCATAAAACTAATTTTGCTGTAACAGGAGAATATTAAAGTACATGAAAAGCAACAGTATTGTCTAAGGATAATGATAAGGTTTAAACTCATTTCTTGATTGCCTCTGTATCTATTATGCTATTCCTTTGTAGTCATTGAGTGTGAATGTGTGGAATGTCGAATACAAATATTTTGTTATCCACTATAGTTCCAGCTGCGTGTTTATTTATTTTAAATTCTTTCAAAATTCGAAACTTGACATAACTTTGGATGTCGCATTTCTCTGTGCCGAACAAAAATATGGGTGTATATTTTCTTTTGTATATTTAGTTTGTTCTGTGTCATCAAACCTCATTATGAATGGACCAAAATGTGTGATGAAACTCATTCCTTTGCTCACAGTGTATATTTTCTTCTTGCATTCCATCTCCTTAGCTTTACTTCAGGGCCTACCGTTCAATCGCAGCATTCTCTCTTCATAAGTATGATGTAAGACTTGCCGTTTTGATATGAAAACTTGATTGCAGTCTACTAATGATTGGTTGATTGATTTTTGATTTATAATGATCAATAAACATGTGATTACTGATTGATTGATTATTGATATATTTTATCTGTGACATTCAAGTTTATACTTATTCAACGCATTGTCATTTTGTGTTTGAGAGCAGCATTTTACATTATGATTGTGTTTACATTTTCTTTACATTCTACTTTTTAAAGTGTACCGGTAAGTAGATGCATTATCATATTCTTCGCTTGTATGGAGTTACTTCTTGCATTATGTTGTAAACATTTATGCATAATTTTTGTTGTACATTAAGCTATACCTCATCTTATCAGAAATATCAACTGCGAGTATTTGTTTATGAGAATATCATTGTTATTGTTATGGAGAACTTCACAGTTTTGGTTAAGGTCAAGTAATATGAGTACTGAGTAACCAACATTGGTTAAATTTAATCAAAGGAAATCTTCACTGATGTTTGAATTGTGAAGTCAGAGAGTGGTGGAAGGTATTATTTCTAAACAAACATTAAAAGACTTGATGAAAAACTATGACAAAAAAAAATGTTAGTTACTCTCGTTGCATGACACCAACTGAAAATGTGGAATTTCCTTTATATTAACGATGGTAATTAATGATTATTGTTGTTGATATTGATATTTTATGTTTAATTACTTCTACTACTACTTCTGCAAGGGTACTTTTGTTTTTAACTCTTAGCCCGCTTCGTTCGACTCACGGCACATACAGCGGGCTGCCAAGTTCGACTCAAGTCACATTTCGCGCACAATGCATACGGAACGCATTTAATTGTATTGTGCGCACACACATACAATAGCGACAAACTGCTACCTCCCTATATAACAATAAAAGGATCAAAGTATCAATAGGCAGGAAGTCTCCCAGGACAGGAAGTCTATTGAAAAGTACCCAGGGTCAATTTCAATGGAAGAGTTTAGTTCATTGTTAACTTACTCTTTTTGAATGCCCTATTTAAATCTAAATCTAAATTGCTTGGCTCATTATTCCCATAAAGACATGGGTTTGGTATGTAATGAAAGCTAAAGAACACATCTTTTCTATGAACTAACTTAAGAGAATATCCTTCATTAGGAAATATTGAATATAAGAGGTATAAATTAGCCTCCAAAACGATAATTTGGAGACAGAATGTAAAGTTAGAATTCTCAGAATCTATGATATTAAACATGAAAAAAACGGTACCATTGGCAAGAGTATTAATTTCTCTTAGACTTTGCTACACATTTTTTTTCATCACGACAAACCAATAAAAAGTTATTGCAAGTTGAGTAAGACAGTGCATGCAAAGCCCCTCTGAATGTGGCACCCTGAAATTAATGTGGCGCAGGGGAGATAGTGTGCGTGGCGGGCAAAGAGTTAATGCTTTGATTTGTAAAATGAATGCATGTACATGTATGTATTTATAGAAAGTATTTTACATTGTTTATATTGTCCTCTTTGCGTTGTTTATTTCTGGGATTGTTTTGATGGATCTATAGCAGCTGGCTGCGATGTTTGGATGTAAAGAACGCAACAAGATTGAAATGGCATGAATTACAAAACTAAACGTATTTCTTCATTCCCAAGGTATCTCTGGTGCACTCTTTAGTCATATGTTATTTTATTTATGGTATTAGTATGACAATACCCATTATTGAAAATTATTAATCATAGAATTCATAGTAGTCAATCTTCATTTAGTTATTCAGACCTGATATGTTTGTCCATCTTTCTAATGATTTTATTTACTTGAATAGTTGTGCATAAACAAACTCATCAGCCAAAGTTTGATATTTATGGCATGCAATTTAAGTTGTTTGTTGTCAAGAACAAATAGAACATTTCTGAATACATATTTATGCAAATTATGTTTAATTAATTTTAATGGGCCACTATGTAATCCAACAAGTATGCATGTATTCTCTGTCAAGTTCAAGACTTTTTTAGATAAAGTGCTCCTGCCATTATTGTACATATTGGAACGAACACCATGTGCAACTTTTATGCCACACAAAAAACTATGTGCAAACTCTTTTTAAGAAAATATCTCAGAAGAGTGTTTGTATACTAGCCCTTTTTGTGACAGTAGGTCTTTTTGACCACTCACACAAAGTTCCAACCTTGCAAAAGCCTTGGTTACACTTGCATGTGTTGCCTTGCATGTGTTTAATGTATTTCCTAATGAAGGTATATTCAGTTGTAAATGGGTCTGTCTATAGTAAAGGGATATTTTTTGGCACAACTGAATCATTTGAAATTATGACCACCTTGCACCACCAAAATATGACAGAGTGTTGGATTAATTTCCTCCAAAATAACTTAAGCTAAAATCCTGCTCCTGAATGTTCATTATTATATATTTCTAAATTAAGCCTGTACATATTTGCCATATCGCAGCGGTCACGGGAAAGACGAGTGTGTTACAAACTCGTCTGTCCCGTTACCAACGTGCTGTGGCAAATTTGTACAGGGCAAATTTTCTGAAGCATACAAAACCTTGTTAAGTGCAAATCAATACATTTCTTTGATGTTTTATTATTATTGTCTGGTTTATTTAAGAGGTAAAAAAAATAATTGGAATTTAAGAGATTTATGCAAATGTTACAGTAAATGTAACAGAAATGTACCCATTACTGTAGACAGGCCCAAATATGAAATGATGGTGCTGTTAGATTCATGTCTCAGTTGAGTTCATGCATTGTAGAGTTGTGATCAAGTGCTATAGAATTAATTGTTAGCAAATCACATGCCTTACTCAATACGTTGCTGGAGTCGATGGTCTACTGAATAAAAAAATTGATGTGTTCTTTGCCAAACTCCATGTTGTTAGGGGTAACAAGAACGGAGGAGGAAGGTCCGTCTGATTCTTAATCTCCCGTCTTATCTACAAGCACTAGCTGTATAAAAGGTTAGTGTCGAGCATAGGGTTCTGGTTATGTTCTTGGTATCTTCAAGGTTTGTTCCAAGCATTTGCTTGTAGTCTAAATGAGAGTAGCCCATATCATCAAACATAAATATATTACAGGTACATGTGGTTGTAAGTGATCTTTCTCCGTGCGCCTCCTCAAATCTTACATCATGGACAAAGATAAAGTATCGACTTGTAGATCTACATTATTGTCATTGCATCTTCTTTACACTTTCTATTATGGTCTATCAAGGGCATATTATTCGCTAAAAATATATCATGGAATATCAAATTTTTATCAAAACACATAGATAGTTACCTATTGTAGTACAGAGATATTGGTAGACCTGAATAGTTGTCCTAGACAATATTTGGGGTTGCAAGGAAAGAAGCATGTTTCATATACTTTTGAGTTGTTTTCATACAATGTTATCTGTGCCTGCCAATATAGGTTCCTTATACTAATGATGATGATGTATATATTAATTTTGTACATATTTTAGCTGAAATTGAATGTGCAATGTCAAATTCTTAACATACAATGTGTATATAGTGGATGTAAATTTTGAAGAGCTTTTTTTTTTAAATGTGAATATGAAGTGGTTGAGGTATGAATATGAAGCTTCACTATAAGTTCTGTTTCTCTGGTACAGATTGTTTGGTAACACGCTGTTAACTTCTTTCTTGTTGTTTGTGGTGGATGTGCGGTAAAAAATGATAGAACATATAGATGTAATCAATAAGTCAAGGCCCCGATGATTGCCAAGTTGTCAAGAAAGTGAAATGAGAAATGGAAGGGTTTTACTTCCATACATAAGAGACTAGGCCAGTTATACTATGTTTTGCCATCCATGTATAGTTATGTTGGTATATAAATGAATAAATACATGTATATCCAACATGAGCACAGATTCTTTGAGATATGAGTTCTGGTTATATACTAGGATTCAAATTATGGGTGATATTTAGATTATAGGTGAGTTGAATATCCTGAAAGAATACAACCACATGACGTTACCACAATATAAGACTTGCACTGAAATGCATTGAGAGTTTACAGGTGCATGTTATGTAATGGTTGGATACTTACATAGCAGAGAACATGAATGCGTTTTTATACATTAAAGTGCATGTTTAGAAATTCCACAAAGTTTATGATGGACTTATTTATTGAAAGGAAAGTCCATAATTATGAATCCTATTAAAAACCGGGGGCAAAAAGAAAAAAGAAAATGAATGATATTTAACAATACTTCACTACTTCACCCCAATAAGTGGGATGACTATCCTGAAAGAATACAACCACATAATGTTAACAAAAGTTTTCACTAATTTCTATTTTTTATTAGTACACTCTCATCATGGACAGCTACAACAGTTATGACCAATGAAGATTTTTTTTTTAATAGAGGAAAGTTCCTTATTTGCAAAAAATGTGATATTTAACTTGGGATAATTTGATTTATTTCACATTAATTATGTAAATACTAGTGAGTAGTCACTGCATAATTTACATGTGCTTCTGGTTTTATGTTCATTATCGATTTATGCATCATTCAGTTACTTCCATTTCTTAGGGATTAAAATGCTACTGAAAAAGATTATAGTCTGAAATTGTTTTATATTACAAACTTCACCTGCTTAGAGTGGAACCCACATATATTTGAATTATATGCAGTAGAAAACCTGTTTGTGTATTATTGATATCATTGCACTTTTTATATTCATATTTTCCACCTGCTTATTTGTTTTTTCCATGAAGTGTATCAATGATTGGGTTGTGGTATAACATTAAACATAATTTAGTGATAAAATAACAAAACTCGCAGGGTTGGTGAAAACAAATGTTGTAATATATGATTATCCATTAGCTTTTTTGATTGGGTACATTTCAACCAAGTAATTGAATGAATGTTATATGAAGCAGGATATATACCAGAAAGAGCATTCCAAAATTCAATTTATGATTCAAATTGCAATTTTAAAGTGGCTTTTAATCTGGATAGCTACAGTAGAATTGTAAGCAGAATACTACTTATGATTATCATCATCAAAATCAAAGTGATTTCATTCAGTCGACCGTAAATCCCTGAGTTTATGGTAGACTGATCATTCATACTTGAGTGTGTTAGCTGGTATGGGTGTTATTACTAACATTTTGTTTATTCATGCCCATATGTGAAACGTCAATTGTTTGAATATTTTAACAAAATATCCTTTGTTTATGCCTTCCTCCTTAGTTAAGATTCAAGAAAAAGTCTAGAATGGTGCATTCAATAATCATGTAATTAAAACACTATTCCATGATGTAATTAAATAGTAATTATAACTTAGTGGTACCTGTATTACTGTCCTAAAAGAACAAGCTGTCCTTTTCCCAGCGGAGAAGATGGACAGAAAGATAAACTCATGAATGCAATTAACATCAAAGTGTATGCACGTGCCCGCAAAAATCGTATTTAGAAAGTTGGTTTGATATGCCGCTAACATAATCATTAATCTGGCTGTGGTTCAAATTAAGAATGACAGACCTAACACTCTACTAGTGTATTTAATGCAAGGTGCTCTTATTTGATGCTCCATATTTTTTTATGCGTCATGAGATGTTCATTCGCCACCCCCCCCCCCCCCCCATTATAGCACCATACCCCACCCACACCTCTAATAGCCCTGACCTTTCCCTGTGTCTGCATATGATATGATATGAATATGGATTTCCCTTCAATGGAGAAAGAATGTTTGCTGCCAAACTTTGTGTCGTGTATCGCATTCTTGTCAAAAAATAATGTCATTAAATTTGATATAATGTACAAATGATAAACAAAATGAATAATTGTTTTTGTGTTTTTCATAATGCCTTGAAAGCATTCTTCTCCATAATACACTGTTACCGATAGGAGAAGGTGTCGGTACTGAATGGTCTAGTACTGAAAATTACCAGAAATGAGGTATCACTATTTCCTCAGATCTAGAGAGTGCACTTACCACTAATATAATAATACACAATATTTTAATGAAAAATGAGAGGGAGAAATAGGGGGATGGGGGAGAAACATGACATGGGGGAGAGAGAAACGGGGAGAGAGAGAGAGAGAGAGAGGGGGGGGGGGGGAGAGGGTGGGAGTGTGGGAGAGATCTAAAGAATATAAAGGTAGAAAGTGACTGTGGTTCAAGTATTAATCATGTTAGTGTATGATAATGAGGAGATAACCGCAGTTTGATGAGAGAGTAAAAGCTTTGAACTAAAACAAAATGGAACCATGCTGAAGAAACGATGACTGCTAATCAAATCAATGGAACCTTCAGAATTTATGTGGGAGATGTGATTTTTTTTCCTCCCCCATAAAGCTGCCAGCATAACGATGATGTAGTCAACATCGCCGTAGCAGGAGAACCACGGTGACCAATGTAAAGCCGCGTGTAAATAAATTAATAATATCAGCAGCAGGTATCGTATCCTATGGAAACAACAGAAAACTATTACATAATAAACTGCTTTGTTTTGCGTCATCTCGTTGCCAGATCACTGATGGGAGATCGATCGGGAATTGATTTGGCTGTAAACCAAATTACAATATCAATCATCCGTCCTAGTAATGTTCTGTTTGACTCTTTCAGCTGATCGATGTGGTTTAGTTTCACTCTCCCAAAATGAAGCATAGTTATTAACATAATTTGAATCACAAATTGATTATTGTTCTCCTTTGCCCCAGCACTGCCACATTATAGTCACGTAGTCTACACTGACAGGTGCGCACTATAGATCGAGAAAACACAATATGCACATGATGAACATGCAATGTCGAGAAAGCTGGACGCTCTGATTTAGATGGAAGAGATGGCTATTATTTTTCATCTATCCATCTATTTATCTCTATTAATAGAACACGATATGAACGCAATATCGTTCTAATAAAATGGAAGTAATGTTTATTATGAGCGAGGGTGGCGGGGAGGAACATAGAGAGGAGGAGAAGAGGGAAAGAGAACATGAGATGGAGAGATGAAAGGAGAGAGAGAGAGAGAGGGGGGGGGGGAGAGAGGGGGGGAGAGAGAGAGGGGGGGGGGGGGAGAGGGCGGGAGAGAGAGGGGGGGGGGGGAGAGAAGAAAAACACGCCAGACGGCACCGTTGATTTAATCTCGTTAGTTCATTACTCTCCAAGCAGCCATAAATGAAGTTAAAAACATATTTTGGAAACCGACCACATTCCACGTACACATGACGGAGCTGCGCCCTTTACTGTTACGACTTCGAGGACAGGTATCGTACAACAAACAATCAATCTCACTCTTAATTTTAAAAGCGCTTTTACGAACAATCGAATCACATATCTGTTTTCCCGCCCCATGCCCGAGGAGCTGGAACGGAAGCGTGTAACCGTTCAGCCACCTAATTTGGATATACGTCAATGACGGTGACAATGTGGGGGTCGTCTTCATTTTGACCTGTCTTTTTCGTTGAGAATATCCTTTCACTTGACTTCGTTCATTCGACAGGAGCGATTTCAAGAGTGAAACACGTTCCACATTCGACCGCATCGCATATATTTGGCAGCCTTGTGCATTTGCCATCACGGATACGAGCGTCATTTGTAAGTACTTGCTGCATGTATATGTCTATCAATAAAATGTTCGTAGTAGGTCCACGCTCATAGTTCATTCTGTATTTTGTAGATGGATGTGTGCATATAAAACATGTATAGATATATAGATATACAGATACATTAAGTGGGTGGATACCACAAAAGGTATCTAGATTTCTAGGTCAATAAATAGTTATTATATTATACCTGTATAATTATTTTTATTTCTACACGCTCTGCTACATAGCGTATCATAGCATAGCTACAGATAATCGACCACTTTAGTCGATCCTCCACAAACTGTTCTTACTGGATGTTTATTGTTATATATATTCTGTGCGAAGTAGGCTATAACATTCAAAACTCTTATTAGTCTGTGCCGAATGTTTGCACCCATGGTCTCTGTCTGACACAAGAATAGTTGGTATTCGATATCATGTCAAAGATTAAACTCAATTCAACTTGCGGGTTATTATCATATCATGATGTTTAAATGTGTTTAATACATGTATTTCAGTTCAATTGTATTATAAACTACATTTTGATGTACATTTAACATTATGTTAAAGGTAATCACTCTTTACAATTCATCAGATTTCCGGTGAATACACTTAATTCATTGTTTATGAAAATTGTTTGATTTGTTTTTAGTATGATGTCTCAAGAATCGAAATTGAATTTAAATTGAATTTAAATTGAATGTTTGTGAAACAGAAGTCGGACGAGCGATCCTTGCCGAGTTATTAGATGGCACTTGGACCTGGTGGAAATTGCCGACGAAGGCTCTTTGAGGGTTTCGACAAACACGAATGAGAGGCTATACCTCGTAGCAAAATGTGATAGATGTGAATATCATTGTGATTGTCACTGACTATATATGCGGATTTGCAAATAGTGTAAGCTGACCCCTTTAGTATGTGATGCATGTGAAACCTGAATATTGATAATGAAATGAATATCTTTTTTCAATGAAGTAAATAAAGTAGAACAAAACCCTCAAAACACGGTTATCATTCAGGTTCAATTATTCATTCTTAGATCATCTCACTCCGGAACCCTGAGGAGACAAGCACGATGAGGGAAGGGGGGAAACCATGACACCCTTGTTACATAATCATGATCAAAGTGTCTCTGCATTATACACAGGAACAAGGTGGGGTTGCCATGGTGATTTAAATTGAGGGTAAGGATGCCTGAGCCCACAGCTCTCAGCTTAACTCCACAATCATGTTGTTCAAATTCTGATGCTTTATCCATGGCAATCACTCAAGTAGAACGCAGGGATGAACAGATAGGATGAATTTGCTACGTGTAAACGCTCCACTACATGTGATTAAGTTGATTACAAATTGCCGTATAGTCTCCCCCTCTATGGGAAACGAATGGCCATCTTGCCTGCATGTATAATTTATTAGGGAACGTTTATGTTCACCTTCACTTCAATCCAATCAAGTTATTGGTAAGCAGCGTTGTCGTCTGCGAGGTAATGGAGCGATATTTATTTTGAAAGCCATGTTTTGTGGTCGATTTAGGTGATACGACGAGGATTTGGCATACTTGGATGCCGATGTAATGGCGTTGGATTATGTTCAGTAGTTCAAAGACCCCCCGGCCACCCCCCCCCCCCCCCCCTTTCCCCTCTCCCTCTCACTCCCCCACCTACCCATCCACCCCGACTCTGCCTTTGCTAATGCATGCACAACTTACTTTGCTTTCAACATTGGCCTTTCCACTTCTTCAATTATCATATGATAAGACCTATCTGCCTATGGTAGGCAGTGTTGCTATGTCAGGCAGCCCTCGTACAGACTTGCATTCTTGGTTGGAATGGAGCTCGGAAAAAAGGAGGATATCGTCTGTATAACCTGCATGAATGTTCATGGCGAAGGTTGTGAAGACGGAGAAGCCGATCTCGAAGGAAACCTTTTTAATTAAAAGGAAGGATTGGAAAGAAAACTATCAACTGCTTTGAAAAATTATGAAGTGAAACGAAAAGAATGACGTAAACAACATGTTAGAATGAACAAAATTTACTTCCATTTACCAAAGTCGAGCCATGAGCTATAACGCTCTTACATTGTCAGTCTAAATTTTTTAATGTATAGGCGTACCTGCATTCCTTATTAGAGAAAATATTAACACGAAACATATACTTAGGTTGAAGTGCGCTGAGAAACTACACAGTTTTTTTTCCTCGTGTCAGAGGTACTTTATTCATTCAATTACCAACATGTATTAACATCCAGGGTCTTAGAGACAACATCCGAGATGTCGTCTAAATCAATTTCATATTTAAACGCATGCCATATAGAACCACTGTTGTATGGTTTACCTTGAAAATGATTAATCATATACATCAAATAGATTGCATATTGAGCATACACAAGAATTGTATTTATATCTGTTGCATTTTCATGTGTGAAATCAAAACCAGCTATTAATAGTTTTTCGTTTAATATACTTTTTTCTTTAAACATGAAATTAATCAAATCCACAATACGTTTCCAGAAAGGCTTTACGCTTGGGCATTCTAAAACAACATGAACAAAAGATTCTGTTGTTTTACAGGATGTACATAAGTTGTCTGTTACAAATTTCCACTTCCACAAGTTGTATATATGTATTAACATCATGTATTAACATCCAGGGTCTTAGAGACAACATCCGAGATGTCGTCTAAAAGAATTTCATATTTAAACGCATGCCATATAGAAAAACTGTTGTATGGTTTACCTTGAAAATAATTAATCATATACATCAAATAGATTGCATATTGAGCATACACAAGGATTGTATTTATATCTGTTGCACTTTCATGTGTGAAATCAAAACCAGCTATTTATGATGTTTCGTTTAATATAATTTTTTCTTTAAACATGAAATTAATCAAATCCACAATACGTTTCCAGAAAGGCTTTACGCTTGGGCATTCTAAAACAACATGAACAAAAGATTCTGCTGTTTTATAGGAAGTACAAGTACATAAATCGTCTGTTACAATTTTCCACTTCCACAAGTTGTATCTAAACGGTAAAATCCTATGAAGAGTTTTGAAGTTGAGTTCCTTTATTTTGTTGTTTTTCAATGTCTTAAACTTAAATTTCAATGTGTGTTTCCAGTCAAAATCAATTGCAAGGTTTAGTTTACCTTCCCGGAATGTTAAAGCAGCCGGTTCTCTTTTCTTAAATTCACACAATAAGCTATAGAAATTGTGAGACTTCATTGATCGTAGTTTAATAAAATCGAGCGTTCTAATTTCGAATGCGTCGCTTCCGTATTGTAAATTTGTTTCATCGTTATCTGCATAACTTATATCTAAAATTCTTTCGATCCAAATTTTTGGTATCGCATTTCTCAGTTTCGAATACATAAAGTCAATTAACAAAGAATTTGAGCCAAGCACTTGACAAATATGTTCTCTTGGCCGAAACCGTCCATTTTCTACGATGTCATTAATCGTTATAATGCCTTTTTCAAACCATTTTTTAAAAAATAAAGTTTTTCTATCATGTGTGATATTACTATTGTATCATAAAACTTGATTTTTAACATTTACAATATCTGGAAACTGAATATATTTAAGTTCACTCCAAGTTATGAGACAGTCTATATAAAAGTTGGGTACCTTTTGTTTTACGCACAGCTTCAACATATCTTTACTGAAACAATTCGTGTTCAAAATCAATAAAAGAGGACACATTTTTCAATCTAATATCTAATAAACTCCCACGGTACATCATTAACATTTTCAAAGAATCTACTAAACCATGATAAATGCAAGGATTGGAAATTACACTTCAAATCTATCATTCTCAGTCCTCCCTTTATAATATCATTAATCACGACTGCTCTCTTGACTTTTTCTCGTTTTGAATTCCATAAAAAATTATACATCAGTTTATTGAGATCAACAACTAGTTTCTGGGGGATGGGTAATACAGAGGCAACGTAAACAAATTAAGAAATTATTAATGGTCTAAGAATCAAAACTTTACCATAGTAAGTTAAGTTTCTCATTTTCCAAAAATTTAAAATGGATTTAACTTTTTGAAGTTTCATAAACCAATTCAGTAGTTCAGACTTTTTTTATCACTTGTTAGATACATTCCAAGTACTTGACAGGTGTATCATTCCATTTAATACCTTCAATGTATGCATGCTGTTGTTGTATAGTGACAGCATTTGTTTTCATCACAGTTAGGCTTGGCCCAGCAAAGAAACCAAAGAGTTTTACTTCTTCAATACATAAGTTGGCAGATTGAATGTTGTTTAAAAAGAGAACAGTGTCATCTGCAAGTTGAAATATCTTAAATTCTTTTGAAATACCAGTTTCAGTAGATACTACAGTGATGCCACTGATATCATTATTCTGCTTTATTTTTAATGCCATAATTTCAACAACAAGAATAAACAATAGAGCAGACAGAGGGCAACCCTGTCTAATTCCCTTTTTTACATCAAATTTTTGCGAAATCCAACCATTATTTATGACACTCCCTTCAACGTTTGCATAGAGGACCATAATCCAAGTGATAAAAGATTCTTTAAATTTAAGTTTATGCAATAGTTTAAATAGAAACTGATGGGTAACCGTATCGAAAGCTTTTCGAAAATCAAGAAAAAGAAAAATGCCAGGGTGATTATTATATTCACAATATTCAATAATATCTTTAACCAAACGTAGATTTTGCATAGCAGAGCGCTGTTTTAAATAACCTGATTGATCAAAAGAAACCAATTTATCTATAACACCTCTTAATCTTGTACACAATCTTGTAATCAGTGTCTAGCAATGATATAGGTGTCCAATTATCTAGACATTATTTATCACCTTTCTTGTACAACAAAGTTAATATAGCTAATTTCTGAGTTTCTGATAACTGTTGTTGAATAAAACCTTCATTAACACTCTCTATTATAAGGGATTTAACATCGTCCCAAAAATACTTTAAAAAATCAACAGATAAACCGTCACTACCTGGCGACTTATTGTTTTTCATAGAAAATAAAGCATTACGACATTCTTCCTCAGTAAGTATACCTTCGCATGACAATGCTTCTTCTTCTGTTAACATAGGTAATATAGTTGCATCTAAATAATCATCAATATCAGACGATTCAACTTCATTGTTTGTTTTAGAATACAAACGTTTATAATATTGAAAAATTTCGCCCAGAACAGATTCCTGGTTTGTAAAAACCCTTCCATTTTTTTTAATAGAATTAATTTCTTTTCTCTTTCCGTTTCTCTTTTCGCTTTCAAAAAAATATTTAGTTGACTTTTCACCATGCTCCACCCACTTTTGTCTGGATCTGATGAAAGCTCCTTCACATTTATATGGTAACCATTGGTCTAGTTGAATTTTTGTTTGTTCTAATTCAGCTTTATTTTCATTAGATGGGTCTTCATCAGTCTTATAACTCATTGAATCGAATTCAGATTGTTACTTTTTAAAAGTTTCATTATTTTCTTTCTGTTTTTGTTTCGAATACTTGATTGTGTATTCTTTAATTTTTATTTTACACATGTCCCATCTCATTTGAGGGTTCATATTAACATTTTCCAATATAATTTTTTTATTAAATTTTTCAAACTTTTTGTATAATGATCATCTTTTAATAACGAATTATTCATTTTCCATAATCCACATCCTTTTCGAGGACTATTAGTTGTCAATTTTCAAGTAATTGCACAATGATCACAATTTGGAGCAGGTTTAATTTCAACCGTTTGCACACAGCACCATAAAGAATCTATTAATAGCCAATAGTCAAGACGGGAAAATATATTTGATGACAATTGACGCGAGGTGAATTGCTTTTTGAAAGGAAACATTCTCCTCCAAACATCAATCAGATGGAAATTTTTAATCAGTTTCTTAAACACCTTATTTTCTTTATAAGCATAAGACACACCTCGTGTATCCAGTTGGACATTTTGAACGCAGTTCCAATCTCCGCCTAACACTAATGAATCATTGGCTTGTATCACTTTTCGTAATCATTTTGTTAAATTACTATACAAGATTTCTTTTTCATTAATTTTTGTTGGTGCGTAGACATTTAAAACACGATATGAGTTTTTATCATCTTTCAATCGTATCGCAAGAACACAACCATCAAAGTATACAACTTTTCGATCCGTTCAGAATAACATTTACGCACATAAATAGCCACACCTTTTGAGTGGTTTGTGCCATGATTGAAGAAACATTGGTAATCTAATTCTAGATTTACTATTGATTCCATTTCAAAGGTCAAAAAGTTTCTTGTAACATTATTACATCTGTTTTCTGTTTAGTTATCCACGACATAATTTTGCTTCGTTTCAGTTTATTTCTGATCCCTCTTACATTGAGGGATAAAAAAGACATAGTCTGTTTCCGTTTACCCGTACCGAGGATTTATTCTTTTCCATGTCCGTGTTTGGTGATCTGAGTTGCAGTTTACTCACTTTGTTTTGGTCACTTTCTTTCTTTCCGATTTCCTCTTTTGCACTTTCTGCTGGGGTGTGCTTTTTTGTGGAGAAGTTATCCGTTCTTCCTGGGTATTCTGACCTGACGAGAGTGTACTGGAGTCATCGGTGGCGTAGTCGGAGCTTGATGGTGACGTTGATTTTGGACGTAGAAAGTGTGATAAAATCGGTTGGCGAGTAATCTTCGGTCGAACACTAGTTGCGTCATCGCTACGATGAGTCATCACCGCTGGTGTCACGGGGATTTCCCGCTCATTTGTTTTGTTTTGTGTTGCGTGCTTTGTTGATGCGTTAACGTGTTGATGATCGCTTGAGGTGGTTGGTTGTGTTGAAAGATGGTTGATGAGTGGTTGATCTCTTGTGTTGGTCTGAGCATCGTTTGATGTAGCTTCGCGTGGTTAGCATCGACGGTGTGACAGCTAGTGCTCTTATGCCCAGGTTGTTTGCAGATTCTGCACTTGATATCATTTGTGCAATGCAGGCAGTTTGAACATTTCTTTGCATACTCGGGCTGACCGGCGTGGAAAGCTCTGCCCTGAAATATATTTACGACGTTGATCATTCTCGGCAGAGGTTGTGATGGTGGCTCGATATAGCACACACGGTCTCCATTCAAACAGTTAATGAGTTGCCCATTCACTCGTAGCTTCTGTCTGATCACTTGACTCTTTACGTTGCACTTCAATTTTTCAAGGGATTGTTTCACGAGGTCATCCCCGACAGATAATGAAATATCCTTATTTTCGTCAACTCCTCATTGTTTGTTTTCGTGAATGGGTTCGTATCGTATACTGGTAGAATTGTTTACCTCATTTGCAGACCACTGGTAATGAGCCTAACCCTGTCTTCCTGCGTGCCAAGGTAGATTCTCCATAACCATAACGATCCTATTCGTTGTATCCCCACAATTGCGTCACTAGCAACAGACTTAGACAAGGCATGGTAGAATTCCTCACCTGTTGGCATGTTGTTGTTAGCCTCAAATATGTGTTGAATCGTTGAGTGTTCCAAAAAGATCTCAACACAGTAGAACAATTATTCCCTCACTGGTAATATGTACTTCGGTAATTTACTTTCTTCGCAAAAAGATAAGAAAACCAGAGCTATCTTGGAAGTCCACACAGTCTACACAGTTATCCCAATCGTTTTCAGTATAAGATTTAATTATAAGCATATCAACTTGACAGAGGAAGCTTTGTCATACAAGACATATTTATCATTAATTCGTGTAATTTGATTGAGATATTGTGGAAATAAATTTGATGAAGTCAATACGCCAGCATGCGTTTTAACTTCTTAAAGGAGAAGTAGGAGAGCAAAGAGAAAATCGAAATGGCTGATTGCGCATTCATAAAATCACATTAAGGAAAGTCTATGCGCATGAGCGAAAGCATGCGCAACAGAGCACACATCATCTAAATATAGCTTTCATTGACTTCTGTACTTTCGCTTAATCCAATTACATTTGTACATACCATTAACACGCAGTCCCGGTTTGCAATGATGACCATAACCTGGGCAGCAGAGTATTGATTAGCTCAACCAAGACAACAGTGGATAATTAACACAACTGTCATGCGTTTGGATATGACATACATCATGCCTCAGTATAAAATGTGTACGAATTTGTTTGGTCGGGTGTCCCAAAAGTACATGGTTTACAGTTTAAAGAATTTCACATGCAAAAATTGCTCATTGAGCAAATTATTATTTGTTTGAGTTTGTGGTAAACGAGCTATTTTTTTTTTTTATCTTTTTAGAATTAGCATAACGACTGACACGTAATCATTGGGCTAGTTATGTGTCGTACATAATTTTGTTTACAAATTAACAATTCATTTTTACTTGAATTTTCTTTCCTTTTTCTTTTGTCATTAATCAAAGTACAATAAAGTACCATAAGAACGTATATTCATAGCATTTTAATAATGATTTTGTATCTTCCGATTCCTATGCTATATTTTATAGACCTTCTAGATGTATTTCTTGCCGCATTAATAATTATCAAACCCATCCCCAAATAACGACACGAACCAGCTATCAGTGGATTTCACCTTATATTTCACCTGAGGAATGCACGCTTCAAAGAGGGCACTTCCCTTTAAAGTGGAAACTAACATGTGTGTATGTATGTCTGTCAATGTGTATTATGTGTGTATACTATCATATAGCGTGTGCGTGTGAGTGTGTGTGTGTGTGTGTGTGTATGTGTGTGTGTGTGCGTATAATCACATGTTGACAGCAGGCTAGCAGGATGAAGGTTAGTTATGAATAATTAATGAAAAATATTGTTTCTATGTTACGAATTAAATATGTTCCCATGTCATCCCAAACACGCCGCACTTAGATAATTGACAATACGACACAAATAATGCATACATGACAATGAATTATTAGCTCACTGCGGGCACTTTGTGGCATTTGTAACTTCATTAAAAGGACCGGTTGCGTTCATGCGCCACTTTTTTGCCCTAGAATCATGATTAGAACCATGATTCAAAACACGTTTCTGCAGAATCACTATTGCGTTCAGACGAAATTGAATATAAACGTGATTCAAATCACAAACATGAACCGCCAAAAAGGGGGCGTTTTGAAATCTATAAACTAAACATTGCGATGACTATCTGCAAGTGCTTATAATAGCATCACATAGCTAGCACATTTCTGACATAAGGAATCGATTATTCCCACATGAAAGGTTGTTAGATGGTATTGTGTGAAGACATGTGATGATCTTGTGGGAAGGTGGAGGTAGTCATTGCAATGTTTAGTTTGTGCATAAATTCTGCTTGTTATCCAGCTAATTTCTACCTTTGATGATGTCACAGGCGGAATCTTGAGTTGGAGGATATTTTGGAGGCGGGGCTTATCAGTGCTGGGAAAAAATAAAGAAAAATTATTTTAAAATATAGGACACATATTTCCATTGAACAGTTAGTGATTTTGTTATTTACATATTATGTTGCATCAACATAAGTCGACATATTTTTTGATGACAGGGGACCTTTAACAATGGCTAATAAAATTAGTACAGTATTCCGTGGATTTCGATGCCGAGTATTCTGTGGATCTTTAAATGTTATATCTCATTCCCTTAATTATTCATGTAACACTGAAAATAATACACATCAAAATATTTACCGAATTTCTTTCATCATACTCCTATTTAGAATTCTTTGAAAGCTTAACTGAGGCGTTTGATTTTTCTGTTCATGCTGTTAGCTTGGTTTGATTTGGTTTTATTTCCGTATAAAAAACCACATAATGTTGAAAAGTATACAATGAGATTCAATTCATATAACTGGTTACCCATATGCAGCCGGAACTATTTTTGTGTACATAAAATACTGTTTAATTTTTTTTGTACAGCCCTGTGTTATTTTTGGAATGTTGTTGGTTGCTTTTGTTATGTCAGTTAGCTGATTTGAAGCCTCCGAAATAAGCTTTGAAGACTGCTCACAAAAATCTAAACAGAGAAACTTATCCAATTAATATGTGACAGTAGTTCACCCGCCAATAAATAACATAGGTATTCCCTGCAGTTTGAAAATAAGGATTTAAATTTCAGTTGGATTCTATACAAATGCAGTTTGCTTTTTGAACATTAAAATTTCATTTTTTGTACAAAAAATACGAACTCACCCCCAGTGGTCTGTAGGGGGTGTGTTTGCACCCTGCGCATCCCCCCCCCCCCCCCCCCCCGTTGACGACCATGCATTATAAGACGTGTTACTACTGCACATCCAATTTAGTGCATGGAGTGGATCTAAAATGTTCTGCGCATACAAAACTAAAATCCTCAAAATGCATCCCACATTTGTCTTGCCTATTTGCATTGATTAATGCAGATTTGTTGTACTCTCCTTCTAGTCACAAAAAACGCTTTACAAATATTTCTCTTTGATCCCCCATGTTCGAATCCGCCGATTCTCTGGATGATTTTTGCCTGGATTTGACGTATAAACAAAATCAGATGTGCAGAATAATTTGGGGAAATATCCTCACCCCATATGCTTGCGCATTTATTTCAGATGTATTTCAGATGCAGCTATAAAGATTCAATCGAGGAATAGTGTTACATTATGGCAAAAAGGCTCTAGACGTGATATCAAGCATGTCAAGTTGCAGTATAAAAGTCTCATTTTCACAATGTTCCGCATCATACCTGCTAAAAAAAATCATGAAACGTTGCTTTCAGATATTTTCCTTTCAGACAAGTAACATGAAGAACGTGCCCAGCCGCGCCCAAGATTATATTTCCATCTCAAAAAGTATTAAATTTCGTTTTTTTTTTTCGTTTTTTTTTTACAGATAGGTCTTGTGACATTTCATTGATTACTTTTCTTGTAATAATCCTTTAAAAATTTAATGAGATTTTCATTTTTGGACAAATTTGGATGTGAACATGTATGCGTATCAGATGATTTACTCAGAACACAAAAATGGCCATTGTGCATCACACATGCCAACCCGCAACTTCTTTTCTGCCAGAAGCACCATGCATTATCAACTGATTAATGACACTGTGATGGCAGTTGCAAATTGCTTAACAGATGTGATACTCAATGGTCATTGTGAATGTGTCTTGGGTGTGTGGAGGTATGCTCCGTGAGCATGCCAAGTGGAAATATTGTATTGGTAGAGCGAGAGAAAGAGAGAGAGAGGGGGGGGGGGGGGTGGGGGAGCATGGAGAAAGGGGGAGCTTGTGCGTGTGATGTGTGAGAGATGTGTCATGGCAACTGGGAGCACGCATGGTCATAATGGTGGGAACAACACTGCATTGTTATGTCACATTAAGGATGTATCCCACATCCTTTATGCAGATGCACGTATGATGTAGATTAAACCGTAAAAGAAGATGTTCGAATGACAAAAATGTATTACTTAGTTCTTCTCCTTCACTGGAACATCGGTAAACTTTAGCATGTTTACAGAAAGCAGGATCTAGCCGTCAGTAATTCTTCAATGTAGATTATGGTGGTCTGATTGCCGTCTGATGTTGACTTTTGAAAAATGATAGAAAGTAAATTATAGTTCGAATCTACCTTAAATTAACACATCATAAAGTCAAAAGACCTGTATGCAAAAAAGAAATATTTCATTGTCTAACACAAAAAAGAGCGATTCATGGAGTTATTCTGCACACAACATATGGGAGAGCACCTCGCACATGACGTCACAAAACTTGAATTTCACAAGATCATAACTTTCTTATCCTTTTACAGATTGTCGTCAAACATTCACTATTATTTTTCTTTCTTGTTTCTGCTTTTATTGAAACAAATTTCATAGTGAACTGTCTCTTTAAATGCCAGTTTGTGATTATAGACGCGATGGGTATGCACTAGACCAAATAGGTGCGGACCAAATGACATGGAACATGAACGGAAAGTATAATGTAATTACATTAACACTGCCGATTGTTCAAGATACCAGCATCACCTCCATTACCGCGTGATATTAATGAATAATCAATTGTCTGTGAACAACAAGACATACTAATGGTTTTTGTACCAATTAGGAATGAAGAGTTATAATGGATAGTTGAGACGAGTGAAGGACATGTATGTTTTAGCTCGATTGGTCATGTTGGTAGTTTGGTATACATTAACATTATCCAGTAATTCAAATTCAGTTTTGTTTAAGACATAAGACATTACGAATGTCTGATTAATTCATAAAATCTCATAACAAGTAATGATTGATACAGTGTGTGGTCAGTAAATATAAAAATGAACATGTTTTCGGGTCCAGACTCCTGTTTAAATGTAAGTGTAATTTTCAAAATTAGTCTGTTGGGATATGGGGCTGCATGCACGAGACTTTTATTTTCAGACGCCCCCTCAAAAATATCCATATAAAATGTGAAGATAAGCATTTTCCCATTTGAAGTCCCTTTCGAAATCTTACTACGTAGTGATCATGCTGATAGTTTATTCTGAGAGCAGACGTTGGATATTCTTTCTTTAGAGTGACTTGTGGAGTTTAAACGACTTAAACACCGCCGTCGATCATATACTCTTGTGGTACAAAGGTATGATGGATGTGGTGCTGGACTCCGGATTCCCTTCCATGAAGGATGAAATAAAGTGTTAATTCAGTGTTACAGTGGACACTGGGTTTTGTATGCCACGTGTACTTGGTCTACGACCTGGGTGTCCCATTCGCCGCCTTAGTCATGTTAGTGTGAAATGTATTTGGCGAGTACGTCCTTTATCATGTTTATGGCTCTGTAAGCTCGTTCTTCAACAGTACGCCCGCGCCTTACGGATGGTATGGAGGTGATATTGTCATCCTACTACGCGAATGCATACACAGTATCTAACATGTCTAATCAAGCTTAGACTTACATGATTGATTATGGTGCCTGGTACGAGCATCGAGATGAAAGCATATCTATTGTCACAACTAACATTAATGCTAAGTGTATTGATCCCTTAATTTCCCGTGCCATCAATATTATTGTTTATGTAACCATGACTACCGAACGATGTCCTCGTGAGCAACCCAGTCGAGGTCATAGTCTCATCTAACATTTACCTCACCCGAAGAGCATGACTGAACTGACTAGTATACGGTACATTGGTTATGCTTCAATGTTTGACGAAATATACAGCCTGTGCTTGCTTGCATGACGGGACGTTATGTAAATATGATGGTAATGGTTTGATATCGGGCTGAGTTTATTTTTAGTTCTTTATTCAAGTGATTTACCAAGCTGTTTTATGCTGATTACTGTATTTGACAACTGTACTCATCGGTGTATTCGTCTGTTTGTTTGTTTGTTTTTTTCTAATGATCAGCTCGATCATCTTGTCATGGTTGTCATTGTCTGATGAATTGACTCTCTCTCTCCTTTCCATGCCCCCCCCCCCCCTCTCTCTCTCTCTCTTTCTTTCTTCTCTGTCCGTCTGTCTGCCTCTTTCCATATCACTCCCCTTTCTCTTATTCTCCCTTTCTATTTCTCTCTCTCACACACACCTTGTGTTTACCCCTTCTATCCATGTATCTCTCTCCCTCTCTTTCCCTTTCTCTCCCGCTCTTCATGCTCTGTATATCTCAACTCCCCTCTGCCTACGTTTCTCTTCATCTCTCTCTCTCTCTCTCTCTCTCTCTCTCTCTCTCTCTCTCTCTCTCTCTCTCTCTCTCTCTCGCTATCCCTGCCCCCCCCCCCTCTCTCTCTATTTCTCACACCTACACACCCGCACACACACTCTCCCTCTCGTGTCTTCCCCATCATTCATAATCTAGGTGTCTAGGTGTCACTGACGCGGCGGGCGGCAGCAATGCTTCACGGGAGATACATTATACTGCTTCTTATCACCTTGTGTTCTGCTGGAATGCACTTGACCCAGTAAGTTCATTACAAATCACCCTGGTAATTGACTACCATTATCTTAAGAAACAGGCTTAAAAATAACGATCACTCCAGCCTAGGTACTAGGCTGTGGGTGCATGGACACAACCCAGTCTGTTAACAACTATGTCTGGTCACACATACTATACCCCAATCCCATCCTCGCTCCTCCTCTAAGAAGCCACAGGAGCTATGACGTCACTAGGGCATAGTCTGTGTTGCCAGACATAGTTGTTGACAGATTGGATTGTGTACATGCACTACATAGCCTAGTATCTAGGCTACGATCACTCACGCGTACTCCATTCGGCAAGGTTGGTGCTACCAAAATTACATATTTTTTCACCAAATTCATTTTTCATGAAAATGTCCGGGGATTCTGTATCATACAATTCGACAAAATTTGTATCTCTATCGTGTTGCGGAAACAGAAAGGAAAATGAGACTTGGAAATAACCAGTACGACTCCATCATACGAAGCCGTGGAGGGATTGTTGTATGTTGGAAATGATCGTCTGCACTGTAATTAATTTCATCTTGGGCATCTTGTTCCTATTTTCCCGAAGATGTTTGACAAATGTTTCGTCGAGTGGAGATGGAGATGAAGCGACATCGTCACTCTTCGATCAACTCCTGGTCGACTACGACTCAAGAATCAGACCTTATCATCAAGGTAGGTGCAGGTTCAATCCTCACTTTTGGTTTTAAATATATATTTTAAGGTTTAAAAACCTTGCAAATTAACGGCAAAGGATGACAGTGGCCAATATTACCTGACCCTTTTCAAACTCCGCTCAATGCCATACCAATGCAGCGCAATGACATTTATGTGAATCACAGGTGAATACATTCACCTGTGGCATATAAAGACTTCAAGGGACATATCAGTGCCCCAAATCACTTTTGAAAGGTAATCTCTATCGAGAGCAACTTATTTGGGGGCTCGAGTGCCCCTTTAATACTGACCATGATGGCGGAATCGTTGACCACAGATATCCACCACCTTAATATCATCCAAACTCAGTTAACATTAAGTTGTGGTCTTTAAAAGGTTTGATTTTGTGACGTCACGTACGAGGTGCTCTCCCATATTTTGTGTACATATTTGTTTCCCCCTCAAAAAGATATGCATCTTTTTACTTGTGCATTTGATACATCAGTAGAAATACGTTTTTACACACATACATGTATCTGTATGAAAAAAAAAATCATTCCGTCGACAAAAACAGAAATAAAGCAATTAAGGGAATCAAATCGCACACAACATAATGGGAGAGTACCTCACAAAATTGAAATTTCACAAGATCATAACTTTCTTATCCTTTGACGGAGTTTCGTCAAACCATAACTTAAATGTTTCTTTCGTGTTTCTGCTTTTATTGAAACCAACTTTTCTTCAGGGTGAACCAACCCTTTAATGAATGCATGGATGACTCAATCTCCACTTTGCATTTGAAGCGGATAGAGAATCTGGGAGGCAAAACACAAGTTACATTACCTTTACGTTTAACAACATCGGACACAACATACAAATGACTTAGTAAAGATTGCAGGAAAATAAGAAAAGTTACAAGAGCGTTCCGTCTTTAATGCTTTCAACTCGACGTGAAATCGTACACTGCCAACTTCAAACCTTTCCTAAAGTTCAAACAGTGTAACTGTTTTAACTTATCGTGTTGTCCTGAATAAATATGTTGAATGAATTAACAACCCATCGCAATATATTAACTCATATGAAAAGGGCATGTAAATACTACCGGCGACAGCAATTTTTATCTAGTACATGTAACTATTTAGGTGCTGTCGCTTGCAATTGTAAAAAAAATCAAGGGTACGAAAAAACAACATTTCACGATCTCACTTAATGGTTGGTAACTATTGTTATATGTGTATCCCTTGGGTCACATTTTGTATGATATTAAAGGTGTTGAATGAACACGGCAATTATTGCGATTTTGCCAGCGTGTTTTTGCAGATTCGGAAAAGACAAACATTTGAATGAAAAGGACATCGTCCGACACACTTTGTATCTGACCAATCCACCTTTGCGTAATGAAAGTCAGAATTGTACTAGATCTTAGCGACGCAGGACTTCTATTGTACGAAAACCACACCAACCATAAAGAAGCACAGACCATGAAAATATCTTCGTCTTGTTTTATTCTTGAAAACTGTCAAGGTTGCCATAGCAATGGCATTTACTCTTCCGTATACGTGTTCAGTATGGTGAATTGTGCATGTCGTAACCATGGTAACCAAATCTCGAAATATAATATGGTTATATCGATTTCTATAGCCAGGCTTTCAGGCTGTTACGTATTTTTCAATCTAAATTCCATTATTTAATAATCAAATCAGGCTGAAGTAGAATTCTCAATTTCATTTCCTGCTCACCCAAACAGGGGAAAAAAGAGGAAAATGAAAACGCGACTAGTATTGTGAGTACTAAACTACATTTTTCCAGTTTCTAGAAATATCCTTAAGCCTGGACGTGAAATTAGGTTGTCTACTCAGCAACGAGACCTCAAAATGACTACAGTATGTCGGTAATGCATGGATCACATTGCAATATAATGTTTACACTCGTGGAGAAATCAGTAATTACGTGCTGTAATACAGTTGTAAAAGAACTCACTTATGAAGTAGTGGTTTACTACGCGTGGCCTTCATATTATATGTATCTGTATTCTTTTTGGGTCAGAAATCCTATAACATTCTTACCTAGTGTTAAATCATTATATTGAATTAACTGATGGAAACAGCATTGTAAAACTAAAATTTGACAATTGTCATAGCACATCACTGTATCTCTTGTCTTGCCTATCTGACTATCGTAGGGGGAGCTATCACCTAAACCGGTGATACATTATTAAATTCTTAAAGGTCCTATGACATGAAAATGTACCTTGACTTTATTTGATGCAACTTACTATGTATATAACAAAATCACCAACTGTTCAATGGAATTATGTGTCCTATATTTGAAAAAAAAATCTTTATTCTTTCTCAGCACTGATAAGCCCTGCCTCCAGAATATTCTTCTTGTGACATCATAGGTAGAAATAAGCAGGATAATAGACAGCATTTATGCACAAACTAAGAATTGCAATGACTACCTCCACCAGCCCACAAGAGCATCACATGTCTTCACACAATACAATCTAACAACTATTCATGTGGGAATAATCGTTTCCTAATGTCAGAAATGTGCTAGCTATGCCAAGGGAAAAAAATTTCCATCGTATAAACACGTGATGCTATTATAAGCACTTGCAGGTAGTCATTGCTACGTTTAGTTAGTGCATAAATTCTGTCTATTATCCTGCTAATATCTACCTTTGATGATGTCACAAGAAGAATCTTGAGTTGTAGGATATTCTGGAGGCAGAGCTTATCAGTGCTGAGAAGAAATGAAGAAAAATTATTTTAAAATATAGGACACATAATTACATTGATCAGTTATCGATTTTGTTATATACCTATCAAGTTGCATCAAATTAAGTCAACATGCATTTTCATGTCATGGGACCTTAACTTTGAACACATATGTATTGCCATGCATAAATGCCAACGAACATGCACTGATGATAATAGTACTTTTATGGTGTACACATTACATGTATGTATTGTATGTCTGTTTCTCCCTACCTCATTTCATTCCGTTTGTCTCATTTTTTTCTCCTTATCTTTCTATCAAAGGATTTCTCTTTCCGCTACTCTTCACCTCTCTGTACCACTGATTGGATATGTCAAGGGAGATTAATCAAAATTATAAATGCTGAGTTCACAATTCATCAAAACTATGGCATAGTCTAAGCATAATCAAACTGGCATCATACTGGTAGTGAATGTAACAATCAAACTGATATTGAGGCCGTGGTAGTAAAATAATACTCCGTGGTATACAAAACTACGTCATTCACTTTCCCTGAATTAAATCATTTCGTACAATTAAAGATAACGTTATGTCTTTATTAATCACTAAGAACTGAATGTCTTTAGCAAGTTATGAAGTCTGAGAGAGAGAGAGAGAGAGAGAGAGAGAGAGAGAGAGAGAGAGGGGGAGAGAGAGAGAGAGAGAGAGAGAGAGAGAGAGAGATGAGAGATATTGAGGGGTTTGAGGGATGGAGAGAGGGGGAGTTTAACTATTGAAAGAGATAGAGTGAACAAAGTGTAGAAAGAGAATACGAGAGGAGTGTAAAGAAGAGAAACTTGGAAATAATGGAGAGGGCATGGAATGAGAGAAAAGAAGATCAGCGGATAGAAAATGGGAAATAGAAGAGCAGAGTAGGGAAGAACAAGGGAGAAGAAAAGAGACAGAGAGAGAGGGGGGGATATAGAGAGAAGAAAAGAAACAAAACAGAATAAAAGTGAGGAGAACAGAAAAGAAGAAAATAGAAGAAAAGAGAAGAAAAGAGAAAAGAAGAGAGAAAGATAGAGATAGAACAAAAAAGAGAGAAGAGAAAAGGAAGAGAAGCGAGAAGAGATCAGAGAAAAAAGAAAAGAAAAGTAGGGAACAGAAGAGATGGGAAGAGGAGAAAGAGAGAAGTGAAGAAAACAGTGAATTCACAAATGTGCACTATGCGCATTTGCGGAAATATAGGTCGAGTTTGCCACACAAACAAAATTAGGTCGTATTGCATTGAATCCAAGCAGTTCCAATCCTATTCAGACCATGGTTATGGTTTACCATGCACTTAGTACGTGATAACAAGAAAAACTATAAAGCAAAGATAATATTTCACGCCAAAGATGCACGGCGATATTCCAGTTCGAACTCTCTGAGTATAGTGCTCCGATTAACAATGTCATATTTTTATACAATTTTTGAAGAAAAAACATGTTGGTGATAATAGTGACGTCACCTTAGTATCCGTGTCATATGCATCATTAGATATTCATGATGTTCGCAATGATTATAATGGAAAACTTCCTCACTCTTCCACTGCGACGACATTTGTCTTGAAGAAATAAGATATAATATTAAAAGGAAAAATTGTGTTATAGATGGTAGAAATGAATAAGCAATGTCTCTATCAATTATTGAATTGGTAAATAATTATCAATATTTTCTTACTTTTGTATATGATAAATTGAAGATTGCCAACAAAACATTCTCAAACTCGTCAAAGAAAACTTCCATGTACAAATCATTACGAAAAACAGATTAATCACATCCATCAAAATGGATGTAACGTCTCTGAAATGTTCATCGGGGAGGAACAGGCGGGATAAGCGACGGATCGATTAAGTTAATCACCTAAGCTCGTCAGTCTATAGCATTTCGACTTTATAAAAACAGCGATAGTGAAACCACATTATTGCAAAGGAAGTCCCGTATAAATACATGTTTAATACAGAATCGCCGTCGTTCATATGGAAATGGTTTAACGTTACCGGCTGCATTAATGACAATCGTAGTGTGTCTATCAGAGGGTTTTTAGAGGACCACCCTGAAGTTAAGTTGCTTTTAATGAAAGCAGAAAAATGAAAGCAATCATTAGTGAAGGCTTGACAGAATAACAGAGTTATGAATGTTCAAATTTAATTTCAAGATGACCTCACTTGCGGCCTTTTCTACTATTAGTTTTAAGTTATGTCCTATCCTTTGGGAAAAATCAGATTTCTCAAAAGGATATAAACCATTTTATCTGTGCATTAGATACATCATTAGACACATGTTTTTTACACATACCTCTATAAAATAAAAACCGATTTACTCCTTCATAAAATAACAGAAAAAATGCAATGCATCGAATCATACAGCACGCAGCATATGGAAGAGCAACTCGCAAATTACGTCACATAATGAAAATTTAAACAACTCATAACTTTCGTTTCCATTGACGGATTTTTGTCAAACCTTCACTTATATGCTACTTTAATTGACACCAATTTCAATTCAGGGGAGCCTTTTCTTTTAAGGATAACTGCTTTGTCACGACGACCAGTATCAGTAACCCGCTTCCATATGAACGAAGCATTGTGATTAGCGTAGACTTGGAGATCAAGTTCAGTGCTCTCAGCCGAGCAAAATCATATTTGGTTGAGAGCTAGGAGCAGGAGGACGCAGCTCACTGTTGGCTCTCACGAACATGATCTTCTGGGTCTGATCGCGGGAGAGCTTCTCAGAGCCCTTCTCGAGGTTCGACAACGATATAGATGATGATGGCGACGTCGCCGGTAAGCTGAGCAGACCGACGGCGATGGTCGACATCGGTTGCTTATCGCAGATGCCTTTCCACCAGGTGACGGGCGAGACGCGAGCGCATACATCCCAGACGTACGGTTTGGACCAGAGAGCGCCCTCCCGGGCTCGGTACTCGGCCAAGTTGGCGAGCACGCGTCCGACGTCCTGCCCGAGTTCCTTGGCGAGCTCGACCACGAATTGGATGGCGTCGTTGGTGGCGCCCTCGGTTAGGCAGTTGCCGCGGTACCGCGGGTCCACCAGGCAAGTAGATTTGTGGACCTCCGTGCAGCACGCGGCTTGGATATCGTCGAACACGCGCAAGATCTCTGCCGTCTCGTCTGCGCTAAGTGTCGAGTGTTCGAGAGAGTCCCTTAAGAATTTGTCAACGTTGTTCATCTCCACAGCAACATCAGACAACCTTGACTCTGCTTTCTCAAGGTTAAATATCGACAGGTGGACGGTGCGCCACGTTGTTACCACTAGACAGAGCAAGTCCCAATGCGTTTTGCTGAGGACGATATCTTCCGTATCAGAGTCCACAGGTTTGGTAACTACCCTTTCCTGTAACGTGTCCTTGCATTCCATTATCGTCTCTAGAGCTAGCATTGTCTCGCTGCGCAGCGAGTTGTCTTCAGAACACGTGCACGAAACTTTTACCGAGCTAGAGCAAACTGCACCATCACGATCGATTAATCGATTCCTGTACTCACACACCCTGTTGGTATTCTTGACCATCCGTCGGACGCTGTCCTGCGCTAGGAAGGTTCGGAGCAAGAGCAGCAGCCCTTGGATGGGCGACCCTGCTAGAGTAGTGGTAGGGAAACGAGAGGAGATGATAGGCCAGGCATCGCGCACGTTTTGCTTCAGGTCCGTAACCACTAAGAGGACTTGCGCGGGATCTACCTTGGCGATCACCCCTTCGATCACCTCGGCAACCACGCTGGGACTCTGCTGCTGGCCCGCCTCCATGCAGCCTAAGAACACCGACTTCGGAGTCGTGAGGATCAGGTTGACCTGTCCGTCCGTATCGCCTTGCGTATTCCCCCCACACGGTTTGCTATGCGCTAAGACTGTAGCGAATCGAGTCTTGTTGATCTCTGCAGAGACCCTTTCTAGCGTGGCCATGTACTCGTCGTCGAGGAGTACTCCCGTTAAGGCCCCTATCGTTGGAAGAGAGTACGACGGTTGGAGGAGTTGGAAGAGTTCTCGCCAATGGCGGTTTTGGATGATCCCTAGCGGCACGTCCACGGAGAAGATCGCCCTGGCGAGCGCCCTGTCCGTAGCAGACACCTGGTCCTGGTCGTGGTCCTGCTTGTCAAGCCTCCCAACATCGCTGTTCACCACCTCAGCCCTCATGTCGACGTGGTGGTCGACGCTCCTCGACGGCTGGTTGGACAGAACCAGGAAGCCCCCAGAGTGTGGCGACATGGCGGACGTCCCGGGCGTCGGGCTGTCGTTCTCCTTGAAGATGGGCGGCATCATCTGCCTGACCATAGCAGACGAGGGCATCAGGTCGTCCTCGTGGTGCGAGGAGCCGTTGAAGGCCGCCGCGCTGTGGTCGGAGCGGTACTCGCCGAACCCGCTCTGCTCCAGCTCCCGCTTCGTGTCATCCGGGCACAGGGTGCATTTCAGCAGGTGCCGCATCATCTTGGTGGCGTTGGGGAAGGTGTACTTGAGGTTGCAGTAGCTGCAGTAGGCGGCAGGGCGAGTCTTCCCGCCCGTCGGAGACGGCACCTGTCCTTCATCTTCCTCGCAGTTGAAGTGATCCCATACGACGGACTTGCCACGCATCTTGCCGCCCCTGGAACCAAAAAGAAAAAACATGCACGTTAAAGAGTTTTTTTTCAATCCGAACAACCAAGCAAAATGTTTGATTAATGACGCAAATCATGTTATAAATTCATCATAAATAGTGTGTGTGTTCTGTTCTACTGGGCATACGGTGAAAGATGAGACTCTATTCAACTCAGCTCCGCTTCGTTGACTAGAGCGTCTAATCTGTCACCCCATGCAAAATCTTGTTACATCGCACTTATGACCATTCGTTATTTGAATAATACCGAACAGCAACATTTTCAACAAACTAACTGTCTGAACTACCTTTACATTCAATTCAATTCTTTATTCGTTTAACAAACAAAAATAAGCAACTTTCATAAACAACAATGAATATAAGGCATCACCAGAAAGCCCATGGCTCGTGAGGTGTGATAACACTTTAACATGTGGTTCAACAAGTATAAATTTCATTATGATGACATACAGTAAGATGAACCAAAGTACATAAATTACATACAAATACGTAGTTTAAAAATACATCACCAAAGTGTTAAATATAAGAATTTAAAGAGGTTCCTGTCACATTCTGGATCCCGTGCATTCGCATGGAAGATGTGGCTCAGGGATAATGCCTTCCCAATGCGCTGCAAAAATCTACACACAGTGATTGTCACACACACACGCGCGCGCGCTCGCGCGCATATATAGACACACAAACACAAAGTACATCAATCAGTTTTACCAAGAAAGAAATAATAAGCTATACAGTATTTTTGTATGGAAAAGCATCAGAAAAGAGCGCGTAAGTCCAAGCACGTACGGGTGAACATCCGCATTGACTTACGGTGCACACATTCATGTATGTAAGGTAGGATTGATATCAACGTTGCAACCTATGAAAATGTGGGTAAATATGAAATTTCTTCTAATCGACGGAATTATAAGTGACAAATGTGTGTATGTGCGTTTGGGTTACATGGCATGACGTGCTCACATAGACAGGAGAGAACGAGAAATGAAGTGGGACAGGAAGTGAAAGGGGGAGTGGGAGAGAGAAAAGGGGAGAGGGAGAGGGAGGGAGAGAAAGTGGGAGAGAGTGAGAGATGAAGAGGGAGTGGGGGAGAGGGAGAGAGTGAGAGAGAGAGACAGAGAAGAAAGAGAATGATAACGAGAGGGAGAGGGGGTCGGAGGGAGAGAGAGGCAAAGAGAGAAAGGAAGAGAATGGGAGGGAGAGAAACAGAAACGGGGAGTGTGAAAGAGAGAGCGAGAGGAAGGGGAAGAGAGGGAGAGAATATGAGACACACATAGAGATGAAGAAGAAAAAGAAGAAGAAGAAGAAGAAGAAGAAAGAAGAAGAACAAGAACAAGAAGAACAAGAAAAAGAAGAAGCACAAGAAGAAGAGAGATAGAGAGAATGAAAGGAAATTAATACGTTGGGCAGTACGCTTCTCTCAACAGAAGCACGAGAAACAGTTACAATAATGAAACGAAAATGAAACCGAAACTAAGTCTGTCACTATCTTTGGTTTTTTTTTTTTTTTTTTGACGATCGGGGACATTTTGAAATCTTCATATTACTTCACAGAATTCTCATTGTTTACATGAAAATTGTATAGATATTTTCAAGTAAATGCTGCTGGTCTCTAATTTCTTAATGGTAAACTAATGTTTATTTCATAGTTCGAGCTATTTAATGCCTGACTTTAACGTACAAAACTATTGAATTATAATCCCCCTTCATCATTTAATAATGATGATGATAATACACAACCATTCTTGGGGTGGGGCATTAGTTTCGTTTCCAAAATCGTGACCCCCCCCCCCCCCCTACCCGATATCAACTCTGCATTAAAGAGTAGATATAATATTCATGTGTCTGTAAATTGAATGTTAAAGTTTTTGGAACGCACTTCCAGTTTGTTATGCTGCAGTGCTGCACACCCCTATGCTTCTCTCTTTCGCTCTCCCTCTCTGTCCATTGCACTTTCTCTTTATCAATTTACCTTAAAGGTATAGCTCACCCTGAAACTGTTTTAGTTTTAATCTAAGGAGACGCTTGAAAAACACACTGGTGAGGGTTTGACGAAAATTGGTCAGTGGAAAAGAAACTTATTTAATTTCAAAGTTTTCATTTCGTAACGTCACGTGCGAGGTGCTCTTCCATATGTTGTGTACAATTTTTTTTCTTAAAAATGTCAGTTTTCTCAAAAGGATATTTATCATTTCACCTGTGCGTTTGTTTGATATATCATTATACACATGTTTTTACACACATATCGCTATGAGAAAATGTATTCCTTCATCAAAGAACATAAATCGGGCAATTTACATGAAAAAATAGTTCACATCATATGGGAGAGCATCTCGCACGTGACGTCAAAAAATAAAAACAAAATAACTTTCCTTTCCTTTGACCGATTTTCGTTCACTTATACGTTTCTTTCATGTGTCTCGTTTGATTGAAATCAAAATAATTTCGAAATAATGAGGGATTTAGAGGAAGGAAGGAGAAAAAAAGAAGAGTAAACAACAAAGGTAGAAGAAGATAAATAAGATGAATGTGGAGGACAAGAAGAAGATGAGAGAATAAGGGGAAGGATGTGTAAGGAGAATAAGGATGAGTAACACAAATACGAAGATGGTCAACATCAAGAAAAAGGAAGAAGAATATGATAAATGATGTAAACAAAAAAAGACAGAGGAGGAGAGATTGAACAAGAAACGCACGTTCGATGCGGTATAGCGGAAAGTAATGAAAATAGCCGATTATCCTGCCTTCGCCGTCCCAGACTTTAGGCACGTTTCGTTCTCCCGTCTCCGCTCAACTAACCTCAACAATAATTGCAGCGCAGTTCCAGTAGGTAACGTTATGATGATAATACTAGGTGTAAAAAAAATGTTGACACTTTTGCAAAATAATCAAAAATCAGTTGCAAATCAATTCATGCTGAAATTAAGACATCATAAAGTCAAGGGATGCCATTCTTTTAGAGACAGATTTTGTAACATTTCATCTATTACTTTTCTTGTAATAATCCTGTGAATATTTAATATTTTTAACTGTTGGACAAATTTTGAACTGAAAATGTGTGTATGTGCATGTGTGTGTGTGTGTGTGTCTGTCTGTGTGTGTGTGTGTGTGTGTGTGTGTGTGTGTGTGTGTGTCTGTGTGTGTTAGATCATTGGAACACAAGAATAGTCATTGTGTATTACACACGTCAACTCAGAACTTCTTTTCTGTCAACAACATCATCATATTCATGACACTGTGATGGCAGTTGCTCATGGATTGATAGATGTGATACACAATAGTCGTTGTTTCTGAATTGATTGTCTCGTACAGAAAAAAGTAAGTCCAAATGTGTCCCAAAGTGAAAATTTCATTGATTATTCCAAGGATCATTACAAGAATAAGCATCGATGAAGTGTCATGAAACCCGCCTCGAAATATCATTTGATTATGTGTTAATTTCAGCTTGATTCGACTTGTAATGTATTTTT
The DNA here is from genome assembly GCA_963669155.1 of Arbacia lixula. Lineage (NCBI taxonomy): Eukaryota > Metazoa > Echinodermata > Echinoidea > Arbacioida > Arbaciidae > Arbacia > Arbacia lixula. The sequence goes on from OZ022578.1 coordinate 13,481,219, forward strand.
ATATTGTTTTTGAACGGGTGGGGATGGGGGGGGGGGGGGGCTTAAAATAAAGTCTAAATAATTCAAATTCAAAATCACAGGGGTAAAACATCAGATCTTTAGAATTCCAAGACTTGTAACAGCACATAATTGAAAAACATATGACACAAAATTCTTTGATCAACACGAAACGACTTGACTTATTGGGAGAGCAGTGGCAATATATCACTGCACTAAAAAAAAACTTCAAATCAAAACTGAAAACTCATTTATTTATGTACATTTATGAGCTCTTGCAAATAATATCCATACACTTATTGCGCCTTTCAAATTAGTATATTGTTACTATAATGATTATTAGATATTAGCTAGAACTGTATTCTAGTCTCTACGCAATCATGTAGCATGATTTTCGTACGGACTACCGGCATGACCAAGATGGAGAGAAAAGAACTTTCCCAATTTCAATCATGTCAATAGCTTTGCTGCACATTTATGTAACCCGGGTAGTTTTCTGTTAACAATGCCATACATTCATTCATTAGTTTGATATAAGCTTTCGTTGACCAAAGGCTTGATATTCTCGAACTCCACACTAGAAATCATTGGGTGTTTTTTTTCTTAAATGATGACTGGTACAGTAAAAAATATTCACCCTTGGTTTTGATTTTCTATGAAGGTGTACTGCACAGATTAAAGGTTTCCTGATTTATATTCGAAATACAGAAAAATATCCACAGTGACAATTGCTTATCAAACTTCAACCAGATCCACTACAAAGAAAAAAATATATAAACACAACAAAAAAGTAAGCCCGCTAAGCAAAATAGCATAACCTTCTATTGAATAGGTTTGAGCAACAGGATTGTTGCTTCACCTTTTGACTAACTTCCGTGTGAAAATTGCATTAATCTACTTAGTCATGCCTGAGTGAGCACAAAATCACAAGGGTAATTCTGGATTCTCTCATATAAATGTTTTAAGAATTCCATTTCTGGTGCATGATTTATGTCCTTTCAATGTTTATAATCCATCTCTCGACATACTAACACCTATCCCGACACATAGCCCATTGTTCTGGTTAAGTGAGCATCGTTTAAAAATGACTCACCCCACTTGGGTTTGAAACTTTCAAAACCCTTTATTTTTGTGAAAAAAATAAAACTCTGGATATTTTGACAAAGATGTATTTATGAAATCTATAAGTGTATAACATTAAGAGGTAATTAAATATCAATCGTATAACATTAAATATCAATCATATAGCAACTCAGTACATGGTATGAAGATAATAACAGATAACTGGTAATTACTAACTAGTGTCAAACATCAAGAGGTAATGACATATGATTCATATAACAACAAATCAATAAATGAAATAGCAAGATAACAGATAACTAGTCATTGCAACAGCTTACTTGTTTTGTTGATTGAAAAGATTGGTTTTGAGTTGATTTTTAAATGCATAGACAGTAGGAGAAATCTGAATGTGGGCAGGAAGATTATTCCAGAGACACATTCCAGGGGCACATACCGAGAAAGCACGATCACCATAACGGGTACGAGCGCAAGGTAAATGACGCGATTATTGACTAGTTTTTCAACAAAAAAATGTAATGTAAACACAACTTCTTGTATTATTTGACATATTTTCGTTTATCTTTTATTGATATATATTTCAGATATGTGTTTGTCTTTAAACATAATTCAAATAACTTTCCACAGCAGTTGTATGAAAATGGTAGGTCTACCTACCTTAAATTGAACGTTCCCTCGCGCAGTGTAATGGGGTCGTTCATACGTCTTTCCGTGACCTTTTAAAAACCAAAATCACTGCTATATATCATGCGACCAATACCAGAGCGTTTTCTTCGTGATTCCCGGGTCTACAACAACAAACAATTGAATATCGGCTCAGATCAAAAGGCGCGATTACTCAGCAACCCACAGAACTTGAACTCAATCCGGGTTGGCGCGAAGGCCTACATCCGATACCACTTAATCCGTATCCATCTTTCCTTACCTGTTTATTCAGGACAAATTACCAAGAATAAGCGATCGAAATGAACATTACGACAGCAAATAAGACCCGCGCACATATGTACTGTTACCGATAGCACCGTTGAGGAAGATACTTTCTAAAAAAAAAAAAAAAAAAGCTTCATTTAGAGTTCATGACAAAGCACAGGGAATAATAGGAAAGCGGTCTTGTCGAATGTTTCGCTTGGCCGTTTGACATTGAAGTGATCGAAATTTCCTCGCTGGGAAACCCCACGTCCAGGCACGTCTGGGACCGAGCCAAAAGCGACACCCTTTCACACAGAAAAGTTCATCCTCTTAGCAATGTACTCTAATAATATAGTAGTGAGTTATTGTCACGTATTTTTACAAACTGAATACTAGTTAGTTATTAAATGGGTCTGCGGCTCACTGTGACTATGTATACTGGTATTCATAGGTGTGCGTGTGTGTAGAGAGAGAAGGAAGGAGAAGGTGATAGAGACAGAGAGGTAGAGAGAGAGAGAGAGAGAGAGAGAGAGAGAGAGAGAAGGGGGGGGGTAAAACCACAGAGAACTCAACGTATCGGTCGATGTGTTCCGATTGAGATGTCAGACGAATAACACGTTAGGTGGGACCGTATACATGGTACCTTTTAAATTCATAAAGAAATTTTAGGCAAACACCCAGTAGTAAGGATATCGTGCTCCATCCTCTAATTGAATGAAAAAAAAAATACCCAATACATTTTCGTTGCCAACCCATGGCGGAACCATTATTCAAAAAATGGGGAAAACAATGGGTTTGATCGTCATAACAACATAACCTAATATTGATATTGGTTTTGTCGTCTCCTTACACCCATACACTTCACTTTTGGAATTCAAAGCATTTTCATGTCCATGTGAAGAGGGCTACGTGGCTATCGCGTCTTGGCCCTAGATAGATGAGTGTGGAAATCCCGCGTTTCCACGAAAGAGGTAGCTGGTAGTTTCACCAGGCAGTATGCATGACCAGGCCGCGCGCGACCAGGCCGAACCAGCTCTTGTGTAGTCTTGATACAATCCCAACAACATTATCGCACCATGGCTAGCCTAGGTACTAGGCTGTGAGGTGCATGGGCGCAACCCAGTCTGTTAAAAACTATGTCTGGTAACACAGACTAAGCCCTAATTACGTCATGGCTCCTCTGAGGAGAGAGGAAGCGTTTAGGGCATAGTCTGTGTTACCAGACATAGTTGTTAACAGACTGGGTTGTGTCCACGCACCTCACAGCCTAGTACCTAGGCTATACCATGCACGATCACGACAGACAAATAACATTATGATAAGATAACAGTTCCATTGGTATTATCTAGTCTTTGTTCCATTCTGAAAGGGTTCTGTATCTCTCCTCCTCTAAAATTTGCCTTCACACTTAGTTTACAACCAGACTGAGTCTTTACATAATTCAAAAATATATATGAGCTAATTTGTGACAATGGTTCTGCATAGATTTTCTTGATTCTCTTGAAAATGAGATAGCAAATATTGGAGGATAGGCTTCCTCTATATTATATGATGTGATTCGTATCAGTAGTAGAAGTTGTAGTAGTAGTAGTAGTAGTAGTAGTAGTAGTAGTAGTAGTAGTAGTACCAGTAGTAGAATAAGTAGAAATGGTAGTAGAAGTAGTAATAGTATTCAAAGTACTTCATTGTTATAATCAATTCTATTTTCTATTAGTAGAAGTAGCAGCAGGCCCTAGAAAGTAGTTAATGGTGTCAAGTGAATACCCGTTTAAGACTACATGTAGCATATTAAAAACCTACTAGAATAAGCTGCGACTAATTGTTATATATCAAAGAGCACATCATATATCATATATTTTCAAATGTACACATATATTGTTTAAACCATATTATGACGCTAAGTAATAATAGTGCAATGACGTGGAAATCGCATGTTGATACCACATAATATCTGTTTATTCTATCACAATGTATTTATACCATTTAGGTTGTAACTGGGTAACAAGCTATGTAAATACGTTTGCAGGCAAGTTCTCTCTCTCTCTCTATTTCTCTCTCTCTCTCTCCCTCTCTCTCCCTTTCACAGCGCGATTCCAGACAAACTTCTTTCCGTTTTATATACCGGTGTTAAGGAGAGAAAAAAAAATAGGAGTTGGGAATTCTGAGGGGGATTTCCCTTATTGAGTCCCGGATTGGGGAATGCCAATGAAGGCGGTTACAAGGGGGAGTAGCCCCTTTCTTTATAATACATGGACCGTGAGCCCGGCACAAGGTTCCTGAATAAGGCCCATAGTCATCTCCACCACTGGGGTCTCAAACCACCGGCCAGGTAAAGTCACACCTGTCTACAAAGACCACCTGGCTGCAAAGACCACTAAAGAACTTAAATATCAGTAGTCCAGTTTGCATGTGATTGTCCGTCTTCATAGATCGCATTTTCGACCCCCCTTTCAAAGCTCTTTATAGACAGATTATATTGTATAAGAGGACGCAATGCTCTCGTTTTAGACCGCGCTGAATACTCACGGTACAGACGACATGAGGATTTGCGTCTGAAAATTGATCCCCTCCCCCCTCCCCTATTTCCCACCTTATAATGTTTCACCCTTTATTTCAAAGTGATTACAGGTTACTCATCGCGTCCTCCTCTATTTTTCCAAGTCAACTTCTGCTTTCCTCGTAAGCAAATGTACCAAGAGAGAAAGAGGCGAGAGAGAGAGAGAGAGAGAGAGAGAGAGAGAGAGAGAGAGAGAGAGAGAGAGAAAAGGGGAGGGACGGGCCAGTCAATTCAAAAGCAGGAACAATACCACACCATTGATTAGGTAAGCTACAAGTCAAGAGGCTCTGGAGTTTATAAGAACAAAGAGCTTCACCTGTATGGTATGCTTAAACCCTGGAATCGGCCCCTCGCTCAGTGTGTAGGATCATGAGGGTCAAATCACTTCAATTTAGACTTTCCATCAACTAGACTTCAAAATTAATGGGCTCTAGTACGGGATAAGACTATTATAAGACATTTTTCTCTCCATCAAGTCAAGAAACAAAATAACAGCGTACACATCGGAGAATTCCATTGGCGAACGTTAATGAAAAATCTGACATTTTGTTTTAAATAATAGTGATAAACGAATCTTCTGGCGTTATGTGGAAAAGTGTTAAATACTAGCATGTAAAGTACCTCAACAATCCCAAACAAAATGGGCGAAAATGCGTGTAAGAAAGAGTATGGCAATGTCACGGTGGTATAAGGTAAAATTAACTTTTAATGCTGCAGTCTTAACGAAACTTTTGAAATCTTGATTATTCACTAGCAAACGTTTATGTACTGCAGTCACTTTATGTTGACCTTTCTGCAAAGACAAACAAGCCCATTATTCAAAATGAACATACATGAACTACCCCAAAGGTAAATAACTTCCTAGATATATAAAAAAGGAGCAACATGTTCATGTTATGTGTTTACCCACGTCCATTTTTACATTCAAATGCGTGTTTTTCGTGTTCTCTTACATTAAAGGGAATATACTGTACTGGGAAGACAAAACGCCATCAAAAAGGTGATCATGAGCAATTTTCTTGCCAATGGTCTACAATGGATGTATTGTCCATTTTAGAAATTTGCTGAAAGTTATCTGCCCACAAATGATCCACAATTGGATTAATGAGTGATTAAATCACAAATCCTCAAATTGTTCGGGCTGAACATTTTGAGGATTTGTGATTTTATCACTCAATGTGGATCATTCGAGGGCAAACAGCATTCAGCAAGTTTCTAAAATGGAAAATACATGAATTTAAGACCATTGGCATGAAAATTGCCCATGATCACCTTTTTGAAGGCATTTTTGTCTTCCCAGTACACTATATTCCCATTCAGCATGTTCAGTTTGACGCGAGTATTTCCCTTTTGTAGACAGAATTCTAATTGACATACAATTCAAAAAATGCGTGAAAAACGTACATATTTGAAGATTTGTCTCTTAGTCATCTGTTTCTCTTTGAAATATAAAATTATATTTGAAAGTAACAATGCAAGATTCCATTACAATCCTTACATGGAAATGTTTCTAACGTTTAAAACTTAAAAATTAAATGACTAAGTTTCTTCAAAGATAACTACCATGGCTACTCCTTATTCCTATGGAACTATCCCAGATATTATTTTCCGTGTATTGGAGAGCATCCATTGGTCGTTGGCGAACATTCAACTATTCTTACACGATGACATTATTTTAGTCTTTCCTTCAAAGAGGGAAAACGATCAACAAAACGAAGGTGTCATCATTTCCTACAGTGCGGTGTCTTTCCTGAAATTCTGACGGGACGTTTTCAGTCATGTCATTCGACATTATATTTACAAAATGGTTTACCATCCACTATCACTTTGTCGAGTTCAAGTAACGTAATAATCTATTTTTAAAACGGGCAGGTCGTCATAAAGGTATCCATACTTGATCATATCAAACTTTATTCGATGTCAAAATGTATGCACAAACTATGAGACGTGTTTCTCTCACTACAATTACAAATTGGCATATTGGTCTGTATGGACAACATGATATTTTTTGTATGACATAGAAAGATTGCATCATTTACCTGTAATGTCTCACCCATATTTAAAGCAAATCGTCTAATTATGAAGAAACTTGACTTTATTTTAAACCGTGATTGCAAGAGAGCGTCTACACTCTACAGTAAAATTGGTGCTGTTATTCATGTTGGGATAAGCTTTAAAACAATTATTGGTTGAAGTTGAGACAGTGGCTACCACCATCAAACACCCACACACCACAGAATCATGGCGCACTGCTAATTTCTAGCACGGAGGGGAGGGGGGGGGGCATGCTATATTCACCATTCACTTCTAAAAAGCAAAATTGCTTTTTCGTTCATACGAAAAATATTGATTAAATGTAGGACATTACATGTTAACATAGCAGTTTCTATGCCTATGCGATCCACTAAAAACCGCATTGACTTTGTTTCGTATTCCCTGGCATACACACTTCGAATGCTGATCAAGCAGATGGGAATATTCCAGCCGATACACGCTTGTCGATTTTACTTGTGTAAAAACAATGATTTTTGCCTAGCATTTGAACAAACAGAAATCCGTACGTAGAAAGGTTGACCTTCATCGGGTTTTTTTTTTTTTAGTAGGAAAACTAGGGTTTACTGAGTAGTTCCTGAATGCGAATCGTCTCTCGATTTGCAGAGATGAGTCAGTTATAATTCAAAACATATATAACAACATAGCAGCAGCAAATGGTCGTGGCGCTAAGTACACAATATAGACGCATGTACATAAGTTCCTAAATTGAGTTATTGGACTGGGGCAATGAAACACCATTACGCACGGCGTGAAAAACTATGGAGGTAGTTGGAGATAATGAATATTAACAATGGATTCATGTACTTACTTTTTCATTCCAACGTCGTAATTGATGAATGCAAATACGCTTGCGACTCACAAAGTTACTAACGATGGGGGTACACAGTGCTGTAACACAGAGTATACTCAAACAAAACATCGAATAAGCACAACGTAAGTGAAGACCGCGGGAGATGCTACTCTGCGCACCGAGCACGGTTCAGACTCACACAGGCGATCGCTTCAGACTTTAGGGTACTTTCACACAAGCAATCGCTTCAGACTTTAGGGTACTTTCACACGCTTGCCGCGTGTAGTTTGACGACACCGTTTTCTGGCCGTAACAAAACAAGTAAATCGTATTTACTGCATGTAGCTATGCTTACTTGCCAAGACGGACCACCTTCTCGGTGGGGTGGAAACATCGTGTGAATGACCAAGTAGGATCGTCATTCCGGCAAGCAGGAGCCTACTGCTGGCAGTATACCGTTCCATGAGAACGCAGTCATAGCGAGTGACAGTCTTACCCCCCTCCCCTGTCTCCTCCCCCTCCCATCTCCCCCTCCCCCCCCCCCCTTGCCCACACCCTCCTTCCCTCCTCCGATACTATTCTCATTGTCCGAGATATTTACCACTTATCATATAACATTTACAGAACACTTTAAAATGCATTTTTTTGTTTACAAACGAACTATTTGTTTCAGCAACCTTCTTCCGTGATTCTTTTGCTCATTCCTAAAACCTAACATCGCATCATTGGTACAAACATTGTGTGGGGGGGACAGAATATGGTTAATCAAGCGGTCGAGAGCGAGAGAATAATGTAGGTCCACGATCATGTGTTATTTGAACATGCATGAAATGTTTTAAGCCGCACCCTTAACTATCGTCAGCATTCAAACAATTCAATTGGACGGATCCCCCGCCCCCCACCCCCACACCTACCTCCCCCTTTCAGAAATCCCACTAGTCTTGATTCCAGGCTGATAGACAATTTTCTGACCACAACTGATGAATAGAGTCTAGAAATCTCAAGACTAGTCACTGTATCTTTCTTCCCTTTTCTCAGTCCGTCTTACAGCCGCAGAAGGAATTGAGAATGATTAGTCTACTGCCACCAGACCTGTTTATTGAAACATATAGTTTAGAAAAATAATGTCCAACAGCCTGGATGCCAGGCCAAGTACCCATAAGCCTTTGATGCTATTATGGCAAACGCTTTCCCGAAATATTTTCTCGTACCCGGTCGTTTATTTGCTAATGTTGGTTTTAATGATTGTTGATTAATATGTGTTTTTTTTTTCTCTCTCTCTTCCTTTCCTTTGATTTCGTTTTGTCCCCGCCCTCTTCCACCTCACGTTTCCATCATCATACAATCTATTTACAGTATTCTGAATAAAATCACATGCGTTTACAAGCAGCTGTTTCCAGATGTACGCCCCCATTGTTGTTGTTTTGTTTATAGACCGACTGATTGTTTGAGGTGAGCAGAGAGTGCCTGCCCGACCTTGGTTTGGCAACTATCCTCGAGACAATGGCGGCACCTTCACCTTACCGTATCACCCCATGTGCTAAGAATGTCAAAAGCCTGAACCCACCTCCAGAGTGTTCAACACGAAAGCTAACGATTATCGGATAACATCATTGTGCCCTGATCTGATTGTTCCTTTATTTCTCTACTTCCTTATAGAAGGGCGCCCTCTCGATGTTTATGTCGATGTCTTTGTAGCGAGCCTGGATGGGATAGACGAACAGCATTTGGTAAGAGAGAAATAGCGTTTTTTTTTTCTCTGAATGGTGATTTGTTTTGAGAGACAAGAGCAGCATCGGGCTGAGGTGTGTGTGTGTGTGTGTGTGTGTGTGTGTGTGTGTGTGTGTGTGTGTGTGTGTGTGTGTGTGTGTGTGTGCGTGTGTGTGTGTGTGTGTGCGTGCGTATGTGTGTGTGTGTGTGTGTGTGTGTGTGTGTGTGTGTGTGTGCGTGTTTACGTGTGTGTGAGGGGGTGAGGTGTGTGTGTGTGTGTGTGTGTGTGTGTGTGTGTGTGTGGTGGGGGGGGGGGGATTGAGGGTATCGCGTATCAATAAAGAATGTTTAACCCCTCCCCCATGTGTAAATGATTGACACAATTTCAAGCCATGCGTATTCAAACAAAACAAGGGTCATGCGTTTTATCATGTTATCATATTATCTTAAATTCACACAATGTACTTTTTAACTCACCGTGTCTGATAGCATGGTGCTCGTTGATACTAGGTATGTATTGTGTGTGTTAATCCTACACTAATGAAACATAAATAGTTAAATAATGGAAAGGTGTTACTATGCAGAGATAATTTATGTTTGGATTAAAAGTCAGCTTGGGCATTAGTGACGGATAGTTTCGGTTGAGCTTTTACTTCTTTTTAAATGAAAAGAAAATGAAAAGCTAGGGAAAACAATATCAGCGAAGATGTTTAGAGAAAATGCAGGACAATAGAACAAGCAATGCAAAATGTATACACCTGAAAGAAAAAAGGAAGAAGCAAAAACAAACACACACACGCGTCTTAAGTAAACACGTGGTTCAATTCTGAACACACCCTGTTTTAATCAAGTATTTTTGGAAGGGGTGCACATTAAGTGATAAGTCAGAAAGTGCGTTGCACTCGTACCCAACCTTATATCATTCAAAACGTAATAAAACAATTATAGGGCTTTGTCATTAGGAAAAAGTTCGAACGAGTCGAGAAACCGTTTCCTGTAAAGGTTGTCTTTCCTGCTTTAACGAAAGTTAAATTCCCATTTCACCGTTCGGGCCTAGGAATCCGTGTTTCCAAGAGGACTAGAAACTGGAGAATGCAGACACGTCCCTTGGTATTGATTTTGTCCTCAGACATTGAAAGAGGACAGAGAGGGAATGTGTGGTGGGAGAATGTGAAGAGAAAGATAGAGGGGGGGAGAGAAAAAGGAAGAGAGAGAGAGAGAGACGAGGGAGAGAGAGAGAGAGAGAGAGAGAGAGAGAGAGAGAGAGGGGTGGGGGGGACAAAGAAAGGTTGGGTGGAGATAGGTGAGCGAGAGGGGGTGGTAGGGGTGGGGGATGGATGGATGGATGGAGATAGGAGAGGTACCTTTTGGACGTGGAAGGGGAATATGAGAAGGAGATATACGGAGAAAGGAGAATTGGATACTAGGAAGAGAAAATGCAGAGGGTAATGTGGGAAGAATGAGGGGGGGGGGGTTGTTTGGTAAACATAGGGAAGGCGAGAGTGTGAGAGAAAACGTGAGAGCAAGTCCCCCCCCCCCCCCCCCCCTAGTAAAATATAATAAACTATTATGATGGCTGTACTTTGCGTGCCTCAGAGACCGCAACAATGAACGAAGGGTTCGGGGAATCGTCCTATAAGCCCGTCTTCGTCTGTTTAATCAAGAAAATGGCGGGTTAATTTGCGGGCTATTTGGCAAAGCATCCATGAGTCTTCAGAAAAAAACATCCAGAGTATTTTTAGTTGGCTGTTAGCATTTTTCATCACCAAAATGGTGTGTAATTTCCTTCTTTCCCAGAACAGTGAGAATGGGCTAAGTTCTCAACGAGAAAATCAGGAAAGAGGGGTGTAAGAAAGTAATGATTAAATCTCGCTAGGTTCTTCATACACGGCCGTTCATATTACTCAGTTTTTCTTTAGCATGTTCGGGGAGATAGCTTTTTGAAACATACAAATCGAAATGTGAACTATAAAATAAAGGAATAAAATATTTTCAGTAACATCGCGATAGTGGACAAGTTGCTTTCACAACATCAAACATTGAATGGTCAATATTTCGTTTTCTCCCATTTCCTATTACATGTAGTAAATTAACTTTGTATGGCATAATTCTATTATGTGCGATCTTCATTCATACAGTGTTAAATTGGAATTTTGAAGCATTGCCGGAATCCGGGATGATGATAGAAGTAGGAATACTATCTCCTCCTCTTCCTACTTCGGACTATTACTACTTAAACTACTTCTACTATGCTACTACTGCTGCTGATGCTGCTGCTACTACTACTACTACTACTACTACTACTACTACTACTACTACTACTACTACTACTACCACTGTGACTACTGCTACTATCATTGCGCTTCTCTTCTATGCATGTAATAGTAATGATACCACTCATACTACTCCTAATGGTAGTAGTAGTACGGCTATACTACTACTGCTACTACGACGAACTACTACTCCATGTACTACTAATGACTATCAGTGGCGGATCTCACTTTTTGCTAAGGATGTGTGTGTGTGTGGGGGGGGGGGGGGGAGGGATTCAGAGATGCCAAGGTCAGAGATCAGCTAGGCGTGAGATTTTTGAGAACGCAAAGGGAAGGAGGAGGGGAGTTAAACCCCCCATACCCCCCCCCCCCCCCTCCTCCCGTAGATCCGCTACTACAAATGAGCTTATCCCACTTTGAAAAGTTTAGAGAGAAACTTATCTCGTAATCTGACTTTGAACAGCCGCATATTGGGAAACTAAAATAAGTCTTGCTCGTCATATTAAATGTATGTCAACTCCACCAAACGCTCATACGGATCATTGTAATGTAGCGGTACCGATATGAAGCAAAAGTGGATTTAACTCGATGTTTTTGATGAGCTCTTCATAATCCACCAATGCTAGATCTTATTAATGTTCATTGTGACCATATAAATTACGTACAAACGCAATCTAGGATCATTAGGCTTATTGTTTATGATACACAAGTACATGTGTATATTAAAGCCTTATTCCATTCACTAGATATCACTGTTGCTACGGTTGTATTCGTAAATCTTGATGAACAACGTGACTCACAGCACGAACACCAAAAAAAAGAAACCTTAGAAGACTAGTGCGTGTGCATAACTTACAAACCGGCTTTGTAATGTTTGGCCTAACATGATGAATCATATGATATGGTAATTATAAACAGTGATTCGAGCTCTATTTCTATTACTTACATAAGAGAGGTGTAAGGAATGGAGTCAGCACGAAGTGTAATTTATTCCTACAGCAGTCGCTCTTTGATCGAGGGAGATCCGCCGCCAAACAAGCAAGACAAAATGTAGGATGCATTTTGAGGAATATGTATTCTGTATGCGCAGAAGATTTCAGAACCACTTCATGTACTGTAGTGAATGTGCAGTAGTAGAACATCGTAAAATGATACGATTCTGTGAGTTTCAGATTATATTGTTGCTTCGTTTTTTGTTTTTGTTTTGATAAATCGAGAAGGCTGTCGAAAACATGTCAGAGAAATGCCTCCATATCGCACATTGGGCAATCATATTTCCTTACAAATATCGTGTAAATCGTTTATTGAGTGTTTCACCTTCCATGGAAACAACCTCGATTCATGTGCGGAGATGTCCGAAAAAGTTACGGACCAAATTCTTTCTACAATTTTATCAAAATTTCCCTTCGCTCACCCCCAATCTAATTTCCAGTGTTTAATAAGATCAGCTATGAACTCCCAGCGAAGGTTGAACGGTTGACATATTTCTCAAACCAGGTTTTCTTTTGTTATTCAGAGGAAAGCACTGCCTAGAAATAGGCAGTACAGGCGAATTGTTTGAAACACCTGAATGTCTTGAATTTTTTTTATGAGGCGGCGGTCATCATAGATCAAAGGAAGTCTATATATCCGAGCGCAGTCCATCCATGATAGGTCCATGCTTACATTGTATCCTAGCTAGTGACAAGGCACTATGTTAACCGACCCGCATATATTTTGTTTGAGTAGCTTGTTTGCTAGGTGCCTTCGTCCTGTTGTATAGATATTGGCGATCGCGGCCGTATTTCTATCTCGTGTTACTTTGATTGTGCTGGTACAGTTTATTACGTTTACGATCATTCTCATCAATAGGCCTTTTCTTTATGTATGCACATTTTATTCACGCCCTCCAAACAACACATTACCAACGGGAACCCCAAAGTTTGTCAACTAATAGATTCAAAGTGCATTCCATCCATTGAATCTGAATGACAAGATAACAGGTGAATGCAATAACGCGTTAACGCAGTATAGGGGAAAAGTTGTGAATACATTACAAAAATGGTAAGGTGTATATTAGTAGGGCCACACTGGACGGAACCATGTACAGTATATATATATATATATATATATATATATATATATATACACCGTCTCCCTCTATTTTTCTTTCCTTCATCTTTTTCCAATCATCGAAATAACTGTAGTGTACCTGCCTACCTTCCCTCCTCATCAAGTGACGTACAAATTGAAGTAATCTTTTCGTTATGGTGTTAAGAGGGGATTTATCAAATGTTTATTGTTGTTTTTATTATTATTAATATCATTACTACTATTATTATAATTTTTATTTATTCGACCATAGGAAGAGCATTTGTACACATACCCATAACAAGGAACTCCACGGATAACAAAACAAAGGACGCAATAAAAAAGAAAAACGACAACATGCAGAAAGAGACAAGCCTCCTTAAACAGGAACTTCTTCTGTCAGCGCGTGATATCTCAAGTATTCTTTTTTTTTAAATCATCATCATACACGATCACACCATCAGGTAAAGCGTTTCAGTACTCTTACCCGTAGCTTTATAGTCATCATAGGTTTAAGTTTGTTAGTATATATCTCATATGGGGACGATATCCTTTTTTTTTTTTTTTTTATAGAAAGTACTATTCGTCTCCATATTTATGTGTCGCACATTCCTCCTCTCCACGTAAATATAAATTACATCACAGTAACATAAACAATCCAACTTTATCATAAATTCTGTCTCCTTACGATTGATCGATTGATTGATTGACAGACGTAGTTTAACCGTACTATACATGCTTGTAAATATTTTTTTATGTTGCAATGGCCGAGCTACGCCAGGTTGGGTTTTATTTTCTGGCAGTCATTCGTGTAAAGTGACCTCTTGCAGCAAAGGAATGCGGACAATCTAATTTCCTGCTTTCCCCACAATCTTCCTGGCAAACACGGCAGTCTGGTGTATGATTCCTACTCAATACAAGAGTTGCTATCACGGGCAAAACAGCAGCAACATGCAGCTAGCAAGCTAGCTATGCAATAGCGAATGTGCGCTCCGCGCCCGTGGATTCTTGCTCAATATTCGCTACAGCTGAGCGTATTCACTGCACTATACTATATGTGCGGTTCGCAAAATCGCTCCATAGATATCCGTGTGTAACTATAATATTAGTTCCTCTTCGCGAGGGCTTCTCCAATTTCGATTTCGATTCTAGTTTTCAGTCCTTCGCGCATAATTTGGCGGACTCACCTGAGATTGACTAACCGGCTGACGTGTGTAGTTTCTATCTGGTGTGATTTCCCTGTCCGCTGTTGCTGCTTAATTGTCGTCGAGCCCTGGCCGTGAACGTGTAAACATTCGACCCACGTTATTCGCTGTTTTGGTTAGGTTACATGTTCGGATTCGAGGTCGAACGAGCGGATAGTGCGCGCGCCGGTCATCCGCGAGGGTCAAATTTGTTGTCTGTTCATTCTTGCTGAGCGTGTGTTTTAAATTTAAATCCCGGGCCCTTTATACCCTAGTCATACCAGTGGCGGAATAAGCCGGAATGCCGTCGGAATGAAAATTCATTGCACATCCCTGGATATTCCAAGTGCATTCGAATTGGAAAAATATCGAACGGCATTCAAAGTGCAGTCCAACAGCACTCTGACTGCATTAAAAATATTCTGACGATATTTCAACAACATTCGAAACATTCCGATCGCATTCGTGGGAGAATTGAATCGCATTTTAAAGCACTGCATGCTAGCTGTTGCTACAACGTCAGTGAGCATAACATTGAGGAGTCACTGGTGAGTATCGCGATCATGCCGCATTCGAACGGCATTTTTACATAAACATGTAGGCTCCTAATAGATCAATTCGAAATTCCCTCCCGAATGTGGCTCGAATTTTGAAAAAAAAAATATCATTCGCTGGTTCTGCTTGATTCCTGCAGATTCCTGCAGATTCCGATTCACATATCCTAAGGGCGTTGTTACCCGGATATATGCACATTACTTGGGGAAAATACATAAAATATCAAAAATCTTTTGTCAAGTATTCTTCCTGAAAACAAAGAACGACACAGTTATGATAGGCCTACGATCAATTAATACTAAGACAATTTCTGATGATGAAAAATATAAATAAAGATGTCTTACTGCGACTGCTGTGCACATAATCACATATGAATGTCAATATGATTAATCGCCGTGCGAAGGCTTTGTACTGGCTGTTGACACAAAATTGACACTTTTAATAAATAATTCAAAATCAGTGATAACTCAACTCAAGCTACAATTGACACATCGTAAAGTCGAGGGATGTCAAAATATTTGGAAGTAGGTTTTGTGACATTTTATTTATGACTTTTCTTGTAATAATCCTATTAGTCAGGTTCCTTATGTAAGTTTGTTCAAAATTTTGGGTGATTTTCAATACTATTCATTTTTTAAGGCTTTGAAGTACGCCAAATCCAAAAATTCATGTTGCCATTTTTTCTGAAGCCACTATGGCGGCCATCTTGGATTTTCAAAATTG
This sequence comes from Arbacia lixula, assembly GCA_963669155.1. Lineage (NCBI taxonomy): Eukaryota > Metazoa > Echinodermata > Echinoidea > Arbacioida > Arbaciidae > Arbacia > Arbacia lixula. The sequence goes on from OZ022578.1 coordinate 13,497,122, forward strand.
CCGCCCTTTGATTCAACCGGTTTTGGTATAAAAATCCTCCTTAACAATTCTACACTACTGAAGTGTGATTTTACCTTCTTTCCAAAACTACCTTTGACCCATCATTCTCACGAAGACACATGTGGTATTACTCAAGGATCATTTGTACCAAGTGTGATCACAATTGATGCAGAAATAAAGAAATGAAAGCAAACCAAACGAAGACTTTGAGAAAAATGATGCACACAGTCTCATATCATTTGATCATTTGACCCCTAGATGATCTTTTACCCCCATCAGCTTCATTAAGACACATGTGGTATTGCCCAAGGATCATTTGTACCAAGTGTGATCAGAATTGATGCTGAAATAAAGAAATGAGAGCAAGTCCAACGAAAAATTTGAGAAAAATGATGCGTACAGTCCCATATTATTTTATCTTTTGACCCCTAGATGACCTTTGACCCCACCAACCTCATGAAGACACATGTTGTATTACCCAAGAATCATTTGTACGCAGTGTTATCACAATTGATGCGGAAATAAACATTTGGGTAACAGACCAACATGAAATGTGATTGCATGTATTCGAAAAGTATCAAATGAAATTAAACACAGTCTTAGATAAAATATCCCCTTTTATGTCGTTGAAATAATAGGGTGGACTTAATTCAACTGGATAACTCATTTCTAATGAGGTAATGTTGGTATCTTCTCAAGATTATGTAGTCATCTAAAACCATTTTGAAAACCATTATTGCTGTAATTTAATGTACATGTATCTTGACCCATGTCATGCAAATATGTGGCCCTAGCATGTCTACTGCATATAATGAATGTATTTGGGCAATTCCACAATTTCCTACATTACACTGTATGGTACATATCCCAATACATTTTTTTTTTTCACGCCAGTACCTGAAAGTTAGACCTATATTGCAATATTCCCCCAAAAGATATGGAAAAACATTTTTAGAATTTTGATTTTGTGACGTCACGTGCGAGATGCTCTCTCATTACGTTGTGTACAATTTTATTTCGAAAATTTTCTCAAAAAGATATGCATCCTGTTACTTCTGTTCTCTGCACAGGCGGAATTAGGGGCTATATTGCTTAGATCCAGAGGAACTTAGTTACAGTAAAATAAATGATGACAATAATGACAATAATAATGTTCATAAATAATGATGTTACAAGTTTTGATAATAATGATGATTATAATTGGAATGGTAATAATAATGATAATGATATTCATGAAATTGATAATGATATTAATGATGTTGACGATAATGATGATACAATTCATATGATTCATAATAAGTATGATATGTATATAATACAATTCATGATAGTTATTTTAATTTCCGTTATAACTTGGGCCTAGAGTTGATTATACACTTATGCTAACAGTATCTATGAGTTTGTTTGCCTGATGGACTACTCTTGATATGTTCGACAGTTAGAAAGGGGGTGGTTTAACTGATTGAACAAATAGCTGATTGCTTGAGTGTTTCACTTTGTTTCAATATGGAATTCTAGTAACCATTTCTTAATATCGATTGATAGGATGACTTATACAAGTCATTTACTTACTGATCGATGGATCGATTGATTGAATCATTGATTGATTGAGAACTTGGTATATTTTAATTGCTTTATCAATTAACTATTTCGGTATTTTATTGATCAAATCTTGAGTTGCAGATTAATTTATTGATTTGGTGAATGATTGTATGATTCAATGTCATTGTCAATCAGTACGGATATTCCTGAACATCATTTTAATTGAAAAAAATAAATAGAAAACAAGTCAAAGGTTATTCATAACAAGCGGACGCCTGATGGAATGAAAGCTCTTTTCCATGATACATCATCTAAGCAATAACAATATCGTTTGATTGACAGAATGATGCTTTGATTGATTGATTGATTCATTCATTCATTCATTGATCTTCTTTGATCATGACCGCTTCAAGGATTACACGATCACCGCCATTATTCGCCAGCATTGGCACGACCCTCGGCTTGTGTACAACGGTAGCACGCCCTCACCACTCATTTCGCCCTCGTCTTACCTGGTGGAGCGGGTGTGGCGACCGAACCTCGTCATCGGCAACGCCAAGAGGGAGGACCTCTACCGTATCACGAGAACGAACCACTACGTCCACGTCGACAACGAAGGCAATGTCTTTTTCTCACAAAGGTAAGGGGGTAAAGTCACAGTTGGGAGGACTCCGTCCCACTCCTTCCCGCCAATCATTGTCGTAATTTTGCTTCTGTCTTCCTTTACGCTTCTTCCTTTTCTCTCTCATTATTTCCTATTCTGTGCAACTTTGCTTTGTGACTAGTTCACAACGCCCCCCCCCCCCCCCCCGTCCTTCTATTTCCATTTGCATAATCTATTTTCGGTCTAGACACAAAACATAGAGCTAAAAACAGTCTTTTGCAAGTGCTTTAAAATTAAATAAAAATCCATCTCACTTCTCCCTCTTTCCATGCTACTTTTCACGTTATATGAGGGTCAAATATCCTGCAAGAATACAACCACATGGTGTTGCTGACAATTTTACCATTTACTGGATAGTAAGCAAATAATCAACGTCGGTGAAGGTAATGGGACGAACTATCACTTCCGAGGCGATCTCGATGTAGCTATCTTTCCGAAGCTTTTAGCTGAGGAAAGATAGCGTATACATTCAGATCGCCGAGGAAGTGATAGTTCGTCTCATTGCCTGAAACCAAAAGTTGATTATTTGCTTTATATTCCACATCTGATACCAACAATCTATAAAATAAATGACAATTTAACGTGCAAAAGCGTTCGTGTCTGTGCGGCTACATATTCACGCGACGCTCCGAAACCCGGAAGCAAATTGACTTTGTGCACGTTGCTATATATACTCTACAAATTCCAACGAACACTATGACATAGTGACGCTAATTTGTACGATAATCGAAATTCTCTTACCTGTGCGGTATCGGTGAGAACATAGATCCTCCGAGAATACTCTTCATAATTCTAATATATTACAGGAAAGTGAAATTCTAGGTCAATTTTGGTACGAGGTGGTAGAGAATTGCACACTTGCTTTGGTGAAATACTGTGTGGGGGAAATGGAAGGCCGGCTTGCACTGCTTTGTACGTACGCCCGCGGCGCAGCGCGCTATAACCAAAAATTTTAATTTCCGCGCGCGCACCGCGGTGTCGTCTGCGCCGATAGTCCGAGCTACGCACTTTTATTTCGCGCGTACTCAAAATATTGATCACGCGTTAGGACTGTGAGGAGTGAAGAGATCAGCGAAACCAAAAAGTAGGCTACTGTCACCTAGAGTGTAACGAACTTTTCTTCTCAGGTGATCAGATGGGAAAAACTACGCTTCATCACGTGATCAACTCTTGACCAATCATATAGCAACATTCTTAGTATGTGGAATATAATATTTATTAGGATGGTCATGATTAAAGACTTCATAAAAAGTGTCATGATTAAATTAACAGAGTGGGGCGGGATAAGGGATGGGTAGAGGAGGGGGTGTGGGGTGTCAGACAGACCTACCTTAAAGGGATAGTTCACCCTGAAATTATTTTGTTTACATAAAAGGAGACACATAAAGGAAACATATTAGTGAAGGTTTGACGAAAATCGGTCAAAGGAAATGAAAGTTTTTTGGTTTTAAAATTTTGATTTTGTGACGTCACGTGCGAGATGCTCTCCCACATGTTGTGCACAATTTTTTTTCTAAAATGTGCATTTTCTCACAAAGATATGCATCCTATTACTTCTGCAATATTTTAATAAATCATTAGAAATACATTTTTACTCGAAAAAAATACTTCTGTTGTCAAAAACTTTACTTTACTTAAAAAAAATTACTTTAAAGTCAAATAACTTTTTTTTCCTTTGGCCGATTTTCGTCAAACCTTCACTGATAATTGTGTTTCTTTCATGTGTCTCCTTTTATTGAAACCAAAATAATTCCAGGGTAAACTATTTCTTTGATTCCCGATTCACTCTCGGCCTTTTCGGTATACGCTGCGTTTGAATACATTTCTAAGTGTAGGTTTTACACAACATCTCTCATATAAAAATCTTGGATTTGTTGATCTCATACAAAATACTACAGCGCTCTGTAGTTGCGATTGGTCGGAATCGATCGAAAGTCCAGTCCCCTGGTTCTTAATTATGTACTGAGTTACGATTGATATTAATCGTAAGACAAGTTGCAATCGATCGTAGCTGTATATAAGACAGGACCCAGGTGTATCAGTTGAGTATCGGTTATACGTTTGGTAGTGTCGTTAAGATGTTTTATATTCCGCATACTAAGAATGTTGCTGTATGATTGGTCAAGAGTTGATCACGTGATGAGGCGTAGTTTTTCCTATCAGATCACCTGAGAATAAAAGTTCGTGACACTCTAGGTGATAGTACTTTTTGGTTTCGCTGATCTCTTCACTCCTCACAGTCCTAATGCGTGATTAATATTTTGAGTACGCGCGAAATAAAAGTGCGTTACACTCGGACTATCAGCTCCCACTAACGCGTCCAAACGCGCGTCATAATGCGCGTCCTAATTAAACGCGCGTCCTAATGCGCGTCCTAATTAACGCGCATCCTAACGCATGTTCCCCATGGCAGCGGCTCGGGGTTAGGTAGAGAAGTAAACATTACTTTTGTACGTCAAATTGTCATTTTTGGTATAGATAGTTGGTTTCAGATGTGGAATATAAATCAAATAATCAACTTTGGTTTCAGGCAATGAGACGAACTATCACTTCCTCGGCGATCTGAATGTATACGCTATCTTTCCTCAGCTGCGCTTCGGAAAGATAGCTACATCCAGATCGCCTCGGAAGTGATAGTTCATCCCATCACCTTCACCAACGTTGATTATTTGT
>OZ022578.1:13507000-13532239 GCA_963669155.1 Arbacia lixula
CTTCGTCTTCTTCTCCTTCTCCTTCTTCTTCTTCTTCTTCTTCTTCTTCTTCTTCTTCTTCTTCTTCTTCTTCTTCTTCTTCTTCTTCTTCTCCTTCTTCTTCTTCTTCCTCCTCCTCCTCCTCCTCCTCCTCCTCCTGTTTTGCCTTTTCTTTTTCTTTTTTCTTCTTTTCCTTCTCCTTCCGTTTCTCCCTGATTTATTTTAGGCTATTGATGTCTGGTACACGGTGTGTCTCCTGTTCGTGATCGGCTCGTTGCTCGAGTATGCTCTCGTGCATCATCTCTCATTGAGGCCGGCTAAACAAAGGCAGAAACGGAGCTCCGTGGAACCTCAGAAAAACGATAAAGATGTGAGTGAGGGGTTGAAAAGAGGGAGCAAAAGGGGGAGGGGGGGGGGGCCTTCCTTTGAGGAGAACAATTCAAAGGATAGAGATGGAAATGCTCAAAAGTTTGAAGAGAGGAAAGAAAAACAAAAGGGGTAGGGTGGGTAGGGTGGATACAATACGCTGTGATTAATTTACAAATACAGTTTTACACTGCAACACTATAAAAAAAAAAATATAGGTTGATTTCTTTATTACAACGTCATGATATTTATCGTGTTCCATGTTTCTTCTTCTCCACTAATATCTTTCAAGGTATCCAACAGCCCCGGTAGCCCATGTATTGTAAACGTCGGTAGTAACACCAATGTCTGCAACCCTCCACAACCGATACACGACCCCCATGTCCAAGTGGCGGGGGTAGACCCATCACCAATTGTCACAACCGGCGAAACCAACGGTAAAGGTATACCGCCATCTACCGGTAACATCCGTACATCGTCAAGCTCGGTCGCGGAGGATGAACAAGAAGGGAACGTAGAAAGAGCTAATAATGATTACGGTGGTTGTCGTTGTGTTGCAGCGGGTAAACCACACATCATTGACGTCATTTCAAGATGGGTATTCCCAATCTTGTTTATTCTCTTTAACACCGTGTTTTGGTGTTACTACCTGATATCTTCAGAAGATGAGGCACGCTACTCTGTCGACGATGAGGATTTTCTGTCACACTCCATCGAAGTAGAAATCGATCATTAAGGCTTTATTAAAATTTTGAGATTTATTCGCTTTTATGAGTTGTTCCTTTTATAAGAATGTTGTCTAATCAAAGAAAACCAGGATAATTACAACTTGGCATGGTAGTATTTTTACGGCACACATATTTACAACCGTTTTAGTTCGGGGCGAGTATTCCATCTTTCATTGGTAATGGCACCGCAAAAGGGTGCATCCTTTTGCGAAGTTGAAGCTATGTATTAAGGTTGTGTAAATACAACGCTTTACAATGGAGAAAATATCATGTAAGGACTGAAAATATAGGCGCATATTCTTTTACAAACTATTCATGCACCATGAGATCTTTTTACGCCATTGAAGCATTTTTGCATTGGCAATATACATCGTTCCCATAGGGCAGTATTGAGTCTGGCAGAGAAGGAGTTACCGCATTTTTATTTTTGAGAGAGAGAGAAATAGAGAGGGAGAGAGAGAGAGAGAGAGAAATAGAGAGAGAGAGAGAAAGAGAGAGAGAGAAAGATAGAGAGGGGAGAGAGAGAGAGAGAGAGAGAGAGAGAGAGAGAGAGAGAGAGAGAGAGAGAGATGATCATGATGAGGGGGCGGGCGAGCGTGATGCATTTCTCATAAATATTTTCTTTCTTCGTCTTAATCTACAAGCGCGTCAATGTCTAATTTCTAACCTATGGAAAGAATTTCTTTATGTTAGAAAAAGCATCGGGGGATGGGAGGGGAGGGGGGGGGGGTCTCATCTCACTTCCGTCCTCTGTTGCAATGTCAGGCAACCCTAACATAAACAAACTAAGTGCGTTTTTTTTAATTCTTAGTAGTAATTTATGTAATGTTATGCTTTCCGTTCGGTCCATTATTCAGAATATTGTTCAAATTTTCTTCTTGCAAATGATTCACAAGCACTGTTGCTTTCAAAGGACAAATTCTTCAAGAGTGATACATACGTGAACCGAGTTGGTTATGACGTACAATTAATTGTACAATAATGGGATTGAATTCTTAGTACATCGTTCAATTGTGGCAATTTGATCACAGTTGCAATTAACCATAATGTGTCACTTTTGAGCACTGGCTTTCGAATTGAAACAAAAGTAACAATTATACACTATTATGTCGACATTTTATAACGCACTTGGCTCGGCATGGTGTTAACCCGACAGTTTAAAAAAAGTATTGTTTAGACAAAGCTGGGTTACATGTTGATAGACGTTGTTGCATTATAGGAACAATTTGGATATATTTCAAAACAATACAAACAGAAAAGACACAGCTTGCTGGATTATTACCACTTGAAGCATAATCATTTTGTATCACAGACACTGATTATATTTGGGTTTTGTTGCTCGTAACAAGGAGATATAGATTATACAGGTGTATTGACTTGTCCAATGTTTGTGTGTGATCATTAAAAGTAAACGGGAAAAACCCGCTGTCAAATCAATTTTGATAAGTGTACATTTTTGGTGTGTGCGTCCCGTAAAATATAATGGTGCAGTGTCTAGGGAAAAAAATGGAGTCCCAAAAATCATGCTAACGATGAATTTAGTTTTTCTTCTACTGCAATTGAAATAAGATTTACTTAAGTATAATATTTTAATTTGCATAATGAATAGGTTGTCTCTTTCTCTCATTTTAACTCATCCTCACACCGTCACAGCTCCCCCTCTCTCCTCCACTATCTAAACACACATAAATATACACACCTACGTTACACACGTTCACACATACGCACACACATATATTATGAGCACACACACACACACACACACACACACACACACACACACACACACACGCTCACACGCATACACACACGCACACACACACGCGCGATATAACAATCCCTAAACAAAGTGAACACTCTAAAACACAGAATTTACGAAATGTAAAACCAACTTTTCTTGTTTAATTCTCTGTCATTCGTAACGTCCTCTCGATTTGCAGCATAACACGCTATACCACCAAATAACAATCTGCACTTGTTTGCCTACTCACTTTTTGACTGCAATATGACACATCAGATCTGAGTACATATGGGTACTATCCGGCCCACATCATGAGGTGCAATAGTATTTCTCCATATATTTTGTTTTATAGAACTTTCATAAGTTTCTCTTGAGGTAATTGTATACACACTTGAACACCACGACAGAGGTGAATTACTTTTTTTTTGTAAATTATGAGAAAATAATATATTTTGAAGATTTACGTAAAGGATCGCTGTACTAACATTACATAAACCAACAGGACTTTGTTAAAATGCGCAAGGTTGCGCTTATACTTATCTTATCAAGGCTTTTAAATCAAATACATCAAATTAAGCTTTATATTTCACATTTACAGCAGCGATGCAGAATGTGTATCGAAAACTTGCGCTGGTTAGCTTCCAGTTCACAAAATGATCCTTCAAACGATTGCGTAACAATGTAACAATACCGTCTATGAGAACGTTCGAGGTACGCTCAATGTAAAAATGACACATTTACTAGTTGAAACATGGCTGCTCCTAAAATAATGCATTTAAGTGCATTTAATCATAACAGTATAAAAATCTATATTTTATGGAGGTTTTGAATAGGTCTTTTATCTTATATTTTGTAGCTATGAATTGTTATGATTTGTAACGAATCAGCCGTAGCATTCACACTTTTCAGCTACAAATACGTATGTACATGTACACGTTAAATGTCAACATTCTGACATAATCCTAAGCCTATGGTATAAACCATTGCAAGAAATAAAAGCATCTACGGATTTTTAATTATATGAAACATTTCAAATCAAGTACTGTTTGTTGTTTTTCGCACATAAATATCGCTCATCACATCTTATTCCCCCTTCCCCTTCATTTGATGGCAAAAACGGATTTAAAATTATCCGCAATACACGAGGAAACATTTCCGTGGCCAAAAAGGTAGACGCGTGTTTTCCAACTTGACGATTGTTCCAACTCATACATGTTGGATAAGCGACAAACAGACTATAAAATAGTATACTGCCCTCTACGGACCCAGTTACATCAATCTCGCCATTCTTTTGAAAACACACAGCCATGTGCACGGACCGGTTTGTCTCCGTATCCGTATCACTAACCGCATAAAACATAGTCCCAGTATCATCGATATTAACACCAATAATATCTCGTCTGTCTTATAATGTAATTAAAGCAACGTAATACATCGATCAAGCACGCCAAAAATACGTGTTCTTGTACAGTCTTTACCGCACCAGCAATCTTACATTTTTACTCTTTGCTCCATTCTAAAGCTTTGGCACCAATCTGTTACAAATCTCTTTATCTTTCTCCTCTGCAAAACAAATTGCCTTCCTTTTTTTTACTCTCCCGCACACATCACTACAAAAATATATCAGGCATAAATATGTCTCGATTCTAAAACAGATTCGCTCTGCGAGTATGTCTAGACTTCCACAAGCAAAACAACAACATAAATACGTGAGGAACAACCTGGGTTATAATATAATAATGCTAAGGTTACACAGCAAGAGACGACAAAATAAATATTGTTTCACGACACAAGACTTTACATTGACGAGTGATTATCATAATTCGCTCGATATCTGCTGGAAAATGATAGCCGCTGAAAAAAGGGACAAATGAAGTAACACATATGATGTGATTTCTATGTTCAGTACCTCAGCAATCAGCAGTGAATATGCGTTATGAGCATAGAACAAAACATCGACTGCAACTCACTCATTATTTTGTTTGGGGGGTTGAAGGAACATTAACATCGCATTATTATACGAACTATACGATCGGTTTCGTGCCAACATTCAGGCATTTGTCATTTTCACGAATGTTTCTCATTCAATGCGTTACGTATTCAGCCTCAGGTGGAACTTTCTTAAAACGTATCATTTATATTAAGGAAATTAGAACAAATGTACATGCTATGACAAAGGGAGAAAAATCCTGTTCAATTCAAAAGGGAAACATTTAGAGCGAAATCCAAGCTGATAAGAGTACAATATACATGCTTGTGGACAATAATATGACCATGAAAGGAAAAGGCACTTTTAACAGGTCAATCAAGACGTTTGAGCTCTGGAGTGAGACAGTTCGGAGTATTCATTTAACCCTTCCGATAAATTTCAGACAAATAATTTGGAGTAAACAGCCTCTCATCGGCCGGCAATTACCTTCACTCGATCATCATTTTCCAGCAGCAGTAATATGATTGATTTCTCTGTCAATAAAACGACTAAATACTGATTGAAGAACAGTAATAAGTACGACTTAAACTGTCGCAATGGCAAACTCAATAACACTTAAATTCTTCAAGATAAATACACCAACCGAACTACCCTTACAATTCTGTCTTAAGAATCAAAATACAAACTATGATAAATACTTGTATAGGTGTAGTATAGGCCTATTGGCGCACTATATGACATATTTATATGATATATTGTTCTACAGGAAGCAGAATGTAGTAAAGCTTGAAACATACAAGACAAAGAATTCTAAAGAGCGGAATAAGAAAGGAAATCTGTGCAATAGATAAGAAGTCATGAAATATACACACCACTTGTATAATACATGTACAATACATACAGCAACTGCACAGCTAATTAAACTGGAAGAAATCGCAAGTCTATTTCATTATGAAATGATAACTCACTTGCCGTAAAAATAAAAACTAACCCATTCAGTACCAAGATTTTATTTTTGAGAGGAAACATTGTCAATGTCATTCCTTAAATAAGCAACATAATCTGCCCTTGCACTATATAATTATGTAAATGGTTGCAAAGTACCCAAACAAATCACATCAGGAAAAAAACAAATCAGCCAGCCCGAATTGGGAATTGTTTTTCGTTGCAGATCTCAACATGTTGCAGATTAAAGGGAATTTATTTTATTCCCGATGATTAAATCATTCAAGTTTCATTTGTGCTACAGTTTGCAGTATGAACTGAGGGTTTACGATTTACATGTGCACCTCTCTTAAGATTTCCTGTTTTGGGAGACGCTCCATGATTTGGCAACGTTATTTCAATGAGCAGAACAAATATCTACCAAGTTTCAGCTTTGCATCGGAAAGCTAAGAGAAAACAGTAACACCCTCTTTAGTGGTCTTTGAGCTAAATGGGTTAATTTTACGTTGTCACAAAAAAGCAAAGAAATTATTTCTCTACACAGCGTCTATTCAACTCAGTATAAAGATATATGAGTATACATGCTTCATATCTATTCAGTACTATAATATATTGATTATATAACTCTCTATTCAAGCTCTAAAGATTATGTACAGTTTTGAGTACAATTCATATGTTAATAATACCGAAATGAGAAATCACATATGACCAAAAAGAAGCAGTCCTATAAAATAGTTGATATCACAGGTGTCTGATTAAATCAGGTATAGTTTAAGTGTGGTAATGAAGTCTGCCTCACATGCATAGTAATAGTATTTGTTTTTACCGGACAACATACAATCACAGATATAGATTATGTTGTTACTGTCATCCAGCGTCTATTAATGAATACACTTTGCAATGTTATATCACTGCTCCTTCCCATTGCAACAGTTTTCTTCCATCTACTTCATATCATCTGCCATCTTGCATAAATCACATAGGTACTACATCAACCATGTGTAATTACAAAACACTAATTGAAGTATATCACAGCATGGTATTTACACTACTAGTATTGTAAATGTTGGCTCCCGTGTGCATGGACAACATTACATGTACTATAAAATAAAGTGTGTCTGCAACTTAATAAGTTCAATGTACACGTGTCTTTGTATAAATAGTGTGAGCTATGTTGTCCAGCAACATAACCTTGCAACATTAAATAGCACTAAGTGTCACCACAAACTTCCTTTTGTAACATATGTAACAAAGAACTTGTCTATCAGGCAAAGACATTGTATGGCTTGCACTTAGTGGCATTCATCAGTCTACCTCCTTTGAAATTATATTTGTTTAATTCATAGTGTAAAACTAAATGTGCATTCATGATGAGGCATGACCCAGTACAGCTTCACTATGCGCAGTGCGTTACAGACATGTCATTGCGTCATTTCTACCTCCTTTGAAATGTTAAAAACACCAATTGGTAATGAGAAATGACCAGCGAATAAATACAAACACACTTCCTAATTTCAGAAGTCATGGGGTGGTACCCACTTTGGTCACACAAAATATACCCTGCCAATTTCAAGGGGAACCTTTGAAGACACCATACCACCATTCACGCCCAGTACAGTCATGTAAAACATGAATGTAGTTTTTTAAGACGTCACCACAACACCACATCTTACAGGTGACTGTCAATAAAGTGGCCTGCGGATAAAGCAACCAAGTAACCAACCAATCGGAGGAGAGGAGCACGGGGTGGTGGGCGGTGCCTCTTCACGGGGAGTGGGCGGGGCTGGAACAGGGGGAGTGGCTGCCTTCGCTGGCCAGGGAGCTGGCGGCACTGCCTGGTCGCTTGATCATGCTGGGGTGGAACTCGGCGTGCCGCCGGGCGTGTTTCATCAGGTGGTCGCTGCGCATGAAGCGCTTCTCGCACAGCGGGCAAGCGAAACGCTTCTCCCCCGTGTGTGTGCGGTAGTGGCGGGCAAGCTCGTCCGATCGGGCAAATCTCTTGTTGCAGTCGGGCCAGTTGCACGGGAATGGTCGCTCACCTGCACAAACGAGACAAAAAAGGAGAAACAACCAACCATTAGTCAGTACATCATTGCAAGCAACGCTGTCTCATTGACAGTAACATATGGAATATTAACTACTTGCAATCAATATTACATCAAATAACATCCATGGCACCAAGTTAAGAAAAAGGGCACATTCCGTGGACTGTTAAAAGGGAGCATAATTAAGTACAATATGCCAAATGTAAGAAATAAACATGCCTCCTACAACAACATCATGGTGACGTCGATGACCAATGTACAAACAGAGAAAGGACGTTCTGATAAGCATTATTCACGTGTATCGGAAAACGAAAATAGAGCGTGTCAGGGAATTAACACGGCTATATGTTCTGTAAACGAGATCACAGTTTGTTTGTTGAGTGTTTTCATGTTTACCCCCTTTTGCAGTTTGCACCCATCTCTGATGGAGTGAATGTCCTCGGTAAGCTATATTCAGTCCGCCAAGGACAGCGGAGGGGCTTTCGCCGAAGAAACCTCCGAATGTTCCGAACCAATAAATACCCTGAACTGAAGTGGGTACGTCATCCTTTAATAAATAAATAACAACACGAAGGATGGGTGGAAGAAAGAGCGCGGATAAAGGAGCACGAGTCATGAAACATGAGATAAGAAGGGAAACAAACAAATGGGAAAACAGGACGAAACGGAGGGGACAAAGGACAATATCAGCGAGACAAAAAGGTAGATAGGAAAGGGAGAAATATAAAGTGGGAGTACAGTAAGATGAAGACGCAGAGAAGAGAAGGGGAAAAGAGGAAGGGAGAAGAGAAAGTCTAGGAAGATTGGAAAGAAGACATAGGATCCCAAGCAACACAAAGATTAAAAGGAAGAGGACGAAGAAGTCGCGAGCCAGACGCGAACGAAGACAGAAGAATCCAACAACAGGTAAAACGAGGTCATGGTTCGCCTCGCCAAGGAAAGCACTTCTCCTGCCCGTCCGTGCTCTCAGACCATGCCCTCAGACCATGCCCAGACCCAGACAAAGATCCTTGCGTGGAACAGTGGTGGCACGCTGCCAAACGCACATGTCACTAACCTTTCGCACGGGCAAACAATAGTCATCAAACCACTTCCGGGATGGCGATGCAGACTGTAAAAAATACGATTCATGATGTATAGAGCGCCATTGCGGGGAAAATACACCCCCGTACCTGACCATGGTCTCTAACAAAGACTGCAGAGTCTACCACTCGACACTCCGTTGTGTACGTGACCCGGGATTGACCCCATACCAATGGAAATCATATCACGGTTTCTGATAAAACCACTAAACCTGCTTGGAGACAAAGACGCCACACGCATTGCGCTGATTTACTTCAAAAGTGCAATCAGAACAGAACGTGGTGAACACAAATAACATTGGAACAGGGAGGTGTCTCCCTGATTGGAACGAGCTTCGAATTAGAAGTAGAAATAATAGGAGAGCGTGAAACAGGAGGCGGAGAAAAGGGACGAGGAGGAGGAGAGAGAGGGAGAGAGGGGGGGGGGGGGGGGCGAAGAAGGGGGATGGGCGAGATGAGTCGTGCTTACTTTTCAACTCCGAAAAGCGTGTCTACACGCGTGTATCAATGCCATGTTATGCTGGGGTTTTTTTTTCAATCAAGAAGGTAAAACTCGCTCTCATGCAGAAACCCCCTTAGTTAAATTTACACCTTTTTTTAATATCCTCGCCCCACACTTCCACCTGTTACTCACACATAGCTTTTCAGAAACTTTTCAAATTCAACCTCGATACGAACAAAGGCACACACGGGGAGCACCACCCATCCAGTTTGGGTCAACCCAAACTCGAAAAGTTTACCCAAACAGGGTCTACAGTGCACAATTCCCCCTCATGGGCAGGTGCATCGCGTCGCTATACAATTCTATTCTCCCCCCGCAGTCGTAAATTCTCCATTTTTCGCGCCATTTTCGCCTCTCGTTCCTTTATCTCGGGCACGCGCCGTTAGTTGATTTGACCTCCCGAGAGGCTCTTTGTTACCGAGCCAGAGTCGCGTGCCTGCCACGATTAGGCCAACCCTTCTCTCTCTTCTCCCCTCTCTTCGGGTCGTTCAGCACTGCGTATCCCATGCACAAAGCAGGCGGAATTCACTATACACTTCACCACACGAATACCATCATACTCTTATATCGACAGCGCCATAAGAAATGAACATAATCTACCCACTGGCCTTCCCCTAACCAAAGATTTACCTCCACGCCCCTCACTCCCCTGCCCCCACTACAGCAAGGGGGGTAAGGGAAATGTCTTTTACTAAAACAGGACTTTCATTTGACAGTACGCAGCCACGCCCCCTCCCCTCTTCATCCCCACATACTAATCCGGGCAATTCCTTTGTCATTTTCATTTTCAGTATCAAATCACCAAAAAAACAGGCTTTTGCGGAAATATCTAAATCAAAATCTATTACTAGTAGTATTCAACTTACGTCAAGAAGACAAGAACACCAGTTGCTTCAAGTTTGTAGTTCAGACATTAATTTGAAGGCGACGCAATGCGGAAGCTGTTAACAGGTGACCCGCTGTCGAGTTACTTGAATATGTTTGTTTAATCTCAAGAACGCCCGGACCTCAAAGGAATGTTATCAACAGTGCAATTTTATGGCATACTAGACAACATACTGCGAGATATCAACCTCCGAGTATATCAGTACACCGATTTGAAAATAATTTCGATAAAAGTATGCCCCAAATGAGACGATTATTATCATTCATGTCGAGCGTACATGTACTGGAGGTTGAACTCAAGAGGGGTTAAATCGAAAAGTAGAATATCCAAAGTCCAAAACAATCCACGAAAAACAACACGGATGTACGACTTGGCAGCAGTTCAAACAGTGACTGACATTTTGACATTAATTTGAGACAAAAACAAATATCATTGTCACAGTAATCACGCATCGCTTCCTGCCTTTCTCTGGTAATCATTACTTTAGACCGACAAGTTCAGTGGAAAACGGAAAGGGGAGTCTCTGGGGAAAAAGTGGGTGGGGTCGCTACAGTAATGCCAAATTGTCAAACAATTACAGGAAGGGACATACGGGCTACAATGGGGGAGCTTACACAATGAACAGGAAAGGTAATTTCGAGATGCAAAACAAATGATCTGGGAATGAAATTATGAGCGCTAGCAGAACAATCGATTCCATCAATGAAGTAATATGGTAACATACTGTTGAGTAAGGCAGACGTTCGAGATGGAATACCACACCCTAAACCAATGGTAGTCCTCAATGATGTAAGTTTTTCCAATATGACATAATACGCAATACCAGACAAGCGCTGGAACACAGCGCAAATAAAATATCATTAATTTTCATGTGATCCCATTTCATTACAACCATCCATACACAACACCAGACGTTACACAAGATTGTGGCCTTCGAATAGTGGTTATGGCTTCGCTACAAACTAGATTACGAAGCTCTCATTGTCTAATGAACCATATCATGATGAACAAAAACAATAGTCATGGGCACATAACGTAGACAATAGACAGACAGCACTTCCAGGTGGGATTCTCCGATACATCGGTCGTTTCTCGTTAATGTCAGTCAGGTGGGCGTGTCGTGTGAATGAAAGTCACATAAACTCAGTAGGTCAAATACAGTGTAAGACCACGAACTCTACGTGCTTGTGTTTGTAATGCATTTTGTTTTTACATGCATGTACATGCATGTACAATCGCCACGTGAAGGACATTGCATCAGCTACAATAACGTACATTCTAGATCCATGTGTACACGTGTATATGGCGAGTATGTGTTTTTTTTTTTTATAGGACTTTTAATGGTTTTAGCATTCGTATTACGTACTGAATCAGTATGTCATCATATCTGGAACACAAGTCAAACTAATGCTATCAGATCAGACGCGCCTTAGAAATAGAAAATAAACTTAACCAATCCCTTTTTCAGTTGACATTTCCTAGTTCTACATTGATTTATCCCAAGACCAAGCCAAAAGCCTTTCATAGAAGTAGACACGTAGGCCTACATGTTACAAGTAGTTTATTTGATGCGGTCGTATAATGCCTCCCCTTTTGAGGGGGCTATCACTCCTTATCACACTTCCACCACGGACGGCAATACGATCAGATAATTCAACTCAACTTTACACGGGAGGAATCTCGAAATCAATATTTCTTGAGTAGGTCGAGGCCCCTGGCAAAAAAACACCAACGAAAACTACATCCATGCATCAGCACACAGCAAAGCGATAGCCTTATGTATGTTCTCGAGTGGCAGAGCATATTTTGAAGTATTTTGCCTTTGCCCCACCCCATCTCCCAGATGCACACGCACCTGTCAGTAACTTTCGTCACTCTGCGTTGCGTTGCGCAACATTTCCCCCACAATGACTCTCTAGAATCAAACACGTCCCTATTACATCCAAATTTTAGTTGTGTGACGACATGTGGTGCAATGTTGAAAGCATGATGTTACACGTTTTCTCTGATGAGTTTCATCAGATACCACCTCTGCGTGCCAATGTCTACAGCCCCACCGTGTGTCTTCGCCTACATGTACATCATCGATTGCAGTGTTTTCCCAATAGTTGATCTACTATGAAAACAATGAGCGGGTAGGTCAATAGTGGAAGAACGGTGTTGTTATTGTCTGGATGAAAGGACAGATTTGGGGGTGGGGGCTACTGTGCGTGTGTGAAACCGAGAGCAGTTAAGATGCAACCCCCGTATAATACAACGTGCGTGTATAATTCAAGGAGCCATGTTAAGAACGAGCTTGGTACAAGCATGGAAGTACAATTATTACCTCCCATGGACATGATGGATAGTAAAAGCAAAGATGTAGGCCCACACTCGGGTCATGGTTACACTCACTGCCTGAGAGAGATTTCATATAAATCCATTCTCATATAGAGAGAGACTTGGTCAATGTCATATAATGTTTCAAATAAGTACCAAACGACACCTACATTTAACTACAAGTCACTTTCATTTCTGGAAAGTAGGTACATGTACATGTACTTAGCTAACAATCATGTCACATTCCAGTTCCTATATTCTTGGATCCATTATGCCTAAAGGAAAGATTAAAGGGAAGAAATCAATAACCTGTGAACATGTTGCACCAGCGAGGAACCAAATTTGCCCCACTCTAAGCCGGCGTTGCGCAACAAGAGGTACACATGTAAAGAACTAATCGTGTCCCGTCGTTAATAGCTTGCTTTGTGTTCGATCAGGGCCGCAGCTCGCTTATTGACAACTGTTGCTCCAGATAAAGGGAGAGGCTGAGAGAAAAGTCGGACAAAGACATCCGCTGCACGTGTACCGTTCCCATCCCCCAAACAAAGGGCCGCGGGAACAAAGAATCTGTTCGTTCAAACCATGGTATATGGTTTGAAGGAGCAGGGGGGGGGGGGGGGGGGGAGGGGGAATTGTATGAGAAAAGGATAAGTAGGGTACTCGTACATTGTTATTTCACTACCTTTACAACCTAGTACTTCAAGTCTCTGAACAAACTAGCAAAGTAAAATCGCACTTGGACATCGGTAATTACTTCAAGGGCTACATCGATTTTCGCACTGCAGAAAACAAGTTTACAGGCAGCGGAGTTTGCATACGGAGGCATACATGTACATAATTTACACGAGGACTTGTCCAAAGAAACGACATCTGCACACATACATGTACACATGCAGAGCATACTTCTGAAGGGGCATCATGTGGGCGTCTACATGAACAAATATGCTTCCTACATACATGTATGTGTCGACTTCCCATCGCAAATCATGCATGTCCCGCTGAGAAAACGAGACAAGTTATCTAAATATAGATACAGAAGTGACAAGGAACTCCTAATTCCTTTCACTAGCATAAACTATGACTCAAACAACTAATTCCCCCAAATGACTCGACATATTTTCCCTTCACCAGCCGGGAGAAAGCTTGGAACTGGGAGACACACCCCTAGCTTCAAGCAGCGGTTGTTCTATCATAATTCTGTTCAATCTAATTATCAACACACGAGGTCGCGATTATTGTGATAACTAGGTAAGCGGAGGGGACACACCTATAGCTCTCGATTGACATGCATCCTGTCCGGCTAGTATTACTCGAGGGTTCGACGGTACTGTTTTCAGTTCGTTACCATTCCCATTTCATTTCAGTAGTGAGAGGATCACAGATTCATACTTCACTCACTCACTCACTCACTCAATAATTTGAACTTATTGTGGATTTTAGTCAGCAGTAAGCCGTTTGTGACTACTGGAGGCAATGCCCTTTAAGTTGCTTTGTAAAAATCGAAATGCATGTTCTGCATTGAATTAGATGAAATGTACCAAAAAATAAACATACAAATACACCCGCTTATATTATATAAACTTACCCCCCCCCCCCCCCCACCCTTACACACAAAAACACGTACGCACTCACTCAAACAAACGTCGCTACATTGTGTGGATACGCCATTGTTCTTCCTATTGCTGGATTACAATACTCCAACAGGCTCAGGGTCATTTTCTTCACAGTATTGTTTTGTCTGCAATGTCAGTCTGTAAAGTCGACACGTTTTTCCTATATTTAGTAAACATTAGGACACAGCTCGTCAGCAATAGCAAAGTGACAAGGCAATCGGTAATGAGTATCACTGCACGAGGCCCACCCAAACCCCGCCCATCTCCTGTCGCCATTCTTTCGAACGATGGTTATTTTCCCTGCCTTGCATGTAGCCTCATTCCTCTTCTCCCATTAAGGAATGAATTAAATCCAATGCACATAAATTCTGTTAAAAATCTGATCGCAGAATATAGTCGACACTTGTAACTCATAATTATCGCAACCATCACAGAAGAAGCTTAGTACGTCGACGCAATAACACATACGCCGTCATTTTTGCATGTAAACAAAACAGCATGGAGAAGGTCGCCGCTATACCCTAGTAACAAGCGATCGGGCCACGCCCCCTTTCTCGCTCGCCGAAAGTAGGGCACACCGCGAGTGCACTGCGCGGTCACCACATAATGCATGGGATGAAATGCAGGAACATGAGGAAGGCAAGGATACACATACATTGTGCTACGTGTACGAAGGGATGGGAGTATGGTTTCCATGCAAAGATCATAGGGTAATTTATTATGCATGTAGAATTAATGTACATAAAGACAATGCATATGCACATACAAACATATGGCATATTACATGTACCCAACCAAAGTATCAGTAGATTATACATTGTATTACAAAAACCTAGTTCACAGTGGATATGGATGGACAGGGTTCATACATTGTATGAACATCACAATCTTGGTAGTTGACAGGACTGATCATGAGTGATGTTAAATTAGTTGTGGACATGCGTGGACATGCGTGGACATAAGAGCTGCAAAATATGATTATGAATATTTGGCAAATTTGATTTCCATATCGTGTTTTATGTACACAATACATGTGACATTTTTTTATGATTAAGGCCTACATGGATACTGCAAAAAAAAAATGCAGTTCAACTTGTGTGGTTGCTATTGGCAAATATCTATATCGACATGTAATCACACTATGTTATGATGAATCTGATCATAAATAAATATGCCTTTACAGACCTCACATGAATTTGAATTTTGTGTGTACACACATCTCCTTGTTTATTCTCTATGCAGGTTTTGATGAAATATGGCAATTTCAATGAATTACCACATTGGAAACTAGAAAAGTGTGCAAAACCATGCAGTTCACATGATCTTAAAAAGCTAAATGCATCTCAGATTGATAAGAAGCATACTGTGTGCACTGCCACACATGTAAATTGAGGATAGGGTAGCTACCACAAGCCATGCACATGTACATTGTAAGTGGGTGTGTACTTGAAGAAATGAACATGATGTGTGTGTGTCGGTACAATATGTGCATGCACCTCAGCTCAACAGTGTATGAAGTACTCCTCCCCACGTATGGTACTGATGGAATGCATGGTTTCTGACCGAGGTATCCCAACATGTACAGCGTCAGCATACTGCAAGCATTGTAACCAAGAATGTTATAAGCATACTTGTACAAGCATACTTATATTAGTGCAGGCACTGCAGGCATATACACTTCTATAGTCCAAGTAGTTGGGCTGCACTCACTGCAGGATAAACATTTTGAATTAGGTCAACATTTGTAATGCAAATTACCTACCTGTATAAGGGATTATTTGAGAAATTATTGACAATTGTCTTCTGGTTACATGTATCACCTTCCTGTTTACATTGGCTTCTGAACAAAGTGTCTGACAAATAAATGCAATTACTAAAATTAAAAAAAAAATCCTTCTGAAAGCTATGAGTAAGAGCACTAAATTACAATGAATGAACATGCATTCAAGATAATGTTAATGACTTCAGTCAGATTCATCTGAAATATCAAATTTCAGAGTGATTACCTGTGATACATCAGTCTTCCTTCCATGTTAAATGATTTAACAATTCTCAATCATCTAAAAAGCCCTCAAGACTCTTTTCTGTACATTCGTAAAATAGCATTTTTTTAACTTCACTTTAATGCAACATTGCTAGTGCTTATTCATCAATTGCTGGTCTTCTCGGGCGGTTGTTCATGATCAATGGCACTTCTAAGTGTAAAATCGTTTATTGGTTTATAACTTGTGAACTCATAATTAAAATTCACACGTAAATGGTAAATTTAAACGTTGCTTCTCTGAATCTCAAGTGATAAATGGTTACAAGTTACAACAATACAACTAACTCATATTTCTGAGTAGATCTATTCAGATCTAAGTAAACCACATAACTGCCATATGCCTCATGCCATACACCAGTTACCCTGGGAACTGGAAGAAGATCCAACTCGGTCTTAAACTTTGTATTTGAGGCATACATGTACACTAGGTATGCAATACCCCATTACAATGGACCTCTAACTCTAAGGCTACTATTAGCCTAGCCCCGGGACTGCTCCCGCGCAGCCCGCTCACTGCGTGAGCGGGCTGGTCGCAGTAACTATTAGCCTAGTTCTAGGACTAGGCTTGAACTTAAATTTTGTTTATAATAATCTAAAGAGTACAGCTCTAGCCGGGTTGAGATGTACGTGAATATTTTTCAACAACATAAATAACTTACATCAAATTGGACTGTACGTCAGAGTTAGATTACAAGAGAACATCAGAAATGTCCAACAACCATGGACAGATGGGCATGGGCCCATATGTACAGACAGGGCATGTCAATGGACAGTTCGTAGCACAGTGTTCTGTGCGTGTCCATAATGACAACGTCCAAGAGACGTAATCATTTTACGATGCATTGCAAAGATTGGGTAAATTGCACAATTCGCGGGCAATGGCAATGCGAATTGTGTACAGTGGGATTTCCCCGTTCATGTTTTTGTTGCCAAGCACACGAACTGAATTACGTGAGCTGCTTTGTTCGCACCACAGGGCAATAACAACCCGGCCGTGTGTTCACAGGGGGTGTGTCTACGGCATGCCCGCCTAAACTACCAGCCGACCGTCGGCCGAAAGGGGCCCACGAGGGGTTCACAAAACAACACAAACACGTGTGGTGAAACAAAGAATCGCCTCAAATATCACTAAAATGTGAACATACCTGTATGTGTTCTGAGATGAGCTTTCAGATGTGATGACTTCCCGTACACCTTCTCACATCCATGATAATGACAGTGATGTTTTTTGACAGAATTTTGAGTTTGAGACAGCTTTGATCGTCTGTTTCTTTGTTTGCCTTGTGACGATGCTGCAGAGCCGGTGCTCGCGAACTCGCCGCTATGCTGTGAACTCGCCGATGAAAATGAGTCGAAATCTGAGTGAAGTGCACTGCTTAGTCCATCAAAGGGTCCATTTATGATATGAGGGGGGCTTGGACAGTCACTAGTTGGTGATGGAATATCAAGACGTGGCCTGTATTTCTCGAGATCGGCTAAAATTCTAGCCACCATGAACAAAGAACTGTGACTGTGCGGGTTGAGGCCTTGCCCTTGGTCCGGCATGTTCGTGTCCGTCGTGGTACCGTCTGGCGAAAATACATCAGTCTCTGGATAGGTTTCCATGAATTCTGTCGTTCTTCCAGAAGGTTTTGAGGCAGCTATTGCCAGAAGGCATTCGGCTGCAGTTGTAGCGTCCATACTCATGTCTAAAGATGAATTCATGTTGCACTGAAAGTGAGATAACGTGGTCATCGTGGTGCCAGTAGAATCCGATTGCGCAGCAGCATTGCAAACGAAGTCGAATATCGTCAACAAAAAATTTTGATCGTGCCAAAAACGCGCGCGCCGAGCCATGCACTGCGCGATTGCACAGTAAAAGTGAGTATGATTATCGTGCGTGCCGTGCTTCCGCACATGCACGTGTGTGTTGAGGGAACAAAGCATGCAGCGATCGAATCGAATCGCGGGCTGAGAAGGCGCGAGGACACGATCAGCTGTCAACAATCAGCTGGCGCGGTTACCAAGTGATCATCTGAAAAGAAAAAAAAGAAAAAAGAAAAACAGCACCGGTACGGTACCGGCGCGGCCGGTGTAAGGAAACGTGTACGGTTAAATACCGATTCGATACTCAGCTTTTTGTGTGACTCGATGACTCGAAACTTGTCACGCTGGCAATTCCCACACAGTTATTACCGGACTGAGATCATGTTTCCCAATGTATTTTTGGTTGTCATTGGAAAATCTGATTTGGCGATAACCTAAATTATTTCAGACAAGCATGCTCCTTCACATTTTGATGATGTATTTGATCGTAGTGGTGTTTTTGTTATGGTTATCATTGTCGAATTATTTCCAATCATTTGCACTATCATTATTATTAGGAGTAGTATTATCATTATCATTTGTATTATCATTATCATTAGGAGTGGAATTATCATTATTGCTTTGCTCTATCATGTTAACCTTATAATCACTATCAGCATAATCAGAAATAGCATTAATATAGCCTAATGTGAATCCTCCCCCCCCCCCCCCCGCCCCTCCCTCTGCCGTGGAACATGGGCGGATCTATTTGTTATGGGAGGGGGGAGGGAGATGTAATTTTTGTCATTGGGAATTATCCCAAGGGGGAGGTTTAAACCCCATAAAATTCCCTTATTACCGCCCTCCCCCCTTTTTTCCCCCGAGGGGGAGGAAGGGGACGGGGGAGGGGGGGGGGTGAACTTCCCAACCCCCCCCCCCCCCGCTCTATACCCACTTTTTTGGGGGGAGGGGGGGGAGGGGGAGATCCCAAGGAAGGAGGGATTCCCCGTCCCCCCCCCCCCCCCCCCTAGATCCGCCACTGCAGAGTGGAAACGAATCAGAGTTGGGGACTTTTGACCGACAATAGAATTTTGATAACAAATTCTTATGAAACTGACAATTTTGTGTCGTTAATATGGTACGATGTTCAACATTTCAATTCCCCAAATGCATGAAATCAGAATACAAGTAGGAAAACACCTTGTTTCAAAGGGGAATTTTATCGGTTAAAAAGGCTATGGTCAAGTTCCTGATTGCTCTGTTTCAGTCATTGTGAAGTGCGAAAATTGTCCATTACGTAGGCCTACATGTGGATGTAGAAATCGAATACAACATAACGAACTACTTCTATCATGTCTATATGTCTTTGTACAAAGTATCCCCCCCCCCCCCCCCCACCCCTCCCCCCGGTTCAGCTGGATTTTAAAATGCAAAGAGATAGATTGACGAAACTCTAGATTGAATGTCACTTTCAAGTTTCTTTATTCTGAGGGAATTTGTTATGTTAGGCTTGCCAAAGAGATACACAACTTTGGGTGATTTCCTTACATAATACCATCCTCCTATGGTTTGCAAATAATTTTTCACCCCTTCTGTAACAAACAAAATGCTGCTCTATGGGATTTACGTGCAGAAATAAGTATAATACAAAATAAGTCTTCTTGTATTGATATGTTTATAAACAACATGACCATTTCAATAACATTGAAAACAACAACAAACAATAATCAGACAGGAAGACGCTACCGGTAAAAATGCAGGAAATGAAAAGGCAGCAACGGCAATAATTTAAACTTTGTTTTTGCCATTAATGATCTAAGTAAATAAAAAACGGGTACCGATACTTACTCTTGAATTTACACAAGAAATATCTATTAAAAAGACGAATCTAAGCCATGGCTTTATTATTGTGCATCATAAAGCCATGGTGTATTGCCATTCGGTTTGAATATGATAGCGTCATTTGGTTAGATAGCGTGATCTTCAAATTACCCATGTCATGCATGTAGACCACTGAACTATACTGTAGACCCTATGCCATGTCACTGCATGACTATGACCACTAGATGGCGCAATACGTAAATCTGTGAATCTGTTTCAAAGTCAATCCGTGTCGTTGCTCAGTGTTCTCACTCTCGTCAGCCAGTCAATAATCATGGAACTAAAGATCACGTCTTGACCTCAGATCTCCCTTCTCTAGCTCTGGCAATAAATTATCCGTCCTTAACATGCCGCAATAGACGATTCAGTTGAGGCGACATCAATTCAAGAGGAAACAGTGAAGCTCAACTAAACACAGCTAAAAAAGTAAGCCCCCCCCCCCCCCTTAAGCAAAAATAGCATAACTTTTTATCAAAGAGGTTTTGGGCAAAATGATTTGGCAGGATTTTTTTTCAACTTATTGATTAACTTTTGTTTGAAAATCATAACAATCCAATTAGTCATACATGAGTGGGCAAATTTTATAGGCAAAAAAAGTAACTTTGCAGAAGTCACAAGGGTAATATTGTTTGTGCCGTTTCAACAATACATTTTGACATTTCTTGTGCGATTTTTAAAGTGTTTTCACTCAACCATGACACGAAAATTACTATATATTTATGTTTATATAACAAGTCATGTTACATCTTTATCAAAATATCTAGAGTTTTATTTTTTCAACAACAACAAAAAAGGATTTTTAAAAGTTTCAAACTTAAGAGGGATGAGTATTTGTTAAGCGGTGCTCACTCAGAACAATGGGTCAAGTGTCGGGATAGGTGTTAGTGCATCGAGAGATGGATGATAAACAATAAAGGAACATATAGATTATGCACCAGAAAGTGAATTCATCAAAAATTTATTTGACAGAATCCCAAAATTATCCTTGTGACTTTTGAAAAGTCACAAGCAAACATTTTTGCTTTTAAAATGTGCCCACTCATGCGTGACTAATTGGATTAATGTGATTTTCACACAGGAGTTAGTAAATAAGTTTAGGAGCAATCCTATTAAATTATTTTGCCCAGAACTTCTTCAATAAAAGGTTATGCTATTTTGCTTGGGGTGGGGGGGGGGGGGGGGGACTTACCTTTTTGTTGTGTTTATTGGTTATAGACTTTGGCGTATGGATATAGCGTATGTTTGCGTGTGTGTGTGTGTGTGTGTGTGTGTGTGTGTGTGTGTGTGTGTGTGTGTGTGTGTGTGTTTGGACGTCTGTTAAAACTTGATTCTGGAAGTTATTCGTTCAGTTTACAAGTATTTGATTAAACATCGTAACCTGATTACATTTGAGTAATCATATTCAGCTATTTCATCATCATTAATTTGGATTTACAAATAGATATATATAATTTGCATTATTTTTTGGTAAAAGTTTTTTCGATACATTCAAACTGATCGTTTAAATCTAATTGGTATTATATAGAATCATAATAAAGTTCATTAGGGAAAAGAAAAAAAAGGTAGGCCCAAGGATGATGCGTAGCATCCTAGGTAGGCCTACGAATGTGTGTTTATACTACTGTTAAAAAACACTTCTGACACTTTATGACAAATTTGGACCTCAAAATGTGTGTGTATGAGATAATTAATTCAGAACACAACAATGATCACCATCGTGGTAGGATCCATGGTGTAACACACATGTTAATCCACTGGCAACTGTCATCACAGTGTCACCAATGCTTCTGGCAGAAAAGAAGCTGCGGGTTGGCATGTGTGATGCACAATGACCATTTTTGTGTTCTGAATTAGTTATCTGATACACACACATTTAAGATCCACAATATTTTGTCCAAAAGTGGCAATCTCATATGATATTCCTAGGATCATTACAAGAAAAGTAATCAATAAGATGTCACAAAATCTGTTTCTAAAAATATCCCTTGATTTTATGATGTGTCAACAACAGCTTGAAGTGAGTTGAAACAGATTTTTGATCATTTTTTGAAAGTGTAAACAGTTTAAGCTTCTAAAATAGACAAAACATGAATTTAAGACCATTGGCAAGAAGATTGCTAACAATTACATTTTGAAGGCTTTTTTGCCTTCCCAGTACAGTATATGTCCTTTAAAGACAGCCAGTCCCTTTTTCATATCACCACAAATTCATCGGAACATTGGTAAAACATATAGAGAAATGTTAGCAAGCTGTATATTCATAATTTGAAACTGATACGTAGTGTAAAATTCAAATAATGCACGTAAACAAGGTCTGATTAATAGTCTTT
Source organism: Arbacia lixula (assembly GCA_963669155.1). Taxonomy (NCBI): domain Eukaryota; kingdom Metazoa; phylum Echinodermata; class Echinoidea; order Arbacioida; family Arbaciidae; genus Arbacia; species Arbacia lixula. Next base: position 13,529,177 of record OZ022578.1, read on the forward strand.
ACCTCAGGCGCTTAGCAGTTTGTGTTGAAATATCTGCTTTATTGGTTAATCTGTTTATTAAATTATAAAACGCATTATGAAAAAAAAAATGTTCTATAGAAGGAATCATCTTCAAAGTTGATTTCTCAAAGTAATTACTGATAAAATTAGGATTTCACACATGCATAATAATCACATAGATACTGTAACAAAGACCAATACTTTTTTCGTAGTACGAAAAAAGTCGGTTTGAAATTTAACGGCTGAAATTTTGACATATACAGAAAGCTTCAACATGCTTTATTCTTAGAAATGGTCTTGAATCACACTTTCTCCAATTTACGATCGTGATAGACGATTTCAAATTTTAAGCTTGCAAAAGGGACGGACAATCTTTAAGCCCTTGAGACCGGGGTGAAGTGGGATAAAAATTACAAGTTGGTGAATTTTCTCTTATAACTTTTTTTTTTATTCTTTTATTCAGAATTGGGAACTCATGTATTGTACCTTAAGACTACCGATGCTTCTGAACGGGGAGAAGTTGGTTAGGGTAAAGTGGGACGGCCAGGAAGATATGAATATGGGGTGAGGTGGGACACAGTGGGGAGAAGTGGGACAGTAAAGGGAAATGTGGAGTCCCAGTTTACCCCAACACACACACACACACACACACACACACACACACTGACACACACACATACACGCACACACACACATTCAAGATGACGGCTAACTTTACAAAATGTGTACATTTTTGCAAAAACTTGCAAATTATTAGGGTAAACAAGGCCTAGATATAGCATGCTAAGTGTCTGCTAAAGCTATAAGAATGAATTCAAAAAGAACTTCACACTGACTGCAAAAAACTATTACAAAAAAGTGTGAAAAAATTAAATTCAAAATTATACTTGACAGCGGATTTCTAATTGCGCTGTTGAAGGGTGCTTTTACTCTGATACCAAATGCCTATCAGGGGAAAATACCAGCTAGCTTATTGGTTGAAAACTTTTGTAGATTTAAGAGGTGTCCCACTTCTCCCGCGTCCCAGTTCACCCCGGTCTCCCCGGATACCGGTTGAACTTTTCTACTCAAAGTTTAAAGTGGTACTTCCCTTATGGCAGGCCTATCATATTGTGTAAATACTATTTCATCATATAAAAATCTATCGTTTAAAAAGTTTATAAGCACTTTGAAATGATTTTGAGAAGAAATACCCAGCAGATAAATGTAACAGGTCAGACTTTGAAATACGTTTTGAAGGGCCTGTATCGACTTTCAAACTTTGAATTGATTTCTTTTTCGTTTAAAAATCAACACTGAAAACATATAGCTTGCAGACCATATATACCCTGACAATATGATTTTGGGCATACCGACTTAATGAGGTCAATGCTGCATGTTCAGTTAATTCACACACCTGCTCATGTGATTCGGACGAACGTTTTACAAAATGTGGTTTTAGCTACAAAATTAAGGGATCGATACTCTACGCAATATCACGATTATGAACAAGATTACACATTCTATTTTGCATTTGCTACATGGCATACACCAGGGATGTGTTATGGAAGGATACGAATCAACTTTCTTTCTTTGAACCCATGCATGTGCCAAGCCGCTGAAAAGTTATGGTGTTCTCAACAGGTGCTGTTCAGGTGTTTGAACAATTATGAACATGCTTGTGTGGCAACGGCTTCTCAGAGAGAACAAAAGAAATGTACAGTCTCATTTCGCTTGTCCCATTCTGTTAATTAAAATGGCATTAATACTTCCATGAGCACAACACGTATCAGCAAACACAAATAAACAGGTTTTTCAAGTAAAATATCTCTGCTCCACGCAAACACACATAAACGCCGTTAATGATATCATTTTGAGAGTGGTTGAATCCCCCAAATTCACAAATCCCACGAGATGTCGGAAAGTGAAGAAATTGGTCAATTTTGTTAGTAATACAAATAGCTTATATGTCCGATTTTTAATGATTCCTCAATACTTTTCGAAACAAAATCACAGTATTAGGATCTGTCATTATCTGCCGTTACCTTCCTTATAGTTTGCAAACGAGTTTGTCAAAAACAAAATGTCTACAGACAAATGGGAAATTAAAGAAATTTCTTTTCAAGTTGACATCAGCTAAATGTCGGCTCGGCACATGGAACATCAAAGCATTGTCATTATTATGGAATTCTTTTGACATTCATGAGCACGCTTTAGAACCCATACAGATGTTTGAATGTATTATGCTTGAGTTTCTACTCCTTCGTAACACCTCCCTGCATACACAGTTGCCACGCTGTAAACCAGTGAGGTGGGAACTCTCACCTCCCTGAGTCAACACAGAACGTACGCCCCATGGTAGAAGCTAGAGTCCATGTCGCGGGGATGAAAATGGACATCATCCTAAGCTATTTCTGCTGGTGTATAGCTTCCACCACCATCTAGCTCAACTATCTCACATTATTAGCCAACGATCGAGAAGGCACTTCACTAGCTGCGCCAGATCATAACCCAACACTTGAGACGGACGAGACAATGGAATGATGCGAAAGAAAAAGTAAACACAACGACGAGTGATCGCGTCAACGCGAACTTTGCCCAGGCAATCGTCCCACAGTCCGACAAGGTCCAGACTCAGTCAGTGGAAACTGCACGCACTCGTACCTCAAATATCGTAATACAGGATATGAAACCTCCTAAAACACTAGCGTTATTTTTTAGTGCCATACCAATGCACGTACACACACACATAAGGACGCATGCTCATGATTACGTACAACTCAACGATCGTCCTCTAAAGATGTCTTGGTAAGTTTTATCATCGCGATATTTTTGGTAATGCTATAATTTATCGGTGTTTTCTTGTACAAAGGTAGACAGGAATAACCGTCTCATTCGGGGGCATTCTTTAATCAAAATGACATTTTTGGACATACCCCCCGAATAGATAGGGCGTTCACAGGAGCCAGATGCAATCTTAGCGGATCCAACGTCCTGTAGAGACTGATTTTTCGGTCTAGTACAAAGGTAGCTTGAGTATTAGAACAGGGTACAGTTTACTCTTGTTCTGCTTGCAGATTTTTT
>OZ022578.1:13532439-13714939 GCA_963669155.1 Arbacia lixula
ATCATGAATATGACTTAAACACTTCTGTTGACTTTTTGTAAAGCAGTCATAGCTTATAATCACGAATATGATTTAAAAACTTCTGTTGACTTTTTGTAAAGCAGTCTATTATTGTATCCTCTTTGTATGACAGGTGATGTGACATCTTCACCTGGAACGCTGGACCTTGACCAGTTTCGAAAAGAGCTCTCCCAGTACTACCTGAATGTCATGTGCAAGATCAAGTTCATACCATGGGACGAAGAATCCTATATTGACCTTCAAAAATTCTACACCAAGCTATCTCTCGTCGTCCAAGATTTCAATGCCAAGATACTCGACAGGCCAGAGACGCTACGACCTCTTCCGAGATCACACGACGACATCTAATCGGCAGCTTGCTTCCCGGAAGAGAGACGACCCATGAGGTTACTGATCGAGGGGGAAGCGGGGATGGGGAAATCAACCCTGGTGGCGAAACTGGCCTACGACTGGGCGACGGGCGCAGATTCGTCACCACTGAGAGATACCCCCTGCTTCCTTGCCGTTCCATTTCAAGAATGGAATCCGTCATGGAGCATTGGTACTGCTGTTCGAGAATGTCTGCTCGCTAAAGATAGTACGATCACGGCGAAGCAGATCGACGTCTTCATCAAAGCGCAACCGCAGTCAGTGAAGATAGCAGTAGACGGTTACGACGAAGCTAAGTTTAGCATAAGAGACGAGGAACCGTCTGGGAGAATCGGCAGAGCCCTTCGGTACGAAGAGCTCCGCAACTGCCACATCCTGGTTACCACCAGGCCGTCGCGAGTTGAAGATTTCCATGGTTTGATTCGTCACTACACTCGCATCCAGATAGAGGGATTTCAAAAAGAGGAGACGGAGAAATACGTGAAATACTTCTTCCAGTCGCAGCCAGAAAAAGCTGAATATCTTATGAAGTACATCCGTGAGCATCATCTGACATCCGAATACCTTTCCGGGATTCCCTTGTTCACAGCAATGCTGTGTGAGTTGGTGAGCGAAGTCCAAACAAGAGTTGATGATCTGAATGAATTTGATACGTTGGGCGATCTCTTCCGGTACTTCATCAAGTATCTTTGGGGTCAACACGCAACGAAGTCTAGCTCCTTGCAATCTCCAGACGAGAGTGAGAAAGTGCTCAGCGCCTTACTTCTTCATCTTGGAAAAGTTGGTCTGAACGGTCTTTTCAGTCCCGACAATAAGCTGATGTTCGAAGCTTCAGATTTCTCTTCGTCGGAAGGAAACAGAGGACAGTCCGAACCAATCAAGACGGAACCACAGGATGAAGTTGCAGAACTCGGATGCCAGATTGGGATCTTGACGAAACAGCGCAAGCAGGTGCAAGTGAAGACAAAGCTTAAAAGGCGAACAGCTGAAAAATCACACACAATATCCTTCTTTCATAAATTTGCTCAAGAATATTGCGCAGGCGTCTACTTGGCGCACCTCTCAAAGACGGATGACGCAAGCTTCATGAAGTACTTGCAGCAGATCTGTAGCCGTGCCGAACTCCTGAACTACAAGAACATTCTCCTTTTTGCTTGCGGGGAGGGGATCGAACCGGCAAGGGGAGTGGTAGCTCACTTGGCACGACTACATGAGAAGTGGGTGTACATGTGGGACACGAATGACAACGCCCTGGAGATCGCTTTGCTTTGCAACCTTGAAAGCAAAAGTGGCGGCCACTTCAATGAACTTCTGAAGAGATTCATGAAGAGCGGCACCCTCGACGTGTGGGTGTCACCGTTCCAGCACGAGCCGCACATCTCAGTGGCATACAGATATCTTCTCGCCGCCCCTTCATCCCTGCCCATGGAAGAGTGCAAACTGGCTATCTCCAGGAAGGAAAACCTGGACGTGTTCTTTGATTTCATGACAAGTGCTAGTGTTACATCTCTCACTGGACTTGAGCTCAACGTATCAAGTCTCAAGGAAGAATCCTATCTGCGATTCTTGGAGTGCCTCCGAGAGTTCAGGCACCTATCGTCTCTGAAAATGACCACGGAATTAGAGCAACCAACTCGTTCCATTGATCTCCTGAACAGAGCTCCAAGTTCCTGCAGATACCCATCTGTTCTGTACTTGAGGCTGCAGAATGGGAAAGATCACGGAGCTCCTAGGGAGTATTTGACCGAGTATCTTGCATATGTTGGTCATCGATTCCCTAACGTGAACAAAGTACATCTTGATTCAAGCTACCAACCACTGGGATTAGCTCAATCCGTGGTGGATAAAGCAGAAGATCATGGCACACATCTGCATTCTCTCAGATGCCTCACAATAGCAGATGTGAGTTGTGATGACCAACCTCTTGCCACCCTGTTCGACCTCATATCCGATGTGTGCCCAAATTTAGAAGAACTTGACCTGAAAGCTGAAAGTAAGTCCATTCAACCAGAAGTAGCCGACAGTAGGAAAATAATGACAAACCTGAAACGCCTGGAACTGACTCTGAAGAAGGCGGCAGATCCACAGGATATTGAAGATGTAGTAGCATTCCTCTCGGACATCGCCCCTGCGCTGCGGTCACTGACACTTGACGGCAGCCTGTCTTACGCCACATCTAGTGGTAGAACGGTCTTTCCGGCAACCTTGAATGAGAACGTAGAGCACCTGAAGATCATAGGTGGATGCAAAAGTGAGGGAGAATTTGCACGGCTTCTGCATTATTTCCCTAAAGTCAAGTCACTAGAGATGTTCACGTGCGAGCCATTCAAGAGAGCTAAACAAGAGCCATCTCCGTTGGTCGATCAATCGACTGCTGCATCCAGTGTGGTTAAACTGGTGGTCAATTGTTCCAGCCTAGCACAGGTGGCCGTTACACCAAATCATGTGGTCTTGATGAATCATTTCCAGAAAGAGCCCATGCATCTTTCTTTCTTGGCCTACGCTCAACACGTAACATCGCTTGACCTGCTGAACCTCCCATTCAAGAACCTCAACTTCAGTGGTTGTCCTCAATTGCCACTCGTCCGCCATTTGCGGCTCCAGGGTCTTTTCCTGCACAGCGCCAAAGGCATCGTGGACTTCTTCAAGAAGCTTCCAAGCTTGGCATCCTGCCAAGTGCCATACTCGGTGAACGACTGTATCATCAATGACTTGTGTACGGCAATTGCCGGAAGGAAGGGTCTTCGGGTGTTGGTCATTGGCATCGATGTCGGTCTCCCCGAGAATGTCCGGAAGATAGTTGCAGCGGCCGCAAGCCTCCCCCTCCTCGAACACCTTGTCTTCCGTGTCAGCTCCCTTCACGGCACCCTACTACCAGCAGTAGCCACATCTCTGGCGGCTTGGACCAAGCTAACTTTCCTCGGGATCCACCCTTATCAGCTTATGGACCAGGGAGATGCTATTGCTTTGGATGGAGTAGAAGTAATGCTTGACGCATGCGCAAGCCATCGGTCCTTGACAGGCCTTGACCTTTCCGTGATCAAGATGACCAAAGATGCAACGCTGAGAGCGCTACAAATAGCTGCAGCGACACATGGTTCTCCAACTCAGTTCTCTTTGAGGTTAATTTTTTTTTACCATTTATGTTGACCATGAAATGCGATATTAAGTTTATGTAGTTTTATAATACCTCGTCATGAGCCTGATTCATTAACGTCAACTTAAGGTAATAATTATACATTTAGTAAAGAAAATTAAAGTGTATAGTATAATGATTATGGTAAAATGTTGATACCCACACCAGTTAGCTTGCTCGTTATCACAGCGGCTTTCTCTGGTGTTCCTTCAGGCTTATTACTATCATTTTGTGATCAATGCATTATCCTTTCCTCTCGTCAGATTCACAGGTCCGCACATACCCTGCGATTGGGAGGTCTACAGCGGTATTGACACCGGCATAGATGCGGGATACGTGGAGTTGGTTCCTCCTGACAAGACGGTGCGTATGACCATGTCCGACAACAGAGTTTTTAAAGTAGAGAAGAGAATTATAGAAGGAGAGAATGAGAGTACAATAGCTTGAGAAGAGAATGGAGAAAGAAGAGAGAGAGAGAGAGAGAGAGGGGGGAGAGAGAGAGAGAGGGGGGGGGGAGAGAAAGAGAGAAGGCATTGAGGGGGGGGGGGTGCATTGATAGATGAGTTTGGTAACCTCTTCGAAACTCCTCGTTATCCATTCATTTTTGTGCCAGACAAAATACATCTCTTTTGGATGTGTGTGTATTATTGTTCAACTAACCAGAGGGGGGGGGGGGGGGGGGAGGCTAAAGTCGAAAAGAGATGCGTTCAGCACTTATGTTGATAACATTGGTAATAGGCTTCGAGATTCATTTGTTTTCATTATCAATCCCTTATTTGGAGAGTATTTAAGATAATCCGAACTATGTTAAATGCAAGGTTTATGTTTTGCTACAACATATCGTCCACTGAAACTGGTGAAATAACTTTGCATCCGTATTAATTGATTATCTTCTAGGTGAGGTACGGCACATTCCATGACGGCGCTGGACCAGTCATGACAGTGAACTTTCCGGATGTTTCGGTCAAGATTGCCATTAAAGGTATGATTGAATGGCTACCATTCTTGACCCCCCCCCCCCCACCCCCACCCAATTATCTTCCCTTCCGTCCCCTGCCTTATAAAGCAGACGCATCATATCTCCGCTCCACATCCTTCCAGGCTTCCGTATCCGTATCGAAATAACTCTCGATCACCTTAGCTGAGATATTCAGCCCCACGCCCATTCGCACTCCTCCCTTCCTTCGCGGAGCATTGTTCCTGATCTTCATCATCACCCCCCCCCCCCCCACATACCCACAGGCACCCATCCACACCACTACCACTATCTATAATAGCTTCCCTTTATATCGCAAGTGGAGAACACGAACAGTTTTGATAACTGTCTTGATCGAATGATTTAATAACTGATTAAAGCGGCGCCGTAATCTCACTTTATTGATCTATACACTTTTGGAAGATGCAGTTTATCCTACGCAAAAGGGTGTCTATAGGGAAGTTGTGAGATAATGGATGACAACTTTTACCGTTTTGCCGTGATCACAGGTCACTTCTTGGCTTCATTTAAGGATTTTAGACTATACTCATCCTGGGGCAATTCCTTCACTTAACATGTTTAAATAGCGATTCCTTGGGTCTATTAGTTTCTTCTCCACCCTGTACATTTAACATAATAAGAATTAAATCTACCAGCAGCAAAGTCAGTTTTTGTCTCGCCTGAAGGAAGTTCGGCAGAGACCTAGTAATCACATTTTCTGTTAGTCTGTTGGTCTGTTAGTCTGTTGGTATGTTATAAAATGTTTTTGTTTAATATGCTTTAATTTCTTTATTTATGCATCAATTGTGGTCAAACTTAGGGCAAATGATCCTTAGGTAATCCCACATGTGTCTTAATGAGGATGATGGGGTCAAAGGTCATCTAGGGATCATAGGTAAATGATAGGAGGCAGTGTGCATCATTTTTCTCAAAGGTTTCATGTGACTTGCTCTCATTTCTTTATTTCTTCATCAATTGTGATCACACTTGGTACAAATGATCCTTGCGTAAACCACATGTGTGCATCATTTTTCTCAAAGTTTTTATATGACTTGCTCTCATTTCTTTATTTCTTCATCAATTGTGATCACACTCGGTACAAATGGTCCTTGCATAAACCACATGTGTCTTCATGAAGCTGATGGGGTCAAAGGTCATCTAGGGGTCAAAAGGTCAAAGGACAGGAGGCCATGTGCATAATTTTTCTCAAAGTTTTCATTTGACTTGCTTTCATTTCTTTATTTCTGCACCAATTGTGATCACACCTGGTACAAATAATCCTTGGGTAATACCACATGTGTCTCTTCATTAAGCTGACTGGGTCAAAGGTTATCTAGGGGTCAAAAGGTCAAATAATATGCGGTCTATCAAGTTTTTTTCTTAACTTAAGGACGTTTCTTTATTTCAGGTCGGATCAAACTTGGCACAGATGTGCAGGGGCTAATTGTTCTTAAAGTTTTGGTGTAACTTCCTCTCATTTTTTGTTATTTCTGCATCGATTGTGTTCACACTTGGTACAAATGATACTTGGGTAATACCATGTGTGTTGATGAAGATGATGAGGTCAAAGGTCATCTCGGCACCATTTTAAATATTTGAAAAAAAACGTAGCACAGTTTATCGATTGCGAAAATCAGGCGAGACTCGTGGTTCGCGAAACACCTTGTATTTCAAACACATCATGCATATGCACTCACGCATAACATGCTTCAGAGAAAAGATTTAATATTGTTGTTTTGTTTATTATATTTGTCAATATTTTCCTTTAGACGCCATGTACTACCAATCTGTTGGTGTTCCGGACATTGAAAGCATCTTCGGCAGTGACAATGACACGGGCATTGACACGGACATCGACACGGGCATCGACACGGGCATTGACGCGGGCATCGAGAAGGATCCAGATGAGTCGACATCAGAACAAGTCAAATAAACATAGTGGTGTGAGGAGAAACTATATTAAAACCACCACAGACGACGCGATTTTGCCTCAATTCTTCAGTCGTAAGGGCCTACAACTGGAAACTGACGTCACACTCGTGCACAAATCCAATGACCGGGTTCTGAGGTTCAGCCGCACGACTGGTCGGATCGTTTTGTATGCGGTGGCCTAGCTTTAGTGGAAAGAGTAAACGTTCAAGCCCCCACTAACTGTATTCCAGTCTTACATGTCTTACTCTTCAATAATGATGGTACATGTATAAGGAATAATACTGGATTGAAGCTCTTACTGAATTGGTATAATTTCCAGCATTATTTTCCAAACATTATGCACATATTAAATAGTGATGAAATCGTACTATGTTCCTTCACTATAGATGTGTTGGGTTGAAAACTCATGTGATATAGACATACTTGGGGGAATTGTGCAAAAGGTATAATGTACAGAGTGCAAACATCAAACATGCATATCCAGTTTATGATTCTTGCACTGACTATTATGTTTCCCACCAGTTTGCTACGTACATCACATCTTACTGAATTGATATGACAATACAAACCAGAAAGAACACTTTGTTATAGTAGACAGTCATTATTCTATGACCCACTTATTATAACAACATCTTATGGAGAAAGACCATTTTCAATTGCAGCCACTGTTCTATGGAATAACTTGCCGGATTATCTCAGACGCTTAGAAACATACGAAAAAGTTCAGATGTGACTTCACATATGTCTGTTTAAATGTTTTCTTTGTCAATATCACATCTATGAACCCAGTGCACTATGTGTATTCTTTAAGTATGATGTTCTTTTCAGCACATAGAGATATGCAATAAGGTATCCTTTATATGCACCAAACAATTATCATCATCATAATATCGGTATTATGTTTGGGGGATCATCAGAAAAATGTCTTGTTCTTACATAACATTTTGATGAAAGGCTTTGTAAGTGCATATGTTGGCAGATACAGTAGGGGGTAAAAATGACAACATTACTTCAGGCGGCCAACAGTGAACTCTTTGAAGTGTTTTTTTTTTGTGCCTGTGCAATCTGATAGACCTTTCTTACAAGAAGTAGGAAAAAGTGAAAAATGTCAACTAATGGAATTCCGGAGACTAATAAAAAGGGATGTTACAATTAGAGCCCTGGTCATTGCATACAAGTACTTCTCATATACATTATATGTGCACCTTCTCCACTCCTCGGGGAGTATTCCTTGTCCGCTGCGCGATATCGGCGTTGGGTCAAGGCCATTAACACAATCGTCCACCTCCTACCAGGTACCCATTTATACTCCTGGGTGGAGAGCAGCAATATGGATGAAGTATCGTGCTGAAGGACACTAGTGCTATGGGTGGACCTGAACCTGGGACCTTGAGATCTTCAGTCACAATTAACCACTACACCACGACACCTCCATGGGGGCTCACCCCAATATACCGAGGGAATTCTAATCTTAATGATGTCTAGAGCAAGTTTCATCCTCTATCAGTACAAGTTCATTTGGTCATGAATGTCGGAGACAACTCTCGATAGGTCTATAATCCAGGTTGGATTGTTGATCAATATCTCAAGATCTCTCTAATATTGTATTTTCTAAAAACATTATACCAGCTCTCCAATGCGCCAATAATGAAATACATGTATCACTGAATTAAAAAATGAAAGAAGAAAATTGATTAAAATATACCTTGGAAGATAAACAATGCATTATTGAATAGTAATCAGCATGTACATTGCAATTGTTCGCAATATTGTAAATAATGTAAAAGTATACATGATTGTGTGCAAGGATAGTGGTAAATGTGTAACATCAAGAAGTATTTAAGAACTAGAAAACGAGGCAAAGCCACAACAGAAACATGTAAATGAATACAAATCTGATAGAGAAAATGATGAGTAAAATATAAATGTGTACCTCATCAGATCTATAGAAAGATTAGTAGAAGAAAGTAAAAAGTCATATGGATGGAGGAAAAAGAGAAAAATAAATTGTATGGAATCAACTGGGACGAAATTATTCAATAACAAAGAAAATATATTGTTACTTGAAAACACTTTTTAGTGTTTTAAAACTTACATTTAAGAGAGTCAATGATAACAACATTTTATTCAACTTTTGATTCATTCAAAGGATGGGCAGTCATCAAAATATGTTTAAATGAGGCATTGTCGACCAAAATGAGTGTTTAATTTGGCAATAAAAAACACTATCATCTGTATCACTAATAAAGAAAAACTTGTATTAATTTGGACTTTGACTTGGGACAAAATGCTTTCTTCAACGTACTAAAATTAGATTTAGAAATAGTTCTGGAAAATTTATCATAATGGAATTCAATGCATGATGTGAAAATAACCTCTTTGCAAAGTTCACAACATGAGAGGTATGTACTTTAAAAGACTTTTCAAGGACAATAATCTTATACCATTTTTCTGATTTTAAATAGGCTTATACTGATCTGTATAACCTTTTTGTAAATGAACAAGTTGAAAAGGTAGATAATAAAGAAACTACTAGCTTATGTTATCTCGTATTGTAGAGTTATGATTCCTGACATAAATATTCACAAATGTATACTGAAAAAGAAATGATTTGTTAGAAGCACTGTGCTTCCACTGAATTCACTCTTAATCTCTTAATCATGAAAAAGATACGAGACATTTTGATGCAGAATTTGTCTTATTTCAACCAAACATATTTTTCCATTCCTTTTAAAAAGACAAACACGATATCTTGTGTTAAATTACTCATGCAACACTACAGTCTTAACTAAATGCAACTGAGGGGATCACCAAGCTGTTCCTAAGCTATATAAGCACGACTTTATACGCACGACTGGTGACCCTTGATTGCACTAAATGAGATACCCCAATTTGTTACTACATGTATTATCATAAACTTTGTATTCAGACACTAGTTAATTAGAAACATTAGATTTGAACTTAAGCTGACGGGTATCAGAATCAAAATGATTGAGAATCTGATTTAGCACAAGAAAGAGCCACGTCGTGTGCAAAGTCGTTCTTAGCTTAAGAACATCTCGATTGATGAAACACCCCTTGTTCTCTCCTCTTTTGAAATAACTTTCACTATTGATTGCTGCTGAAAAGTATTTATCGAACATGGACTTGAATGAATAAATGAATAAATTAATAAATTAATACAAAACCTGTTGTTAGACTGATGATTTGTTAAAAGTTTTGTTTTGTAGCATAGGCCTACCGCATGCCTCGTATGTACGTGAGAATACAATATGCCGGCGTATGTGTGTGTGTGTGTATGTGTGTGTGTGTGTGTGTGTGCGCGCGCGGTGTGTGCATGTGCGTGTGTGTCTGTGTGTGTTTGTTTGAGATTTAGATTGTAAGAGGTTGTAGGGTTAACTGATGAAATTCGAAATTCACATGACTAAAAAAAGTTTTTCATTTTTTTTGTTAGAAAAGTTCACCTTTAAAAAAAATGTTATTTCATATGAATGAAATCACAATAAAAAATAAAAACTGTGTGTGTGTGTGTGTCTTTGTGTGTGTGTGTGTGTGTGTGTGTGTGTGTGTGTGTGTGTGTGTGTGTGTGTGTGTGTGTGTGTGTGTGTGTGTGTGTGTGTGTGTGTGTATGTATGTAGGTAAAGGTAGTTTTGAATGGAATAAAAACCACAAAGGGCCTATATGAATGAAATACCGTGTTAGTTGAACCATTCATAACATAGGCGGCTTTAGGCACTAATGTAAACAAATAGAAATAAAACATACCTGACCCACCAAAATTCAAGTGCTTCACTTTTTCTAACAGTTTTTAAATACCCCCTCACATATCCCGCTGAACAATGGACAACAATTTATTGACAACATTATTGCGCCCCGCCCACTTTGCTCAGATCGTAACTTTGAACTTGAAGGACACCGTACCGATACGCAACTAGAAAACTAACTACGCTATACAGTACAGTATCAGGGAATTGAACGGACGGGAACTATATTTTTCTTAAAAAGTAACTCTCCTCTTTTGTATTTTCCGACCGTACTAATAATCATCATTTACCATGGCTCCAACACCTGGAGGTGGAAATTTGTCTGCTGTACTGCGATCTGCGGGCAATCTTGTAATGGTAAATTGTTTATATTCTCGCTTCATTTCTATTCACTTTTTTACTTCAGCTCAATTCAACCACTTTTATCTACACTGGCACTTACTGCGACCAGCCCGCTCACGCAGTGGGCTCCCGCTGCGCGGGAGCAGTCCCGGGGCTACACTGGCACTAGCGGCAAATTCGCTCAAGTAGCCCCGGCACTGCTCCGGAGAAGCGGGAGCGGGCTGGTCGCTGTATTAGTGTATGGAATAACTGTCTTAGTCGGGGCAGTCTTTAATCGAAATTACATTTTTGGACATACCCCCGGTAGGGCATTCAGAGGAGCCAGATGCAATCTCAGCGGATCCAACGTCCTACAGAGAACTGATTTTTTGTCTAAAGATTATCATGCTGCATTGTTGATTCGATAGATGATACATTTAACTTGATCATTGATGATTTGATTGCCTTTTTCCTAATCCTAGAGAGGAATAACCGTCTCATTCGGGGCATTCTTTAATCGAAACTACATATTTGGACTTACCCCCGAATAGAGACGGTACTATATGTCATTATGTGCACCACACGCGCATTGGCGATCTTCTACACTATACAAGTTCAATGCTTGAGTAGAAAGTTACCCGAATTGTGGAAAGTCTATGGGAAAACGTAGTTGAGATTATCATAGCTACTTCATTTTAAAATTTAACATCTTTCAAGCTACGATGGAACAAATCTACTTCCATGACTTAAATCTACTTCCATGACTTCAGTTAAAATTAGGTAGCCTTGTTCGAGTCATCCTATCTGAGTCTACACAAGATCACAACATATTATGTATTTATAAATTCTAGCACTAAGATTCCACCAAATTTATAGAAAGGTGAAAATTAAAGACTTAATTTCTGCCGTTCACACGTTTATCGAAGACATTTTCAATCTGCTCGAGTCTGACACAAATTTGACCAATCAGATTGTTCGACGGGCTGTTGGCTATGAATATTTAAATCGTCAATCGGTTCAACGAAAAAAAAAATAGCACACGGCAAAGGAGCGGGAAAAAAATGTGCACATGCGTGAAATTACATATTCATATATGCATTAGCATTAGTGTTTTCATATTCAAAATGGCAACCTGCATCGATCACCATACAGTATACAGGTGCAATGCTCAGTCTCTAGATAAGGCGTTCAGAGGAGCCAGATGCAATCTCAGCGGATCCAACGTCCCACAGAGACTGATTTTTCGGTCTACCTTTTTCCAGACTAGTACTAGATCGAGCACAGACAGGGTAGCCCTATTGCATGTCTAAATAATGCCTCCGGCCACTTCGTGGCGGAAGCATAATAATATGATTTTGATAAAACCATGTAAAATGGAAGAAAAAAGATCTAGATCCCTGTCTAAGAACTTCCTTCCCTATAAATAAAATAGAACTGGAAATTGACTTTGACAGGAATTATATTGATTGCTAGATTGCGAGTAGCAACAGTGGACAGCTCTCCGCTCTGGGGTGATAGGTTGAAGCGAGGGGCACACCACCAAGCAATACACTGTGCGGTGCAATATGATACATTATGTATATGAATGTATTTGTTTAGACTATGGTAAGGTTGCTCTGAAATGAGGCATTTAAAATATAAACAAGGATGGTTTTTCACTTTCCCTGTGAAGATTTCATGAAGCTTTGACAGTGAGTGTGAGATTCATACACATCATGGTATAAGGTATGCTATTACTGGTGATTCCTGCTGAGTTTCATGACTTTTGAAATTAGGCTACCCTGCATGTCTTTAAGATTAGTTAGTTATTTGAAGTTATACCTCATGGAAAGTCATGTTATCTTTAAACTTTGCAAAATGCAAATTGAAGTACTGAGTGAAGTATTAAAAGTTCATAGACTATATCTACATTATAATTTTATATAATAATATGATACTGAAACTTCTGTAATTTTTATCGTTTTCCTTGAACCTTTTTGCCAATAATGACCATTCTGTTGGCTTCAACTTGGAAATTTTTTTTTTTTAAATTGTCCTAAAAGTGAAGAGTGTTGCTTTGAAAGTTGAAAAAAAAATGGTAAAAGATATTGCACATGATACACCAACACCAGTAGGCCTATAATAAAACTGTTTCAAATGCATTGCTAATTTGAAGATTCAGACTTTGAATTACATGAAGGTTTTCATTTGTTTTTTTTTTTACATGACAGGAGGACACACCAATCCTTCAGCCAAAGGACAATGGTGAGTAAACAGGAACGTTGACCGTGTTATCAATTGTTTTGAGTCAAGAGTGTGTTTAAAGGGAATATACTGTACTGGGAAAACAAAAAGCCTTCAAAAAGGGGATCATGAGCAATCTTCTTGCCAATGGCCTAAATTCATGTACCGGAATTGTCCATTTTAGAAACTTGCTGAAAGTTATTTACCCTCAAATGAAACACATTTGGAGTAATGAGTGATTAAATCACAAATCCTCAAAATGTTTGGGCCAAACATTTTGAGGGTTTTTGTCTTCCCAGTACAGTATGCCCTTTAAGGAAAGGAGATAAGAAACTTGTGCTAATGTAAAGAAAGGCTTTGGTGGGTGTATAGTATTTTTTAGGGTGGCGATGGGGGTGGGACTGATAAAACATTGCTGTCAACAGTTTCATGTCACCTTTTTGAAGGGTGAGTACACACTTAAGTTCAGAAAAGGAAACATTTCTTTACAGGCTGCTAGGCACTACAAAATGTACTCTCCTATTTCCAATTCATCATCTATTTGGGGTTTCATTTTTTTTTTCTTGGGAGGGGGGGGGGGGGGTATTTACAATGTGTGAAATAATATGACAATGTATTCCTTCCCCTTTCCACTCTCAATTCCTTTCCTTCTTTCGCCCCTTAAGTGGGTCAAATCTCCTGAAAGAATGCAACGACACTTTGTTACTGAAAGTTTTATTTTTGTCTAAATAAATGTATTTATCAGTATTGTAAAATGTCCAAGTGGCAGTATAGTAAAGAACATTTTGCTATAAATGTATACTTTAATAGAAAATAGTAAACTTTTTGGTAACATGATGTGGTGGTATTCTTTCAGGAAAGTAAAATGGAATTTATTTTACTGTACTTTGTACATTTGACACATCATTGTATTACCATGCAGAGGTCCAGATCCATATGGGTGCTGTGGGGATCTGTGGGTCTGATGTCCACTACTGGACCCGTGGCCGCTGCGGTGACTTCATCGTCAACGACCCCATGATCCTCGGACATGAGTCCAGCGGTGTGGTATCAGCCGTAGGGGCCAAGGTGACATCACTGGTCGTAGGTATGTGTACATCACATGTATAGCGCAGTAAAACTATTTATCCTGTGATGTAGGCGATCACAACATTCTACCCTGAGCTCTGTGTGTAACATCCACCACTTATTTTAACCCTCTCTATGTCAGTTGATCTCTGATTTGTAAGTCATACGAGGACAAGAGATGTTGACATAAATAATTGATAAAAAAAAAAGTTTGTGCAAGCCTTTGAAATATATGCATTCTCCCAAATTCCTCTACATAACTCCATCAATGTTTTATTTGTTTTATGATTACTTCAGTCATACATGTTAGATTAAGGAGAATTGTGACAAATTAAATGGAGTTCCCTTCCTAATTTGACACTTTTGTGATTTGATCTATGAGTGCTAACTGAGAACCTAGATCAATAAGACCAGAATCATTTGAGAAAGTGTCTTCAAACTGGCAAATTATAAGATCTTCCAAACCCCCCCCCCCCAAAAAAAAAGTATTTGATATCCTTCCCGTGTCGTCAGGCGATCGAGTGGCCATTGAGCCGGGTGTACCCTGCCGACTATGCGACTTCTGCAAAGGAGGGCGCTATAACCTGTGTCCAGAAATGGAATTTTGTGCGACTCCGCCCATTGATGGATCCCTGAGACGTTTCTACTGCCATGCTGCAGACTTCTGCTATAAGTGAGAAACTCATTGATGCATCCGTGCCTTAATTTCTTAATTTCATTGTTTCGTCCTATCAGATGATCTTGTTAACCCTTCATGCCATGATATTCAGGCACTTTTCAACTTCCCTGCCCCCACCCCCCCCCCCCACCCAAAAAAAGGAAAGAAAAGAAAAAGACTTCAGACAAGAAATCTACATACTGACTGCTAATGAGCATATTATATGTTGATTATTTAGGGTGTGATGGTAGATTATAAATGAGACAGCACCTCTCACGTATTAGAAGCTGTAGCTTGCTAACTGTTATGTTTCCACTTTGCAATTCCATAAATGTTGACCCAAGTATAACTTCACGTAAAAATGATCCCAGAATACATCTGTAACTACAGTTTACCACATTTTGTCATTAACACTGTGTTTTTTCCTTCAAAATGTGCTCTTTACTATAAATAATGAGATTTGCCAATTATTCGATAAGTTGACACTTATGTGTCATTGACACGTGGTTACACAAACAATAGAAGTAAGGGCATGTTCTTGAATAAGATAAGACACTGATAAGGTAATGCATACACATTAATTTTCAGTAAATTACAAGTACACTGTTCCTTTTTCCTTCTCTCTTTGATCATGACTGTAAGAATGTACTTATCCCAAGCGTCAGTTAATGCTTAAGAAATGATTTATTCAGAACATGAAGAGGAAGTAAGAGAGCTAGTCTTGAAGAAAAACTATTCTGGCTTGACCTATCATTGGTTCATTTGTCACATAGTGATAATCTGGAGCGAGCACACTAGGGGATAAAGACAGTCATTGGTATTGAATCAAAACTGAGAAATATTAGTGATTTCTCTCTCAAAATTAAAGGGATAGTTCACCTTGAAAATAAGTTGGTTCAATGAAAGCAGAAACATGTGAAGGTTTGACGAAAATCCGTCAAGGGATAAGAAAAGTTATGATCTTTTTAAATTTCAATTTTGTGACGTCACATGCGAGCTGTTCTCCCATATGTTGTGTACAGAATAATTCCATGAATTGCTCTTTTTCTGTTTTTGTCAATGGAATTATTTTGTTCATATAGGTATGTTTGTAAAAACATATTTCTGATGATGTATCAAATGCACAGGTAAAAGGATACATATCTTTTTGAGAAAATGCACAGTTTTGAAAAAAAATTGTACACAACATATGTGAGAGCACCTTGCATGTGACATCACAAAATGTAAACTTAAAAAGATTATAACTTTCTTATCCCTTGACAGATTTTCGTCACCCCTTAACTTATATGTTTTTTTTTCCATGTGTCTCGTTTTATTGAAACTATATTAATTTCAGGGTGAACTATCCCTTTGAAATACATATTTTTGTTGCTTATGTGTATTTCTATTGTACAGTTACATATTTATTGATTTATTTTATGATTGGTATACATGTGATATTTTACATGTATCAGATAAAAATCATATCTGTACTATCTATGATTGTATCTATGATTGTACCTTGCAGGTATCGGATAAAAATCCTATCTGTACTATCTATGATTGTATCTATGATTGTACCTTGCAGGTATCAGATAAAAATCATATCTGTACTATCTATGATTGTATCTATGATTGTACCTTGCAGGTATCAGATAAAAATCATATCTGTACTATCTATGATTGTATCTATGATTGTACCTTGCAGGTATCAGATAAAAATCATATCTGTACTATCTATGATTGTATCTATGATTGTACCTTGCAGGTTGCCCGACCATGTGAGTTTGGAGGAAGGAGCCTTGCTTGAGCCGCTCTCTGTCGCCGTCCATGCTTGCAGGAGAGCCGGCGTCAGTATCGGCAGCAAAGTGCTCGTCTGTGGGGCAGGTACGAATGGAAGAGTGTTTTCCAAGTAGTCCTTCCTGTGCTATATCAAATGCTGCTCAGTGGGATTTGTGTGCATTATTGCTGACAAAGTGCCCAGATGGCACACACAGAGATAAAGGGACCTCCGGGCATTACAGTACCACTGCGTTGTTGTTTTGGTACCAGAATTGAACATCAATTATCTTGTTGTGGGGTCTAATATGTTTCTGTAATTAGAGAAGAATGCAATTAATTAATACATCACACGGAACATCGACTATCTCGATGTTCCGCGTCTATTTGTTTTGCACGTCCGCTTGATCAATATGCGTACGTTACAGCAATCTATCTCAGTGGAAACAATAGTTAATATCATTTCGCGCGCGCTCACTCAAACTTTCATGTTACTTGAACTAACTATAATTCTGTTGTGTGTTGTTTATATATTGGTTTTGCCTTTGATATCTATTGTAATCATTGTAGGACCCATCGGTTTGGTCAACCTGCTGACCGCTAAGGCCATGGGAGCATCAAAGGTCATCATGACAGGTGAGAAATGACTTCATCACTTCATACTTAGCTTCAGGTAAGGGGTAGTACTCCAACACTCATAAGCAGTGGAGTCCCATTCTTCCATGATTATGGTTCTAGCTTGATGTCAGGGTATACCAGGAAAGCATCGTTTCAGTGAAATTGTGCCATGATTATTGCCAGTAATCATTAGCACAACTACCACTCACCATTAAGACTCATCTGGGCCCTGTTGCATAACACTTTCTATTGATGGCAACTTCTATGGCAACCTTAAATTTGATTGGCTGTTGAGCAATGTCACCATGGTAGGGTTACTATCAATGGTAAATTTTATGCAACGGGGCCCTGTTTGTGGTACAGGGCAAGCTTAATTAATCTACCTTACAAGAGCACAAAAACTTGATATGTGCACTGTGCTTGTATATGCACAACCAGATATTATTTCTGTGGTGCAAAAAAAGAAGGAAAAATAGCCATGAGGTCTTATGTGATCAGGGCTGGATTTCTTAAAGCAATAACAAGCTCTTAGTCAGGGACCACTAACCACCTCAGATGCATTGAACCTGGTAGTATGCTGCCTCACATGAGTTCTTATTTTATTGCTTTTTTAAGCCGCTCGTGCACTCTAATCTTGCCAGAAAAATGTTGACATATTTTTTTGGCTTTATTTTGTGCTTGACACTTGCAACTTAGGAGGGCCAAATAAAATCAATTAAATCAATGGGTTAATTGGAAATTTAACTTCAAACATTGATCGACCGCTATGTTTGCCTTTGCCCTAGATCTGGCGCAGAACCGGCTGGACGTGGCCACCAAGCTCGGGGCTGACCACGTGGTGCAGGTGGACACCAAGGATGCACAGGAGGTGGTCAAGCGCATCCACGCCGCTCTTGGCGAGGAGCCAAACATTTCCATCGAGTGCACTGGGGCTCCCTCGTCTGTTCAGACAGGCATCTTCGTAAGTAGGAGTGGCTCACGACATTAGGTGTCCGGGACTACCAATCCGTCCATCCAGATTGTCTCAATTCTTGATATCGCATATAGGGGAAATTTATCCTTGAATGCACTGCGCAGCCACATTTGGATTTTGTTTGGAGTCGTTTCCGCTTCTGGGCTAGTGGACTAGTGCAAAAGACATGACTGCAAAACAATCCGCAGGCTCCTGTGTGGTGCATTTTGGGATAACTATCCCCTATATGCGATATGGAGAATTGCGCTAATACAAGAATTTATTCAAACTTAGTGCAATGTTGATAACTGAAAGGGCAATAAATTGATTGTTTATTTTTTAGTCCTATAGGTCAAAGGTCAAGGTTTAAATTTGTAACTCTTATGGTTCTTGCCAAAATATTTGACAGAAGTTCGTCAAACTTGATAATACAATTAAACAAGCTTTAACTTGACTTTAAAGTAGGACGAGGCATTTTATATTGTATTTTGGGGGAGGAAAGATATGTAAAAGGAGAAGGCAAGTTATATTTGTCAATGATCAAGATCTAGGTCAAAAGTGAGTAAGAAACAAATTTATAACAAGGTACATGTATTTTGGCAAAACATCATAGTCTGTACAGGTCAGGGGAGGTGTACCAGTCGATTGTGCACAGTTACATTTCTCAAATGTGTATGTATAATGTGGTTCGTATCCATGTCTATATATCGTCTAGGCAACCAAGTCAGGGGGGGTGCTAGTGCTGGTGGGAATGGGCCCCTCGGAGGTCACTCTGCCCATCGTCAACGCAGCGGTCAGGGAGGTGGACATCAGAGGCATCTTCAGATATGTCAACTGGTAAGGATGAGAACTCTTGGAGTACCCCACGGACCTAGCTGTCTTGTAAAGATTTATTATACACTCAAATCTGAAGGAATCCAAGTTGAGTGATCTTTTGTTGTCATACACAGGTGGTCTCCATAGCCATTGCCACATTTGTTACCTTTACATCCTACATGTACCAGAGTGTTTATTCACGATATATATAGGTGTTTGATTTTTTTGTGTGTTTGACGATAAACACCCAAATAGTTCAAGAAAGTGATCTGCTGAATGTGCACTGAATCAATCCCAGAAAAGCAAAGATCGTAGGAAAAATGGGCTCCTGCACACTGAAAGATCCATAGGCATGTCTTTCAGGCTTCAGGTTTGAAAATAGAGTGAAATTCGTACATGAAGACGACTCAATAGAAACCAAAAATTTGGTCTTCATACAGCTTACTCTCGATACAATGAGCACGGATATAACGAGGTTTCGTTATAACGAGGTTTCGTTATAACGAGAGAAATCTCTCGGTCCCAAAAGTTTCTACATACAAACCTATGGTGCACCACATCGCTTACAACGAGCACGGTTATAACAAGATTTCGTTATAACGAGCTTATTCTGTTGACCCCAAGACAAAGAAAAACATAACAATTGCGTCCCGTTACAACGAGGAAGGAAAAATCAAGGGCGAGCTCGTCGAAAGCAATCTTCTCAAAAGATTGAAAATACATGAGAACGGCACCGCAATGGGCCAGACACATCTCGTTATACACGTCCACGCAAGGCGAGCATGCATGTACACATTTTCTGATACACTGTAGATAAAGTGCTCCTTCGCACAGCGTGCGGGCGTACATTGAAAGCACATGGTTTGCAAGTCCGATCCCATCGCGGCAATCAATGATACGACGCGTGCTGAATTGGAGGTGTGTCTGATGAGCAGCGATTGATTGGGTTTCTTGACAAAAACAAATGTGATCTCGGACGGGGGAAGTATATTTCACACACTCAAATATGACAATGAAAGAATTAAAGAGTTAATAAAATATTCTTCTTTAAATTAGAATGCTGCTGGAAATCAATTACGATATAAAATGAAATATAAGTATGCAGTGGCAGCGTTAATCTTCTACATGGAACCCCCTCGTAATAATTTTGGATTGACCCACAAAGAAAGTGCCGATCATATCGGTGTTGCTACGTCGTCACAAGCCTATCAGACGAGCGAGACGCTCTTATCTATACACCTTTCCCTCATTTCCCGGCCGTTCGGCCTGTTGCGCCACCCGTTCTCTTGTTTGTCCAAACAACTAAACCGCATGTTTTCTTGTCTAGAAGATTACAATGCCAACTTATTTTGACCAGTTTATTTACTGCAAAATAATACCCATGGTATCGGGAATGGTCTTTATTCATTTAATGCAAGTAGCTATTAAAACAGCAAAAATAAATCGAGGTCGGATGATGTGTTGAGCAAAAAAAAAATCCCCTTTTCAGTTTGAAAACGCACGTTTCCAGTTTTCCTTTTCGGTTTGATAACGCATGTTTTCAAGGCAGCTATTGATATCAAAACATAGTAAAAGACAAAGAACAAAAGGCACACATATTTCAATGTATTTCATTGTTTTTTATCCTGTTTGGATACAAC
Organism: Arbacia lixula; assembly: GCA_963669155.1. Lineage (NCBI taxonomy): Eukaryota > Metazoa > Echinodermata > Echinoidea > Arbacioida > Arbaciidae > Arbacia > Arbacia lixula. The sequence goes on from OZ022578.1 coordinate 13,552,692, forward strand.
GAGGTTTCTTTATAACGAGGAAAAAGCCCTGGTCCCGAGTAAGAGAGTAAGCTGTATTATGTACGTGGTCTTTCTCAACAGGTGGCTACTAAACCAGCTTTTACAGTACTATAATGTATATACAGTCTATCTCTTGTGTCTATATGTATAGTTCTTATGTCACTTGAAGGAAAAGGACAGAATCGAAATCTACTTGTAGGTGAATGGGCTACCCTGTAGTAATATCACAAACTAACTAATATATTGATTTGATTGATTGATTTTTGTAATTGATTACTAGATAAATCAATAACATACTGTTTTTCCTGATTCCTGGCAGCTACCCGACAGCGCTGGAGATGATCGCGAGTGGGCAGATCGATGCCAAGCCCCTCATCACCCACCACTTCAAGCTGGAAGAGACCTTGCAGGCCTTTGAGACGGCCAAGACCGGGGCTGGGGGCGCCATCAAGGTGGTCATCCACTGTGACCAGTGAGGGGGTGGGGTGGGGGGAGATTCACCACAGAAGGAAGAGGGAGGGGGGACTTGATTTGTGCTATGGTGTTGGTGGTATGTCTCGTTTTGCAGACAGGTGTTCGAATTAAGAGAAATGTTACTCTTATAGCCTACTGATCGCTGGATACAATGATGTATCATGTACATATATGTACACCATCTCCACTCCCTGATGAGTATCTCTTGCCCGCTGGACGATATCTGTGCTGTGTCACGATCATGCACGTAAGCACCCACCTCCCACCAGGTACCCATTTATACTCCTGGGTGGAGAGTGCTCAGCAAGTTGGGACTTTGAGATCTCCAGTCATAGTTCACAACCACTATATCAAGACAACTGCACAATTTTGCTTATCTAGAGATGAGGGTGTGAGGATGAAAACCACACACCCATATTGAAGGGTCATTGTGCTGTGAAATAAATGGGACCCAAGTCCAAGGATTTCTGTGACATGTTTGTGATTTGGGGGAGTAACTCGGGTAAATGACTGTTTAAAGACCAATACTACCTCAGGATCTGTCTTCTAAAAGACGTGGATGGGTCAGTAGCACATCCAAAATATGAATGTATGCATCAGACACCCCCTCCACACACCCTCTCTCTATTCCTCTCTCTCTCTTCCTCTCTCTGGATTCAGGCAATATTATAACGACATGAATTGAGATGAACATGCTGACATTTAATTTGTGGGACATGAAGTTAAGTGTGGTATTTAGTTATCATTGAACACAGATATATGTTGTTAGATATAAATATACATATGATGATGAAATTGGCCAGAAATTGGCCTCGTATGCGCAATCATGAATAATGCATGATGGCTTGTAATCTGAAATAATGTACTGTTGTGATAAAAACAAGTTTAGAATAAATGTATATCTATTGGAAATACCATGCTTTGTTATAGAGCAAGTAAAATTTTCTCTACAACCATTTTGTTTACCTCTTAAATGGATCAAAGAATACAACCACATTGTATTACTGAAAGTGTTAATATTTTCTAAATGATATTAATTAGTACACTCTTAGTATGGAAATATGCAAACAACTTTTGATAATTGTACTATTTTCATGTCATCATTGTGACAAATGCAAGGTTTAATCCTGGTTAATCTGTACTTACCAGAGTGGCAAGCCAAGGTAACCTTTGATTTGTTAGTGGTGAATGTATAACAGGTACTTAAATTTCAGAGTTTTTGATGAAAGTGATGTTACATTAAATCTTGGAAAGATTTCGATAAAACTAATATTTCCCTTTTTATGCACGATTTGCTTGGTTGCCCCCTCCCCCTTCCCCCCTCCAAGCTAAAACATCATTCCACATGTCAGAATTCACATATTGTATCTGATTAGAGTTAAGTGTGTGTGTATGAAAATGAACAATGTGGATAGAACCGATATAAATGTACATATGAATGCAATAAATATGGTAATATATGAACCTTGCTTGAGGTGAGATTTACAGCAGGGAGGTGTTACGAAGGAGTAGAAACTCGAGCATAATATATTCAAACATCTGTATGGGTTCTAAAGCGTGCTCATGAATGCCAAAAGCATTCCATAATCATGACAATGCTTTGATGTTCCATGTGCCGTGCCGACATTTAGCTGATGTCAACTTGAAAAGAAATTTCTTTAATTTCCCATTTGTCTGTAGACGTTTTGTTTTTGACAAATTTGTTTGCAAACTTTAAGGAAGTTTACGGCAGATAATGACAGATCCTTTACTCTGCTTTTGTTTCGAAAAGTATTGAGGAATCATTAAAAATCGGACATATAAGCTATTTTTATTACTTACAAAATTGGCCAATTTCTTCACTTTCCGACAACTTGTGCATCTGGGGGATTCAACCACTCTCAAAATGATATATTAAGCTGTGTATTATCATTAACGGCGTTTGTGTGTGTTTGCGTGAAACAGAGATATTTCACTTGAAAAACTTGTTTATTTGTGTTTGCTGATACCTGTTATGCTCATGGAAGTATTAACAGAACGGGACAAGCGAAATGAGACTGTAAATTTCTTTTGTCCTCTCCGAGAATCCGTTGCCACACAATCATATTCATAATTGTTCAAACACCTGAACAGCACCTGTTGAGAACACATAACTTTTCAGCGGCTTGGCACATGGGTTCAAAGGAAGAAAGTTGCTTCATATCCTTCCATAACACGTCCCTGTTTACAGGTAGTTACAATTTTTTCTTTAATTAAAGAGTTTCTATAAAATTAATGACATTTTCTTGGCAGCTTTATGGCAATTAATTTCACATTTTTTACATGAAAGCTTCTATGTTAGCATCCTTATTTTTGTAAGTGTGTTATATTCATTAATTAAGTCATGAATTTCTTTAACTTTGTTGACAATATATTATCACAAATTGTGCTATGAATCTCGCACTATGAAGGCACATCTCATTAGATTGTATTTTATCCAAATATATATACTTTTATCGAGACATTGTGTGACGAATGTCAGATATAGCTGATCATATTCATTTTACATACCGTATGATGCCTTTGGCCATGTCTCATATAACATGTGATATAGGTTTTCAATTATTGTAACTTACCATCAATGGTAACTACCATGGCAACAGGTGCAATAATGAGAGCTTGTTGGCTGTTGCCATGGTAGTTACCATTGATGGTAAGTTGCAATAATTGAAAACCTATATGCAACATGGGCCTGATGGTGATACATGTACATGTATTGTGAGATTTGAACCATGCTTATATGTTTGTATTGTAACCTTACAAATACTCTGCATGTATTGATCTAATACCTGTTATTATTTGCTATGAAATGTTTCATTAAATATTGTAAAATCTTAGCCTCTTGCCTAATACATGTATATCCAAACGTTCTTTGGGACATGTGTGACCAACATCCAAGCACAAAATAAAGTGAATGGGGAAGTGTAGTCTGATTGTGGTATTAACCCTATCTAGCCCGGGGGGGGGGGGGGGGGCAAAAACAGCCCCCCCCTCGACATTTTTCGTGATAAATTTGTAACGCGAAAAGATTGCGCCGCGATGCTTCGTGAGTTTTTTCCTTCAAGTCTCACGCAACTTTTAAGACCAAAATTGCGACGCGGGGGTATGCGGTTCCGAAGTTAAGTAACATTTTGTACGTGCACGTCAGACCCAAAATTGCTCAAAAACGTGATTTCAAGTACAAATCCAATGCAAATTCTGTATCTAGCCAAAATTCATAAATGTATCATTATTTTTAATTTTACTGATGAAAAACAATAGATTTCATGTTATTTATGACTGAAATAGTGTTGCCAACGATTTCCATTGAAAAAACAATGAAAAACATAAAGTCGAAAAAACAAAGAAATACATAAGGAATTCAAAAAAACAATAAAATACATAAGAAAAAATTTGACATTGCCATTTTTTTTAATCCTAATTTGATAATAATCCTAAGGAGACTGTCTGGACTGAAATCTAGCAGTTTTGGGGCTATATATTTAAAGATTTACAACCAAATTATGATTTTATGCATTAATTAGCATAATTAATTAATTAAAAATAAATTTGAATAATTTTGGTGTAATTTACAATTGAATTGTAGAGATTACGTCATCGGCGACGTACGTGCCAATTTTCGTCGCGATCGCGCGATCAACGGTCGAGATCTTAGGGGGGGGGCTGTTTTTGCCCCCCCCCCCCCCCCCCCCCCCCCCCGGGCTATGCGATTTCAAAATAGCCCGGGCTATATAGGGTTAAAGCAAGAATTAATTTTAAAAAATGCCACATATGTAATATAGCTTTTGCTATTGTCATTGTCAGGACCATGTTAACATATATTTTGAATGCCAAAATAAAATGAACCAATAGCTGCAGAACTTTCTGCCTACTGGTAATACTTACCTTCATTATGTGTCCTTTTGAACCCAGCATACTTCTCAGTGAAATAAAATTATCTCTCTGGATTATATTTATCCATTCAAACAGAAAGAGCAAATGTTAGATCACATTTATATTGGAACAATTGGACAGGAGAAACCTGGTGAGAAGTATAGAATATGGTGTAAATATCAAAGGCCAAGATGTGTTTGATATTTACATTATTCTGTTTGTCTATCTGTTCCACAGTCAGTCCCAGTCACCTTCTCTCTCATTTGTTTACTTTGTTTACATTCCCTCTCGCTCTCCTCTTCTAACCCCAAATCCCTCCAACAATGCTCATCCCCTCCCACAATCCTCATTCCCTCTGTCTTCCCCTCTCTTTCTACTCCAAATATCTTCCAGACTCCTCACTCCCCTTTCTCCCACTCTCTTTCTACTCCAAATCTCTCCCACATTTCTTGCTCCTCCCCCAACCTCTGCCTCACATCTCTCTGTCTCTTCTCTTTCTTGCTGTCTACCCCACAATTCTCTCCGCTCCTCACATAAGTAAGTAGTTTTACGCTCCTCACATCTCTCTGTCTCTTCTCTTTCTTGCTGTCTACCCCACAATTCTCTCCGCTCTATTCTCTCCCTCCCTCCCACTTCCTAACCCTTCTGTCTCTCACATGTCTCCTTTTTCTCTACATTTGTCATCTACTACAAAAATGGTACTCTTTGACAGAGATTGAGAACACAATTTCAAAACTACTTACATTTATTATAATCGCTATTAACATATAATACAGGAATTATTACTACACTTTGTGGTGTCTTCACATATATTTAAGACAGTATTAAATCTTCAGCATGCATTTGATATCATTTCATGAAAAGAAGTCTGTGGAAGCCAGGAGCTTAGTTGAAACAATTTCTCTCCCATGCATTTAACAATTGTAGCCACAGCTACCCTACATGAGCAATAAATACTACAGTACATCAATCACTGCATTTATCAATATCTCATAGGTTTACATGGACAGTGCTTGAAGTTTGTGGAGATATATGAAAGATGAATGGATTGTTGCATTACTCCCTAAATAAAACCAACCATTTGAAAGAAAATTGATCACATTGCAAAGCAGCACCATGAACAAGTCGGATTAAACGATACTATTTTATTTTATCTAATTTGTTGCACAAAGCATTTGATCGAGACTAATGTCTGGCCCAGAGATGATCATTTGTAGGGCAGACTCTAAAGTCAACTTATAACACTTAAAGATACCAATCCTAGTGCTAGTTGCACCAGGTTTCATTATAGTAAGGCTGTGCTTATTGGTTCCTATCAGCTGCAAACTTTGCGGCTGATTGAAGCTGTCGATGAAAGGTGCTACGGTCAAAATATGGCTGGATTGTGTATAATGAACAGACAACCAATCACAGTGCTTGTATCATTTATTTCATTGATGTTACATCAATGCATGTTGGCTGCCATCAACTGAAACCTTACAAATGATTATAGCTCTCCTTGAAAAATACCAGTGGCCATGTTCAAACCAATCAAACTATGCCTCTGTTATCTATGTAAGTAAAAGATACCCAATCAGAGTTCTTGTTTCATTGAAGTCCTGCATGATACATCACTGCTGATTGGATAGCATCAACTGCAAACTTTGCAACTGATTGTAGCTCAGGTGGAAACATGGCCATGATCAAACCATGCCTCTGTTACATATGCGAGCAAAAAGATACCCAATCAGAGCTCTTGTTTCATTGAAGTCCTGCTGATACATCACTGCTGATTGGATGCTAACAACTGCACTCTATGCAACGTATAACCACATCTATGTAAGAACAATGCTGGTCTACAGGGCCCCGTAACAAAGGTTTTCAATCAATTACAAATTTGAGTGACAAATTCTGATTGGTTACTGGATAGCCTTTTGAACAAAAAGCGCATGTAACGATCGTGTGGATTGGCCATTGCCATTTTGCGATTATGTTACGGGGGCCAGGATTGCTGCGCAATACCAGTTCAAAACTGGGAGAGGGTCACATCATGACTGAATGATGTAATGCATGGACAAGGTTTTGGAAAAACAGGTCTTTTTAGCATGGAGCTGACTAGAATCCATATTTGGCTTGAGTCTGCTTTCTCGTCTGCCGGTTATCAGCCCATTGGTTCTTGAGCTCTAGTTCTCTCTCCTTGGCCTAAATGACATTGAGGAGAGAAGATTATTTGCTGAAATCCAAATCTAAGAGAAGGAGCATCATCATCTGTGGTTATTGTTTTGTTTAAAATGGTATTCTCAATTCTTCATAATTATCCTCATTATCATTATCACATTCATCACTACCCTCATTTTATTCATCACCATCAACTCATAATCACCATCAACTCATAATCACCATCATCATCATCATCATCATCATCATCATCATCATCATCATCATCATCATCATCATCATCAATTCATCATCATCATCATCATCATCATCATCATCATCATCATCATCATCATCATCATCATCATCATCATCATCAGACTTACTATTCAGAATTATTCAACCATACCCATAGGTAAATCCTCTATGTTCTACAGTATGTGCTTTTGTTTTCACAAATGCGCAATTAAAAGGACAAGGGACAGAAAGTTGTTTGGGAATAACCTCACTGCTATCTACCAATTACAGGTAAAGGATAGAAGTGGAAATAACTTCAGGCCGTAATCACAGCAAAACTGTTCTGCCATCATTAAAGAGGTCCAGATTTTGTTTGATTTCAATGATTGTATCATTTTTGGATGATTTCTCTCTGGTACCCTAAAATCCAACTAGAGTGGGACCCATTCTACCTTTAAAGGGATAGTTTACTCTGAAATTAAGTTTGTTTCAATAAAAACAGACATGAAAGAAACATATTAGTTACATTTTGAAGATATCCGTCACAGGATAAGAAAGTTATGATCTTTAAAAGTTCTTGATTTTGTGATGTCACATGCGAGGTGCTCTCCCATATTTTGTGTACAATTTTATTTCTGAAAATGTGCATTTTTTCGAAACGATATGCATCCTTTTATATGTACATTTGATATATCATAAAAAATATGTTTTTGACACACATTTGCTGTATGAAAAGAAATCATTCCGTTGTCAAAAACAGAAAAGGAGCAATTTATGTAATTATACTGTACGCAACATATGGGAGAGCACCTCACATATGACATCACAAAATTTACATTTCAAAAAGTCATATCTTTCTCATCCTTTGACAGATTTTTGTCTAGCCTTCACTAATATGTTCCTTTCATGTTTCTGCTTTTATTCAAACCAACTTAGCTTCAGGGTGAATTATCCCTTTAACTTGATATCCTGATGTTCTGTCACAGAAGAGGTTGGCACGTTGGCAGAGTGAGAGAGGTGATTGGTATGTTGAGTACAGAAACCCAGATACCCTTTTACTCCTGCCTTTTTCACAAGTAATACATGTAAAGCAGCAGTTAGCCCAGAACGTAAAGGGTTACGATGGGACAGCAAAACTTACCTGGCGAGCTAGGTATGTGATTTGGTGCTTTCTCTTCTGTTGGGAGGTTGGTAGCTGCTCTTTTTTCTGTTGATGGATAGAACATGTAAACATCAAGCTCTCACTAATAAATCAGCATAATACTTAGTATTGACTTTTACTAGCAGACAAAACTACCTACAACAAGAATAATCTTGGTGTTATCAATCAATTATTTGAAGATGTCTCCTTTCTCTCTGCTTAATTCTCAAACAGATTGATTCATCAATCTTACTGCTACAGAGAAATAACAGCAAAATAAAGCTTTCATCACATACAGGTATTGACGTTGAGCGGTCCATATAGACAGCTCTGTACACATATTTTTAACCACATGCCAAATTTAACTCTTTGTGCGTTCACCTGTGAACCCCCTGTGCGTTGCATTAATTTGAGTGTGCGCATATTCCAATGAACTCTTGTCGGAGTAGTAGCTTTCAAGGGCTATAACTTTTTATTAGATTGTCGTGAGGAAAAATAGTGTACATATAAAATATAGAGAATTTCATGGGCTTTCCACCCATATGTATTTTGTTTGGCAGTTGAGGAGCTACTGTATTACAGGGCTTTACTTAAGTTTTGAAAAGAAAAAAGTTCGATACAGGATGTGCATAGAAAAGCCTGTATGGCCAGAATTTGGCTTGGTTAGGACTCTAGGAGCTCTTCATGTTGTAATACAAAGAGATCGCCTACAATACAAGCACCCACATAATCACAGTACAATAACAAGGAACTTGTGTGATTTTCTTCTGTACTGTTATAGCCTAACATGTATACACATCATTTGTTGTTGTTTTCCATATACATGCAATCCATAATAACCCAGACTTATGTACAGGAGAATACATTGTCAACAAGGAAGTGCTTGTGTGTATGATGACAAGATGGAAAAATACCGAAACAAAATGATCAAAATTCTCCGAAATCTTCTATGTAACCCTATGCTGCAACGCGAACGAGCGGAAAGCCTATTACAGTGACGATCGCGAGCAATAGTACCGAACAGTGGTACGGTTCGCAGTACGCACATATTTCCATTTCCATTCACCTATGTGTGTTCTGTGCAAAATTGTGAACGAAACATGTCCACGGTTGTGCATTGATGCGAACGAAACGTACAAAGAGTTAAAGGTGAATATGTCACAATGAAACATTGTAAAGAAATGCATTATTGATGGAAATGAGTTGGAAATATTCCATAAGGGAAAGTTATATTCCATGACTCGCTCCTAATCAAGATGTTTCAATGAAGTTAAAGTGGGGAAATCGCTCTCCGCACCTGAGCATTTCATATCCTGCATATAGCAATAATGCTTTATGTATTGCAAAATGTTGAAAATTCACAAATGAGCGTCTTTTCTCTCACCAGTTTGCCGCGGTATTCCTTCTCCTCCGTCATGGACTTGACCATCTGTTGAAGGCCCGCCGTTGGTCCAATCTGGTCATCGGCATTGATGTCGATGATCTGGATCTCTTCCTTCCCACGATTCTTCTTGCCCACCATTCTGGCAAACTGCACATACCAGGGTAGAAAATACAGAGATTTTTAGACTCTGTTGCAATCTAATTTCTTTCAGCTCTTTGCAAATGAAAAGTTAATCTATTAATGTGATAATGTTATCTCATGCAAATTAAATTCAAAATTGGGTTATGGCTGAAAGCTCAAGTTCAAATCCTCATCTCTAACGTTTCTTTTCTTCACAATTCATTATTTTGTAGGTACTCTTTTTGTATTGATTCATGTTTGTAAAACTAGAAATTACTAATGTTCTTTGTTTCTATTGCATTTTGATACAGAGAAGAACAAATTGATACATCACAAGTCCTGTACTGCACTTGTCAATTACTGGTAAAACATTATTCACCAATAGTAAATCAGTTTTGTTTGTTTTATGTGTAGCTGTGTGAAAGATAAATACAAACTGCCAATGATCTACATGAGTAATCAAATACATGCAAAATCAAGCAAGTACAGTGAAACCTGAAAAGAAAAAAAGATCAGGGAAAACAGGAAATGTCTTGATGAGCAGGTGGTTTTTAGGTCAAGGTCGTGTATAGGTTAGTAGGTTATGATACAATTTTCAATGAATGACATTCAGGAAATTGATTAGCCTAGGTACTAAGCTGTGAGGTGCATGAGCACAACCCAGTCTGGTAACACAGACTACGCCCTAATGACATCATAGCTCCTCTGGCTTCCTCCCCTAGGAATAGCGAGGATTGGTTTGGGGCATAGTCTGTGTTACCAGACATAGTTGTTAACAGACTGGGTTGTGTCCACGCACCTCACAGCCTAGTACCTAGGCTAGAAATCGATAAAAGCTCACAGCATAAATAATAGAAAAATTAAATGATAACTGCAGTTTGATGTTTGATCTTTACTTTACGAGAAATTTGCAGAAGGAGATAAGAGCTCAATGCACAAATAATAAATACATTAGGAGAGGAAAGCAGCGGCAGAAGTGATTTACTGCAAATCACTCACCCCTTCATCCCGCAGGAATGTCTCTTGACCTGCTGAACTGGCCTGGGTGTTCCCCCCTCCCCAGGGGTCCCCCTGGTAGGGTTGCTGGTGGTAGTACTCTGCACTGCCAGAGGCCTGTTCCCCTTGTACACCCATTTCTTGGTACGCCCCATAGTCCCCTGCATATGACGCATGCTGGTGGTGGGTCTGGGATGGCGCGGGGTAGCCGTGGGACATGGCTGGGTTGAAGACCAGCGGCTGATCCTGCATGGCGGGGAGTACCGGTTCCTGCACCGTCGGAGGGGCCCCCACCCCAGTTGGGTCTACCAATCCCCCACCACCTGTCCTTATGGTATTATTGCTGCTTTCTCCGCTCACACTACCAGCGATGGTAGAATAATTGTTTGACAATGCATTTGTAACTTCCCCTTGCAAACTGGGACCTGCGATGCGAGTTCTGTTTGTTTCCCTAGCGCTACTGGTCTCTCCCATAGAAAAGAAATTAACTCCACCACTACCAGTCCCGGCACCATCCTCATCCTCCTCATCATCGCTAGGGTAACCCGACACCAGGGCACTGCCTTTGGAGGGGTTGTTCTGCTGCCCCTTGAGGGTTGCCCCAGGCTGTGGTTGAACCTGTGGAGTCTTAGCTGGCACCATGGCTGGCTTTGGGGGCGCTGCTGGGGTGGGGCGTTTTGTCAAGGTGTGTGGGATAAGAAGACGATTGGCTTCTTTCCGGATCGCGGTGCGTGGCTTTGGCAAAACAGAAAACAACCCTGCTCCCTGCAACATTATATGAATGAAAACACAGCAATTATGAGAAAGAAAAAATAAGAATTGAAGACTCATAGGAACAATAATTCAACCTGCTCCTCGTACCAATGTGTCTTAATTTCTTATGAGTTTATGGCAATTGCTCTCTGCAAGGTTTTTGTATAGAAACTGTAATTCTTCAGTATATATATTGATACAATAAAAGCAACATCAGCTTTAAATATTTCATACAAAGGCTTCATGCATAAAAACATCAAACCATGCACAAAAAACCCACAGTATGAAGAACTGGAATTGCATACATATGCCTAGCCCTAGGCCAACAATCCAGTTTGACTACTATCAAATTAGTCAAAGAACTCTGATGACATGGCAGTTTGATTAAAACTTGCAATCATTGTGGAGGTATAAGTGTGGACTAAGAGATGTCAAGGAAACACACTTAACTAATACCGTGAAATCGCAGTCCACTTTCCAAAATAATGTCTGAATATTGTAACAAGGGGTTAATAAATGCATGAGTTGATATTCACAACAGATACATCTCAATCACACATGTAATCAATAATATTAAAAGAAATAAGCGAGCACTAGAGAGTTTTGAATATAAAAGGTTTAAAATGTTTGAATGCATTGAACTTCATCCATAGGTATTCAATAAGTGGTATCTCTTTAAAGGTTTGCAGTCTCCTACCTTGGTTGTCTTTGGACGCTTATCTTCAGGTTCATCCTCATCTGAGTCCGGCTACAAACAAAACACGATATGGATGACATTTTAAGTAGAGAATACATTAATTTACCTCCTTGTAACTTTCCTTGATTTCACGTTTATCTGTTACATGTCATTACAGAAAGCACAGAATAACACTGTCACAATATTGGGCAAATGTCATTGCACGTAATCACACATACCTTTCTTTCTTTCTTCTATAAACCTAAACACAAAAACAATCAAATACCAGTAGTCCAAATGATTTTGGTTGATACTCTTGAAACTTTACTGATTTCACTGATTACCCAAAGATTCTGAATGCATTGTCCAGCAAAAAAAGAAATAAAGACAGTGGGTTTGAGAGCATAATTAGTATTTTGAACATGTTTATCATTGAGAAACCATTAATAGCAAAAACATAATATCAAGAAGGGTTTCATACCAAATTAATCCTAACATGTCCATATCTCTTCCCACTGGTACCCATGCTCTTAAAAGGATTATTTTTGCATATATATAGTAACCAATAATTCCTTGGCACAGAAAGGACTGACTTGCAAGTGGTAATCCTTGAGGATTTCATTATTTGGGTATTTCATTTCATGTCATTTTATTCTTCATTTAGGAATAAACAACACATATAACACAACAAATATTTAACTTGTTAAGTTATGTTTTCAAAGGTTACAAGTACATGATATATGATCATATCACCAACATTTCCAAATAAATAATAACAATAAGTGTATAGTAGCTAAAGTAAAATACATGCAGGTGGTATTTTTGGACAGAAATATTTGCCCATGATGTTCATACCACATGATATCAATGCTAAAAAGAGTCTGGTACACTTTTATTGTAGTATTTCTACATGTTTAAATCCATTTTTTTTTTTTTTTTGCTTTGAGAGAGAGAGAGAGAGAGAGAGAGAGAGAGAGAGAGAGAGAGAGAGAGAGAGAGAGCGAGAGAGAGAAGGAGAGAGAGAGAGAGAGAGAGAGAGAGAGAGAAGAGAGAGAGAGAGAGAGAGAGAGAGAGAGAGAGAGAGAGAGAGAGAGAGAGAGAGAGAGAGAGTCAGAGCTTACATCTGGAAGGGCAGGAAGGCTGATCTTGACTGGTTGTTTCCTCTTGGGTGGTGGCAGCTTTAGGAGGCCTTGTGACACACTCACCTCAGCTGCAGTGTCAGAGACTTTGCTTGAAGCAGGGCCAGAAGCTGTTTCACAAGCAGAATGAATACACAAATAAAAGATGGTAGAAAAAAAGGGAATATGTAAAGGGAGAGAGGAAAAAGGGGAAAGAGGAGAGAGACAGAGAGAGGGGTTGAGATATCGATAGAAATAGAGAGACGGTAAAATAGAATAGACGAAGAGCACGCTCTTTCTCTAGAAGGACAATAATAAAAAAAAAAATGAAAAAGTGAGGAGAAATCAATGAGGATGGAGAAGGAGACAATAGGGGAAGGGGGGATAGAAATGGAAAGATAGTGGTTCTTTGAAGTTATAGAAGGTAAAATGCTGGCAATATTACAACAAGTTTGAAAAGATGTTTGAACTTTTCTACCCTTATAAGAAACATTGGTTCATAGTCTATGGACTCTTAACTTTGTTTTACATCTAAAGCAAATTTTATTATAAAATATTGATCCCCCAAACCCTGCTCTTACCTGAGGAGCTCTGCTTTGGTGGTGGAAGACTGGAGAACAGAGATGTCTTCTTCTTAGGAGGCTCCTCTGGTGCCTGACCCTGCCCAGCAGTAGTATGGTCAGTCACAGTAGGGCTAGGCACCACCAGCCCCAGACCACTAGCTCCCCCCTTGGGCCGGGGCAAACTTGCAAACAGAGACGACTTCCTGGGCATGGGCGGCACGTTGGTTCCTACGTCATCTGCATGAGCTGATCCCGGCCTCTGGTCTGCAGGGGTGGGCTTTGATGCCACGTTTGGAGTCATCTTTGTCTTGGAGCTCGATGCAGCGGGAGTGATCTCGGTTTCTTCTGTTTCGCTGTCCTCACTCTCATCACTACTCCCCATATCATAATTGACCAGCCCAGACATAATTCAAGTTACAGTTGAGGTTAGCTCAGTAACTGTGAATGTAATGTACTTTCGATACAGAGAGATGGCAATTGGAAGAAACTTTAATTCCACTGTTCCGGATCCAGTTTCGACCAAGTCTAAGTTGAAATAGAGAGAAAGAGTAGATGAGGAAAATACACAAAAGACTAACAAAGTTACACATCACATGCAAGATTTCAAGGTAGAAGTTTATATAGGTCAGGACATGTAATCTACACAAAGAAAACAAAGAAAGATACGTTGTAGACCTCACAGTTACATATATTTTTAGCTGCTAACTTCATGATTAATACTGAATAGTTGATGAATGTAGATAGTTCAGAGTAACAGTATTCTGTCTCATTCATCTTCGACTACGACTACGACATGTTCAGTCTGAAGACGCGACATTCATAAAGCGAACATATTATGCGACGAATGGGACTGAACGAATCTTGATCACAGTGCAGTACGTACAGGAGGGACCTAGATCGATCTAGATGAGAATGACCAAAACAGCAGCTCAGGTCTCAACTGTGCGTAATTATCAGAACTTCAATCCCCCCCCCCCCTTTTCTGTTAAGATATATTGTAAGATCATGCACATGGCTACTGGAGCTCAGTATTGTCCGATATAATATGTTTTTATCATACCTTGACTAGCAGCTTTCCACAAAAACTGGATTCCCAGCGACCAATTATGGTATCGTCGAAAAAATAAACAAAAAGGGCAAAACAGAGAAGTAAGGGTGCGGCTACTGTATCTAATGTGGGCACCTTATTTCCTGTTATTTTTCCATTTTCTTCTCCCTTTTTTGTGGAAAGCTCATAATCATTAAACAAATCAAAAGTTCACAAATCCTGTGCTACCTCAGCATCAATATAAAGCTGTTTTTCAGGAAGATTTTTAACCGGAACTCGGGTTTTCCCTCCCTCTCTCTCTCTCTCTCTCTCTCTCTCTCTCTCTCTCTCTCTCTCTCTCTCTCTCTTTCTCTCTCACTCTCTCAAGCTCTCTCCTCTAGCTCACCAAATATATCTTGGAAAGAATAAATAATGAGATGCATCTATCCTTCTTATATCTCACTCCAATACAAAAGTTCCTCTTCCTCTCCCGTCTCTTGCTTCTCGACACTTTCTATCACTCGCTCTTCAAATAATTTCTCCAGTCCCCGTCCTTTCTTTCTCACCTCTCCCGTTCTCCTTCCCTTGCATCTCCCATACATCTTTCAATGCGGAACTAAAACCATAACATCTCCATACCTGTCTGATATTTTTCTTTTATTCACACAAACGTAAACACGCATACCTAGACACACACACACACACACACACACACACATTCTTGTAGTGTGTCAATGTGGGGACCCAGTTACCTTTTACCGCCAAAGCGGGGACGTGTGTGTGCGATGTTATACACTTCAAATGTTGAATTTAATCCACTAACCGGGGCCCTTTTCGGACATAGTACACACAAAACGTGAGCATAATCCACTAACTGGGGACGCTTCCTACCCCCTACACACGCATTTAGAGTTTAATTGGCCCAAAGTGGACTTTTTCCAAAATATGCATTGACTATATATGAAACTTGTTTAAAATGTGATGAGGAATTGATTGGACAGGAGATCTGGACCGGGGACGTCCCCACTTGTCGGAGGTCCCCTTTTATTGAGTTAAAAACACAAAAATGTCCCCGATGGTATGTCCATACAAGCCCACACACACACACACACACACACACACACACACACACACACACACACACACACCACACACACACACATTTTTTTTTTAAATTTGATTTCATTCATATATTGAAATAAACAATTTCACTTTCTAACATAGAATTACAAATACATAAACGTAATATTTCTATTAATTCGATAAACACAATAAAGCATGATTACACACACATACACACGCACACATACGCACACACACACACACACACACACACACACACACACACACACACACACACACACACACACACACACCACACTCCTTCTCTTCCTCTCTGTTTCTTTGCCAGTTTAATTTTTGTCTTAGTCCTAACAAGAAGTACAAATAAGGTGTGTACACACCAACAAACGCCTCGGTCTATTCCCTCTCTCCCCTCTCTGTGATAATTACATTTTCTCCCCTTTTCTTTTTCTACATCCTCTTTAAAATTATTCTCCCTCTCCCCCTTTCTCTTTCCCTCTCTCTCATTCTTTACCACATCGATAAATTCACCACCGCGAATAACACTTGAAATATAGGTGCACAGATCGACGTCTCTTGATAAATCATTTGAATGTGCTGCCAGGGCCTGATTCAGGCTGAAAAATAACTTTTTTGTCCCTCCCCTTTAATCCTCTCTCCCTTACTCTCTCTCATCATCATACCGCTTCATATTTGCACATTTTCTCTTTCCAAAATTGACATCCAATTCCCACCCCACAGAAATGCTAACATGAACATTACAAGAATAAGAATGAATATAAACATGTACAAAAATTCTTTAAAATATGCGACGGCATGAAACTGCTTTTTTAATCATCATAATTTACACTGTACAGAATATAATCACATATTTGAACATTTACCTGGTGTGTTATTTAACACACACATATATACAGTAACCAAGTTGTGTTATAACACAATTCCTTCTTACCAGGAGATGACTCTTCAATGTTCAATGGACGGAAAGGCTGTTTCTTACTTTCTAGAGACATTTCAATTGTATTCACTGAAAAAGCTTGCTAAACATTTTATAGTTGAATATCACAAAATGTTGATGGAAAAGAAGGGTATGGAATATAATTTCTGCATAAGTATATTCCATCATATACATTAAATAACACAGTACACACTTTTCCATGCTAAAAAGTAAAAACATCATACATGTGTTTGCCATGGATTGTTAGATTCATTTAGCTATCCAGTACCAATCTATCATAATCTTATGTTACATACTAGGTGATTAAGACAGAAACATCAGTCTTTGACAAATAAACTCATATCTTTTTGAAAAAACAAATTATAAATATATTTTGTGGATGCAAATAATATGAGATGAAAATAATCACTTTCTCAAATTCTCCCTCACAAATTCATTAACCAAATCCATTGACAGCAAAATATTTCCACCATAGAATGTCAACAAAATATTTAAGGTGTAAATCATAACTAAAAAGTATGCCAGTTTACATCAAAGAGTTTGGATACGAAATATAAATTTTGTCAGAAATTGCTCAATAAATATATAATGTGAACAGCTTTTTGGTAAATAACATTTTACACAAAATAATGTAATACTGGCATTAAACATCAACAATTTCCATACAAAATACAAATGCTCTTGTACATGGAAACCAGTGGGAACTTTCTATTCTCTGGTATTGTAGAAACATCAAACTCAGAATATATGGCTATTTGTTTCATGAATCCCATTCTTTGCTACATTTTGACCAAATGCCACGACATTGTGCCTTAATACAGTGCAAATTTTCCTCACAATTAAGTGAACATGTTAGTCTTGAAGTGGATGTTGAAGGGAAGTGAACACAATGTAACAAGGTCTAAGGTCTACCGGTACTTTAAAATCAACCAAACACATTGATTACTATGACTCCGTGAGGACTAGACTTTAGTGATTCAATGTAAGCACTTCTGATTTTAACGACCCTTTTTTTTTTTGCATGATGTGCTTATAAGGCACTATGATACACACTCACAACTCACAATACTAGGTATGACCTTGTTGTTTGCATTGCATGACTGCTCTTTACTTTTTCATCGCATCTTTTTCCTTGCAGATATTTGTCACACAAAGACAAGTAAAATGTAGCAACACAAAAATATTACATCTGTTTTAAGTAGTAAGGACATGAAATATGCATTGTTACAGTGGATACCCCCTCCCAAACTATGGCTGAATCTAATTATTTTCATGGAATATCCATAGTGAAAGATGTAATTTGTGATGCTGTCATATTGAGATGTAATTGTGCACTAAAATGGACAATTGTGCAACAAATGTGAAGGTTGTAATCACCATATCATGCACATGTACATGTACACAAGTCTTATGCATCAAATCAATACGAAATATTATTAACATTTCATTGAATAAAATACTGCCAGGTATTTTCATATCACTTGGTATCTAGATGATTGTGGGGTGACACATATTGAGTGAGTGTATGGCACAATGCCAAGCAGCTAGTTCTTCCGATTCATCTCAATACATCAATCTTATCTATGGGGTCATATGTGTTCACTTTGAGTGAGTATTATACTGTAGACGGAGAATAACGTCTGCAGCTGGAATAAAATGCACAACTGAAATAACAGTGTATGGATGGTACATATTGGGGGGTGCATGTTCAAGTTGTATGGAGAATAATGCCAGTAGCTGGAAAAGAAATGCACAACTAAGGTCTCAATCAGTCTATAGGGGTCATGAACTCATGATCACCATCCAGCCTGTCTTCCCTCTTTAGGCCAACCCATTACCCGTCTGCATCATGTGCTTCCTGCGGACGGGGTGAGCCTTGTCGATGATCGGCCGAGCGAGGGCCTCCTTCAGCTTGGCCTGGTACTGGGCCTCCGTCTCCAGCCCATCCAGGTACTCGCGGTACTCTTCGTCCTTCTGCCGCTCATTGAGACGGACGCCGTGCATATGCTGGGCCAGTAGGTCCTGCTCGTACTCCTTGTTGGCCCGCAGCACGGCCGCCTGCTTCTCGTCGTCAAGGCGCTGGTGCTCCTCCAGGGCAGCTTGCATGGCCGCTCGCTCCTTGGCCAGCTCTTCCTGGGCCAGGGCGTTGGTGGCCACTGAAAGAGGAGGAAAACAGACATATAGGTGCACCGTTAGACACATATATTCACCAACAATATCATTCCTCTCTGGAATTTGCCAATATGGTCAAGTACAGGGGTGGTATTCTGAAAGAAATTTAAGTCTTAGCTACAAAACGTCAGTTGGTTGCCATGATAACTGTTGCTATAGCACTAACAATAACTGTAAAGCTTTATGCACCAAGGTCTAAGAAGGAAACTCCCTTTCTTAGATTTCTTAGGATCGAAAATAATTCCCTTCATTAACCTCTTGTGTAAGTTCATAACATTCTAATTTTAATGAGTCATGTCGATATGTACTATATCTGGGTCAAGATACAGAGATTTGCAAGCAAAACACCCTGTCCAAGGGTGTACACACTGGGTCATGGTCAAATGCACAATCTCTATGCAGGAGTCAAGAGCTATGACCACTGTATACAGGCGCCCGCTTAACCCTATCAGTACCAAAGGTGCATACCATGTGTATTAAGTCAATGGACTTTCTTGGGTTGGTATTGACAAGGTTAAATAGGGCAGTGTACTTACATCTCTCCTGGACCTGCTCTTTACGGATAGCCAGGACCTCCTCCATCAGCCTCTTGCGGGCCTTGCGCTCCTTGGCCCACTGGGCCAGCCGCTTCTGCCACTGGCGCTCCACCTCGGCTGCCACCATGCGGTCAATCTCCGCCTCTCGCTCCTGCTCCAGGCGGAGCTGCTCTTGCAGGTAGCGTCGGTAGCGCTGGTCCTCTTCCCTTAGCTCCTTCTACAGGGGGTGAAGAGAGAAAAAGAGAGGAAGGGAGGGAGGGAGGGAGGGAGGGAGGGAGGGAGAGAGGGAGAGAGAGAGAGAGAGAGAGAGAAAGAGAGAGGGAGAGAGAGGGAGAGGGGGAGAGAGAGAGAGGGAGAGAGAGAGAGAGGGAGGGAGGGAGGGAGGGAGGGAGGGAGGGAGGAGGGAGGGAGGGAGGGAGAGAGAAGGGGGAGGCGAGGGAGAGAAAAAGAGATACAGAGTTAGAGGGATACAGAAATAGAGAGAGCGATATAGAGAGAGATAGACAAAAATAGAGAGACAGATAGACAGTAGACAGAGAGAGAGAGAGAGAACCATAAACAGATTGGAACATTAGATTATCAAAGGAACAGATGAGAGAGGTCAGATTGAGGCTGCCTGAATCTATTTGCTAATGTGTCCCAATGCCTATCTATCTATTTAGCTGCGTATGTATGTAGCTCTGATCTTTCTCTTAGCTCATCCAGCAGGGATGCAAAGGAAGAGAGATAGAGAGAGCATGGTAGGTGTGTTTTGAATAATATAGGATCAACTGGTTGGGTTTAGAAAGAGTCCATGAGTTTTCATTTATGCCCCGTAGTATGGTTACTGTGGTCTGAACTAAGATCCAATGTGACTGACCTTCCTCTGAGCAATCTCCATGGCCTCATTCCTGGAGTCTTCCAGGAGTTTCTCCAGGATCTTCATGTCCAGGGCCAGCTCCTCCTGGACCTCTCTAGCCATTCGCTTGGCCTTGAGCTTGACATTCTGGTCCAGGCCTTCCCGCATCTCTCGCTGCAGCGCCCTCTTCTCAGCCAGTGCTCGCTGCTCCTCCAGCTGGCGCAGCGCAGTCTCCTCTTTCTGTAGGATGGGAAAGGCAAAGAGTACATGGTTAAAGTCACAGTCAATCCTGGCTCAAAAATTAGTGACTTATGATTTTTAAAGTCACTGTCATGTGACTGGAACAACGGCCGCATTTTCAGATGATTTAACTTGATGCTGTTGGAAATGAAAATGGGGCCTGCAATGTAGACTGCCACTATCATTTACATTAATTTTTCTCAAAGATTTCCCTATCAGCTTCTCTGAACGTTCTATTTTTATTTACGCAACTCCTCATCAGGTTTTCAATCTCCTTTAATACGGCAGCGACGCCTACCCAGCATTTTACCTGAAGTGACAGTGCCATAATGGCAAGTGGCAGCAGCAACCCGATCCATGTGGAGCAACGCCTACCCTGAATCAGCCACATGAATGTCCCATTATGGCAAGCATCAACAGCACGGAGCAATACTTACCCTGAGCCTGCCGCCGTCAACCTTGAGCTGCTTCTCCTCCTGCCGCTTGGCTTCGATGGCAGCCATCTGTCGCTGCAGCACGTCCAGCATCTCCCTGTTCCTCGCGTGCTGCTCCATGGCAATCTTCTCCTCCTTCGCCTCCTTCTTGAGCCGGTCCTCCTCCCACAACCCCGCGTACAGCCGCTCCACCTCCCGGTCCTGCGCCTCCATGCGCGCCTTGGTCTCCAGCTGGTGCGCCCTCTCCATGCAGACCTCGTCCATGTGGCGGCGCGTGAGCGTGGCGCGCAGCTCCTCGCACTCCTCCCTGCGGCAAACAACAAAAATATGGTTTCTAATTTTGGCACATTGTTGGTGAGCTGATTAAACCTTGAAACTCAAAACTGTGCAATTTTGAGGAAAGCAAAAATGCATCTCAGTACTGTGTTGTGTGTTTATTTTGTGGATATACCTAACATTCGTTCATCAAAACACTAAATAGTCCTAAGTTACAACATTAAGAAACATTAAGAAACATTGACATTGACCCCATGATATGTTATTTTCGACACTCATGTTTTACCTTTTAAGGTGGTATTTATAATATTTGATCAGATTTCTTCCCAACTCCACAATCTACAGTTCCTTGTGAGGAAGGTGTAAAGCAAGCAAAGGAATGACCATACCCATCTTAAAGTTTCTAAGCACTGGATAATGTAACTATCAATTTCTTTAAAAGTTGCTCCCTAACACCCCGACATAGGAAGCGCCTAGTACTGACATATTTGACAATCCAGAGATCCCTGTGAGGAGGCTATTACCCAGTACTGCAAATTCAAGGAAGGTTTGACCACGCTCATGGTGCATTTCATAAGCAGTCAAAGAAAATGTTTGATTTTTAGCTAATGTCAATTAAAAAAATCTGCAGGGAAATACATGTATACATTCAATGTCAATTTTCTTTGAGGGGTCTGTTTTTTTTTCCAACCTGTCACCTTTAAATTGCATTTCCAGTGGAAAAAGGAAGGTGTTTTGTGAAGTCACGCTTTCTTATCTTTATGAGTAGCCCATGTGCGACAACCTCCTGCTGCAACTGACCCAGTGAAATTTGCAATGCAACCCCCCTCAATATCTCACCTCCACTTTTGGTCTAGTTTCTCGGCCACTGTCTTTAACCTCTCCTTCTCCCTCTTCTCCTTGAGGTACTTGGCCCGTTCCCTCATCTTGGCTTGCCTCTCCAGCAATGTTTCTTGGCTGGCCTCCATTTCTACAAGGTACCCAGCATCTTCCTCAGCCAACAACTCTCTCAACCTAAAAATAAAAATGAACAAAATTAAAAATCATTATTTTTGGTAAGCATTCAATTGTCTGAATCACATGTTAAGATACTCACCTTTATTTCAGCCAGTTGAAAGTGGAGATACTTAACACATTTGCTGCACACTTTTTAAAGTGCCAACAATATAATGCTACAAAGTGAACAATAATGCAGGTTGCGCTCCCTTTCTGTGTATCAGGTATATAGCAATTCTCTTTTTAGAGTGGCTAGCAAATCTGTAACTTATTTGTGACCAAGATCTATTGTAGAACAAAACTGACCATTATACGGCTTTCAAACTAGCAACAGTACACTATCTTCTTTAAATAAGTACGATCAATTCTGAATGAAAACATGAAATGTAGAGAGCAAAGGTACAGTATGAACCACACTACACTAAGCCTCTTCCACTAGCCAGGAAGAAAATTAACTTTTAGGCATCGCTCACCTCTGTCGGCGATCCTCAAGGGTGAAGTCCTGCTGCTGCATGAGACTCTTGACGCGCCTGCGGACAGTGTTGGACTGTATGCGGCGGTCGGTGATCTTCTCCCAGTCGTTCTTCAGGTCGCAGAGGGCGTTGTACTTGGTGACCGCCTCCGCCTCCTCCCGCTGGTCATCTCTCTTCCTCCTCTCCAGGATGAGATGGTCTGGCGGCAGCTTGCTGGGCATCTTGGCTCTCTGCTCGCATGGAAAGATGGGTGGGTACAGTGAATAATCCTGACTTGAACGAAGTATTTTACAGGTATGACATGATGATTACATACATACCTGTAACTGATTAATAATGCATCCAGTTTAGATATTTTCTTTAATTTTGGCGGAAATTGTTTCCTGACATTGTTAAGTCAGGAAACATGACAAGAAAAGGGGCCAGTTTGAGCAATCCACATCATAAATACTAGGCCTGAGTCGAATCGATTATTAAGCCGGTGTTCGATCGAAGAAGTCGAACTCCGATTTCGTTTTGATGAATTCGATGCATCGATGAAATTACCAAATTGACTAGAAAACACAAAATCTTTTGTTTGATAGTCCTGTTATACACAATTTATCTTCATATTTTCACAATCTTAATTTGCTTACTTGGTTCCTACTCTCTTTTGTGAGTTTTGCAGGTAACGCATCAAGAGAATGAACAGGTCGCTTGATGATCAAGCAGCTACTACATACTACTTGGATTTGATTCGTTCACTATTATATACAGCGCAACGCCACAACAAACAATTGTCCATAGACTTTGTACAACGGATAGCATCGTGTGTTGTGAAAACCCGGAAATACAGTGGCAATCGTGCGTAAGGCTCATTTGCATACACGCTGCCGACGTACAGACTAATAGAGCGTCTCCGTACAGCGATTCGGAGACCACTGATTGGTGCATCGCGTAGATCACGTCATAACCACGTGGTCGCCAAAATAGTGATAACGATATCCGGTCACGTTGTCCGAAACCCGGAAGCGATTTTTCGACGCATTAGGGTTACGGGAAAAAAAAATCGCAACCCGGAAGCTGATTGACTTCCTGCCCGTTGCAATAGACTCTACAGATTCCAACCTACATACATGTATACGATGCCATATTGACGCTAATTTGTAAGATTTTGACGGAAAAACAAGAAGTAATCGAAATTCGCTTACATGTGCAGTATTGGTGAGAAAATAGATTCTCCGAGAATACCTTTCATAATTCATATAAAATAAAGGAAAGTGAAATTCTAGGTCGATTTTGGTACGAGGTGATAGAGAATTGCACGCTTGTTTTGGTGGAATACTATGTGGGGAAATGGAAGGATTGCACTGCGTATGCTTACTATATTTTCATTCATAAATTGGCTCTTGGCAGTGGCTGGGTGACGTCATGTATCGATGCATCGATGTTCGATCGGCGCAAAGCCATCGAACACCGGTTTCTGAAAAAATCGATATGACTCAGGCTTAATAAATACTATTCATTTCAAGTTATTAAGTAGAGTAGGTCTAAGTGGTCCACAAACCGGCCCCTGCATTTCAGCTCAGTGACTGCTATCTATGGTTTAATATACAGTGAGTTATTGTATACATTCATGCTTAAAACCAAAAGCACGATTTTGAGAGAAAGAGTGATTAAAAATTTAAGAAATATTTGACAACTGCACATGTTCATTGAAAATACAGGTAAGTGTTTTGCAACTTGCATTCATTCTAGTTTTTGTGAATTTCCCATATTAATTACTGTCAGTAAATTCTGGTTTTAAAAGAACAGTTTTAAAAAGTCACCTTTTCATAGTCATACCACTTAAAAAAACATGATGAAATGTTGACGCTGCACTTGCCAGCTTGACAGAGATAGTGCATATTATTGACAGGAGCAGGTTTGATGGTTCAATAATCTCAATGTGCCGTCTGTTCAATTCAAGTCAATTAAGTGTAGAGAGTTGTCGCATACCGGCCCCTACATTTTAACCTGGCCCCCACGTATTTCTACTCAATGTGCTGTATCGAAGGCTGGATGCGCCATTTGTTGTGTATTTATGCATTACTAAACAAAATGCAAGATTTTTGGAAGAAAAATTAGACAAAATGTGGACATACAGTATTTGACAATTGCAGATTTTCTTTCAAAATATCTGTTGTTCATACTTCCGTAATTTTCTTGTCGATCCCAGATTTTTTCATTCCACTTAAAAGAACATGAATGAGACACAATACTGGTGAAATGTCAGCACTGTACTGTTGAATTGATGTACACACTATTGGTAGGGGCCAGATTCAAGGTTCAGTGATGTGAATGAATGATGTTTTACCAATCAAGCAATATTCAAAACACAATTTCTCCGAAAGTTTCTCGCTAATCTAGCTTCAATTAATAAAAGAGAATTTTTAAAGAGCATAATTTTGTTGATGTGTGAGTAAAATTTCAGTTTTATACCTGTTTATCATGGCATGAATATCTTTGAAAGAAAGCAGGAGGGCGGTTTGAGGCACCTGCATCATACACATACAGATCTAGACCTAAATCGACCTTATCGTTATTTAAAGCGAAATTTCTCTGAAACCTTCTCGCTAATCATCAATATGAAAACAGATCTTTAAAAAGCACAATTTTAATGATGTGTGTGACATATCACTATATTAGCTGAACATCTTGGGACAAATTAATTCAAAAGAAAACGAGAAATACTTGTGTACAAGTATGAGGTGGTCTGTCAATGCAAATTCATGCGAAGTTCTGACAAATTCATGGTGATACGATCTAGCGCTGAAGAAAGCTCATAGCGCACCTATAATATACTAACATTTCAGAGACTTGCCTAAATGGTAACATGTACATGTATATACTAACAACATGTAATTAATAGTCATGTAAGATAGAGTGGCGAGAGAAAAAGAATGGGACCGAAAATCGAAAAGAGATTGATAATAATAAACTGAACTGAACTATAAATTATTGTTCACAATGATTAGAATGCAAGATGTTCCTGTAACTTGTAAATGTAAGTGTAACACACGTTTATTATTAACTTTGATTTCTTCTAAGTATGTTCATAGACGAGAGTACATATAATTAACATAACATTACATAATTTACACCTGATTACATTCAACTTACGATAGCAACAGAGTGGGGAGTTGGCCCGGTGAACTCCCGGGTTCGACGAGGTTTCTGTGCCGCAAGCATGATGATCGTTTATGCTCTCTTGTCAGCCCAGAAAAACACTGAAAATTATGTTCCTGGGTGACGAAAACGACGTGATTTGAATCTTGTTGATTTAAGTCGACACCCTGTAGTCCACAGAAGGTATTAATTACTTGATCATATGAGAGGAGAAGACGAGAAAAATCGACGTTCTATTGGTGTAAGGTCGGCTTCGCGGTGTACTCTGATCTTAATCTTGGAGAAACGCATTCGCGCACTACTATAATAAATCCCGTATATTTTGTACACACATCCTATGTACCGCGCTCTCCTCTACGTAGACAGTACACACACGCATTCATGCACGATCGGAGAGCTGTTGTACAAGTGACGTCGAGTCACTATGGAAACTCTATACACGATCCGCTCGCGTAAGATGGGCGACCGCACATAGGCATTGCATTATGTACGTGTGCGATGCAATGTTGGCGGATTGCATGTTGGTAATTCACGTAGTGAAATTTTCAAATATTTCGCACAAAAGTAGGGAGGAAAAACAACAATGCAGATAATGCATAATCCAAACAAAACACATGGAAAATGGTACCTGTGATTGATATCTAGCCTTTTTATTGTTCTGATACATGTATCAACATTGTCAGAGGCCTATATAGTAACTGTGCAGTAGGCCTACGAGGCGTAGTGCATGCCGTCACCAGCTTTTTTCAAGGGGGTGCCCTTTTTTGAGGAAAAATGCACAATTATAGCAACACTGACACTAATATAAGAACACGTCGCCCTTTTCAAAAGACTCCATTTCCCCTCCCCCGGCGACGGCCAATTTGTGTTTGCCTGAAGGAAGGCCGGGAGGGTGGGGGGTGGGGGTGGGGGGGGGGGGGGGGGGTGGCGGGGGGGGGGGGGGGGGTGATGCTGATCCTGATGTTAGCTATACATAACAACTGTTTTGTAGTTTCTTCACTCTAAGGCTCAGGTTCAAGTTCAATTATAATTATAATTATAACCAAAATTATAATCATGGAATAATATATAGGCCTATATATCTCTCTTTCCTCTTTCAAATATTTCATTCATGGTCACTTCGCATGCTTAGTGCCGCCCATCCGAGTTTCTGCCATCCACTAAATGAGACCTACGAGGGTTGGGGGACATCATCCGGGTCAACGGATTACATTTTGGGTTGCAATGGGCTATCCAATCTTAAAAGGATAGTTCACCCTGAAGTTGTTTTGGTTTCAATTGTAACGCTGGTAAAAATGAATAACATTGGTCAAAAAATTTGACACACCCCTATGCCTGGAGTGGAATGAGCTGTGGAACAAGAGAAAGTCAATAGTGGTTTTGGGTGATCGTACCATTCTATGCTGATGACCACACCGACAATGACTGATCTTCGTTCTCCTTTCTCTTCCCAAATCTTATAGGTGAGTCCAAACTTACTTTCCTACTGGGTAAGAATGAATATGTGACGTTTAATGTGTGTTATTGTGCTTTTTTTGTTTACAGTATACAATATTGTTTATTATATGTGTACTGCTGAATTGCAGGAATAAGTCATATACATGCTAAGAGAGAAGAGTGGTATAATGCAATCATGATACATGTTATAAAGAGATACTAGACATGAATACTGTTAAGTTATCCTTAGGTATCTGTTTCATGTATTATATTAATTGATATGGTGGTATAAACACAGGTTAACTAAGTTCGCATAATTATCCTTAATTAGCTTCAATAAGCGAGGATTGTACAAGTGAGAATGTGGGTACAATGTTACTGTAGACATTAGTCGTATACACAATCACCTGTAAAAATTAGTTAATTCAACCCAGAAGTGCAAATGTTCATGATTAAAGTTATTCATGATTAAGTCACCGGCGACAATTTGTGCTGCAGGTGATGTTCCCATTTTTTGCCCTCACGGGCGACAATTTGTGCAGGCAAACTGATAACTAGTTGCACAAATTGTCACCCCTTCCACAAATTGTCACCAGTCCCTGTCTTTAAGGTACAGAAAATACTGTCGTGTGTGATTGTGCCTGTGATGTGTATGTAAGGTGTGTGTGTGTGTGTGTGTGTGTGTGTGTGTGTGTGTGTGTGTATGTGTGTGTGTGTGTGTGTGTGTGTGTGTGTGTGCATGTGTGTGTTGCGCGCGTGCTGGCGTATGAGGATGTCAGTATGGGCTAGGTTGTGTGCAGGTGGGGGGGGGGGGGAGGGTAGCCCCTAAAGCGCCCCAGGAGGGAACTTTCTTTTATTTTCTTAAATACCTTTTCTCCAGAATAAATAACTGGAAACAGGTATTAGGTACCTTAAGCTGTTAGAATGGGGAAATAAACACAAGTGGCAATTAGGAGCCAGGGGGTAGTGGGGGAGGGGCTGTGCTGTAGCTAGTTAATGTCAGATAGGGTCCCATTCGTAACAAATCTTTCCAATTGTCTGAGAATAATCTGTCGAGTTTTCATGAAATCCAACACTCATTTTTTTGGACATGTATCCCATTTTCACAACCTTAAGTCCTCTTTTTAGAGATGACTTCTTTCAAGTTTGCTTAAAATCCAGTTATTTACCTTTGAGTAAAAGTAAAATAATAAATGGAATTTGCCCCCTGGGGGAATTTTGGGGGCTACCCCGCCCCTTGCCACTTGCATACCACCATTTTAAGAACTTAAGGCCCATTATACCTTAGGATGGTTCCTATCAAGTTTGGTTTAAAAAGTTATTAATTCTTCTGTAAAAGTATTTTGCGGCTTTTTCGGATCGAGACCCAGTAATAATACCACAATATTGCGGTAAGCGAATCTTATAAACTGCGTCCGCAAAATAGCCGTAAATATTGCGCCTTTTGCATCGCGCTCTGGTATGTGGGTCGCTAATCTCACCGCTCGTATGTCATCATTGGTTTGGGGGGAGTCCACCTGTCCAAAACACCGCAACATTTCGGATTTTGGGGGTGTATATGAACGGTGCTTTTGCGGCTCGCTGGGAACTTGCTTACCGACGTGCAACGGTAAAAATAGCGAAATATGGTATATGAACGGGGCTACAAAATAGAGAAAGAGAGAGAGACACACACACAAAGAGACAGGCAGACAGACAGGGGAAGAGAGAGAGACAGAGGAGGAATGGTACAGATGTGAGACTACAGAGACATACAGGAAAACATGGCTGATATTTGTAGAGAGAGATGGGTAAGAGGGTGAAAGAGAGATCGAGAGAGAAAAGGATATACTCATGTAGCGAGAGAGAGAGAGAGAGAGAGAGAGAGAGAGAGAGAGAGAGAGAGAGAGAAGGGGGGGGGGTAGAGAAATTGAGAGACAGAGTGTGATACAGAAATTGAGAGACAATGATAGAGAAATTGAGAGACAGAGAGTGAGATAAAAACAAAGAAGACTGCAAAATGCGAGGTGCGTTTTCAGAAGTGTATGTCAAGATTGCAGAAATGTGGCAAACTTTGAAGAACGATTCATCTCAATTCTCTTTGAGGATGCTCAAACTAAAATCTTGTCTTCTAACATTGATGCATGTACTTATGCAATTGACAGACACGACAGCTCGTTTCTCTATTTTCTTCAGATGTTGCAGTTGTCACCTTCTTCTTTGTTTTGCTTAACTGTCTCTTTATTAAGCCAGGAAAACCTTATTGGCTTATACACACATTTCTTGCACATAACAATACTGATTTGCACTTATTGTTTCCAAGCTTGATAATATGTGTTTTGTGAGTGTGCTGGGATCATAGAGCTATATTAATACACTTAATATAGCTCTATGGCTGGGATATACTGCAACCATGGACATGTTCCTGGGCATACTCCTATAGCGAGAGAGAGAGGGGGGGGGAGATGAAGAGAGAGAGAGAGAGAGAGAGAGAGAGAGAGAGAGAGAGAGAGAGGAGGGGGGGGGGGGGGTGAGAGGTACAGGGATATACTTCTGAAGCGAGAGGGGGTGAGAGGGAGAGAGATATACTCCTGTATCGAGAGAGAGAGAGAGAGAGAGAGAGAGAGAGAGAGAGAGAGAGAGAGAGAGAGAGAGATGGATAGTCATTCAGAGCCCTTCATATATATAAATGGCTCTGGATACATTGCCATTGCCATTCAACATGTCACATACACGCTCACACACTTATATCGTTTGGGCCAGGGAGGTGCAAGTTCAGTGAAACACTTGCTTTTCCCTGCTTAGCCCTTACATTACCAGGCTTTCAAAACTTTACCAGCTTTACTACACAATTCCATGCCAATGGTCATGAGGGAGTTAAGCCATCGGACGATAATACATTGTTTTGCTCAAACTGGTTTTATTCTTCACTAAAACAAATTTGATACGGGTTCTTCCACTCATATCAAGCACACATAAGAAGCGTACACAATTGATCACGTGACAACAGTCGGATGAAAGGGTAAGGGGTCACGTGTTCCCAACTACGCAGTCTGCATGCATGCATCTATTCAAGTTCAGTCACTTTCTCAAAATGTGTGTCTGCGAGATTGATTCGCCAATTGTATCTCATGTTGGGAGGCACATGCAAACATATGATAGCTAGTCTACCATTTCAGACTCACTGCCAGAGGTCTGTACCTGCATATCAAACCACCACATCGTAGTGTAGTGTCTTCAATCCGTCTGAATCATATTTAGGCCTGTATTTCCTTCACTTTATATCCGCCATTCAATAAGCCATTTGCTAACTATGTAGTAACGCGTAAATATATTCACTCTACTTCGTTATTCAGTTTCAATGGTTTAAAACGCACTCCGAATCTATTAGTTGATGCTACTGGGACAAACCTCGGGCAAGCATTGGATTACGATTAATAACGTATTGTTTGAACGACGTGAATAAGATATGCATACATATCAGACATGGTGTACGCCCTGCAACTTTCAAAATATTATGATCATTGAGAGATATGAAGATATCAGTAAAGCTTGGCCAACAGAATGTTAATACGTCACAACACGGTAACAATAGGTAACAACATGGCGCATCTAATGTTGTTATCCTCGATCTGCTAGCCCAACAAAACAACACGCGCCATGGTGTTACTTTCCAGATAGCAGAATATCTGGGGTCCATATGGGTTGATCTGGGCCTGGATATGGACCCCATATGGGAAGCATCTGGGCCCACATGGCCCCATTTGACCTATCTGGGACCCATCTATATTTTGCACCGTACACCCCACCTGGGGCCCACATGGGCCAAAATGGGGTAAAAAAAATTGAGGTATGATATATCATACTTGGATAGGCGACATGCGAACATATAATCCTTATCCTAACCTCATCCTAATTTTATCTTATTCTATCCTTTCCTACTAGTAGTACGGAAATTTACTTTAAAGAATATTGGTTAGTACAATTAAAGATTAACATTTTGTCGTAATTATTGATGTCTGGATTCAATTACGTGGCATTTATTTACTTTTGAGTAAAAATGCTTTTGGAATTCTTGCTTAAATATTCCTTCTATCTAGTTTAATACCGGCTAACTATTCAAATGTACAAAGATATGACACAAGTCAATAGGCCTAATGCATGCATAAGTATTCATAAGCATATCAATTATCATGTGGGTAATTCAAGGTGGAAAAGCCCATATGGGCCCCATATGGGTTTTATATGCCTCAGTCGACCCAGAAATACTGTAAGACCACATTACCCATATACATACCACATGGGGCCCATATGGTTTTATTATCTGGGTTCGAGGTGGCACAAACCATATGACCCCATGTGTGTTGAACATTGTACATATGGGCCCCAATAGACCCACATGATTCCCATATCTGCCCCACATACTTTGCTATCTGGGTTCCAATTACTAGTTTCTTGCAATCACTGGAATTTGTTTTGGGTTGTTGTTTTATTTTTACTCTCGGCAAAGCATGAGGGTGAGTGCGCATTATACTTCTAAATGTGCTATTGGTCGAAGGCCTATATTTTAATGGTATACTTTTTAGTCAATTTTACGGGTTGGGCATGTAATTAGTGATATGCTGTTGTTTAATTTTGATTCGCATCATCCAAGCTTCTTGTTACTAGAGATAAGGATAGAAAACAAATTAAAGTGGATTTAAAAAACAAAAACAAAAACAAGGAGGAGGAAATGTTACGGGTTGCTTAATATAGAGCGATAGAGGGAAAACAACAAATGTTTAAAAAAATCAAAAGATTACGCAATGGTTGCCAGGCGTTCAGGTGTCGTGACTTATGGGCCAAATCAATGACCTTTTACCGACTACCATTAGTACCCTTCTGATATGGCGATCTCGGCCCAAAGCATGTCTCTTCGTAAACTCCTGGAACTCTAGCCGAGGCCCTGACGATTTAGGGGAGGAAACAAGGCTGATCCCAATCACACGGTGCCAAACCGCAAAAATCCTTGAACCTGTATTAGCGTCAGACGAGATTCGAACCCGTGCGAGGCGCACGAGTGTGAGCTTACTGCCGGCGTATTAGACCTCTCGGCCATAATAGTGTCGGTGCTCAACCGGGAGATTATAGCCGCTACATGGTGTTTATGTTTATGTTTGCTTCCCTCCACGATGGATGTTTTAGCTACCCTTAGCTGTGAATGTATCGTGCCCGAAATCGTTCATACGCTGTGAGCATGGTCTTTTGTTATGCGGACATTTCAAAGGGACCCTTTGAAATTTTGTCCGCATAACAAAAGATCGTGTCCGTAGTGTCAGTAACACACATAGACCATTGGTACACACAGAGTCATGACCGTATGTATTTAGACATGCTAAGTTTAAAGGGTTACTAAATTAGAAAAATAAGTTCCCACTAATCTATGTAAAATCATCCATTAGAAACGAATTTCACATTTGTTTGCCGCAATAAAGTCTTATTTTAACGAAAATTTGAAGAAAAAAAAACCGCACGCCTTCAGTGATGTCAGAGAGGTCAAAATGCCATAGATTGTACGAAAGTCAACAATAGACCATATTCGTAATGTATTCACAACTTTCCCCCTAACTGCGAAGTAACGCTTTAATTGCATTCACCTGTTTCTTGTCATTCAGATTGAATGGACGGAATGCACTTTTGAATCTAGTAGTTGTTGCTACTCGGACAAACCTCGGACAAGCTTTGGGGTTCCCATTGATAATGTATTGTTTGAACTGCGTGAATAAAATATTTTATTCACGCCGTTGGCTTTTATGGCACCTGAGCTTGCTCTTGCTGCTCTTCTTTGGTTACATTAACATCAACCTTGGCCTTTGCCAATAATCCATTTTTGGAATGTATTCACAACTTTCCCTCTTTATACTGCCTTGTAACGCGTAAATACATTCACCTATATTCATGGTTTCGTGATTCAGTTTCAATGGATGGAACGCAATCTGAATCTATCGGTTGTCGCTACTCGGACAAACCTCGAACAAACCTCGAACAAGCTTTGCGGTTACTATAAGTAACGTATTGTTTGAACGACGTAAATAACATTTGATTACATAATGAAAATGGTCTGTTTGTGTGGGGATGTGCATACATCACGAAATTCGTAATGGACTTTCCTTTGGTCTATGATGACCCAAGTCCCATCAAACTACCAGACTTTCAGGTGCTTTAAACAATACTCTGTATTTCTAATTAGGCAATGCCTTCTCTGAATAACAAAATAACATCTGTTTTGAGAAATATGTCAACCGTCTTCGCTGGGAGTGCATAGCTGATCTTGATGCACTAAGCCATTTTCGTAATGTATTCACAATTTCCCCCCTTACTGCCTGGTGACGCGTTATTACATTTACTTGTATTTCGTGATTCAGTTTCAATAGAGGGAATGCACTCTGAACCTAATTAGTCTTTGCTGCGCGGAAAAACCTCGGACAAGCTTTTGGGTTACCATTAGCAACGTTTTGTTTGAACGACGTGAATGAAATTTGATTACATAATGAAAATGGTCTGTTAGTTTCGGAATGAGCGAAGGGAAATTTTGATGAAATTGTAATAAGAATTCGGTCCGTAACTTTTTCGGACACCTCCGGACACAAAATTGAGGTTAATTCCATGGAGGTGAAACACTCAATGAACGATTTACAATATAATTTAAGGACACCTTATTATTTTAACGACATATATAGGGCTATTTTATCTAAGACTGTGTCGACTTATGAGAATCAACGTTTGTTTTATTTCATTTGATATTTGTCGAATACATGTAATCACTTTTCCTGTTGGTCAGTTACAATTTTTTAACTTGCTCTCATGTCTTCATTTCTGCATCAATTGTAATCAAACTTGGTACAAATGATCCTTGGGTAATACCACATGTGGTATTATGAGGATGATGGGGTCAAAGGTTCTCTACGGGTCAAAAAGTCAAATGACATGAGTCCATGTGCATCATTTTCCTCTTGGTCTCCACACTGACTCTGCATAGAGAAAGGTAGTTCTTGGGAGAAAAGAACTTTTTGATAGTTTGGGAGGCGAAACCTGGCCAAGTGAGGAAAAGAGAGAAAGAGAGGGAAAGAATGTAGAACTAGTTACAAATGTTTAAGCCCTTCATTGCCAGGTAGAATACTACCTCAGTGCATAAGCATGCTTAAACCCCATTTAACAATTACGTTAAAGTACAAGAAAGAGTTATGATGACTCAGATGACTCGTTGGCTTTCCCATGGTATGTACAGAAAATAACAGAGATACCAGTTGTGAATAGGGAGGAGAAAAAGAGGAGAAATGTATTAGGATTAGATGCACATGTATTTGGTTTTTGTGTGTTTAATACCATTAAAAAGGGGGACTTCTCAGTCAATCCTGTTACAATGCCTTGACTCTGTGTTTTCTGATAGACCAAGAAAAGACTAACTTTGAGAATAGCTATTGAAATATAAAGATCCTAAATATGGTAGTTCATTATTGGACTTTACAGTTCTATATACAGAGTTTAAAAGGATAAAGGTTAATGTTTAGATTGACAAGACTTCTGATAAGTTATAGGAATAGTTGTTGCATTGAAATATTGAATTGTTGCCCTTTTATAAAATATAAATGTGCCTTTTTAGCTGTTTGTTTAGTTAATGGTTACTGATATAAAAGAGATTAATATGTACATATATAGAACATAGAACTAATTAAGTTACAATTAACATAACTTATCCATGAAAGAGTAGTTCAAATTAGAGTTAGATTTAGATTGTGTTATGTAAGTAAAAACGTGTAAACATAGCAAAGCAGTAAATCCCCTCAGAAGAAAGGGTGTAAATGTAAGAAAATAGTTGTATTACCTAATGTGCATGTATAACCGTACTGGTAATATGTTGTTCCACATTTACATTGTGTTGAATAAAGACCATTCTATGCTGATGACCACACCAACACTGACTGATCTTCTTTCTCCTTCCTCTTCCCAAATCTTAGAGGTTTAACGCCCCACCCCACGTCGGGAGCGGGGTAACACAATAAAAGGATACACTATACGAGAAACATTATTAGTGAAGGTTTTACGAAAATCGGCAAAATAAAAGAAAGTTATCTTATTTTAAATTTTTAATTTTGTGACGTCACATGCGAGGTAATCTGTTGTGTACAACTTTTTCCCCATAAATTACCCTCTTTTCTATGTTTTTTGATGAAGGAGTACATCCTTTTTCATAGCCTTACATGTGTGTAAAAACATGTGTCTAATGTTATAAGAAACGCACAAGTGAAATGGAAAATATCCTTTTGAGAAAATGCACATTAAAAAAAAATGTACACAACCTAATGGAAGACCACCTCGCATGTGACGTCACAAAATCAAAGCTTTTAAATCTTTTCATTTGGCCGATTTTCGTCAAACCTTCACTAATATGTTTCTTTCATGTGTCTCCCTTTATTGAAACCAAACAAAAATGAAGGTGGATTATCCTTTTAGATTATACAAATATTGCATTTTGACGGATGGAATGAGGCTTTATGTAATTAAGACTTCGAGGTTCAACTTATCATAAAGGACATCAAATGACTGCGATCGACTATATTAATGTCGTATTCTATTGAACCTCACAACATCCTCCGACACCATCGATGATAAGATCCCCTTGCACGAATTACGTCTATTTTGCTTACTTGATAAATAGATTTCATTTGTTCACTTACCGAATATTTCTGGAATTGTGGGATTCAATCATCGTCACAACTATTTTGTAAACTGGGCATTATCATTAACAATCAATGTTTACGTGCATTAATGCATGCACCTGAATTTAATTTTACTTGACAAACTTATTTTTGCCTGCTGATATTTGTTATGCACACAAAAACTATTGATGACGTCAATATGGTTAAGAGAATTGTTTGTCTTGTGTAAAAACAAAATAGTATATGAATTCATAACAGCGGTTGACATGAGATAACGTTCACGTATTTCTACATGAACAAAAAATAGACAAACAGATCGAAATTGAAGGTACCTATGTGTCGTTTCGAGCTACTGTACATTCTTGACCCTAATTTGCAATTTACCTATCGCCAAAACAGAGGTGTGGATATTGTGCTTTATTAGTCCTCTTTATGGAATCTATTGGTACTAAAAGGTGAACAAACCTTTTGTTAGCGCGTTGATTTGTAGACTTTCCAGCCCATTTGATACCATAGTAACCTACCCCATCTGCTTGCAAGCAAATTTGTGGAAATGCAAGCTCATCCCCATTTTGTGTTTTGGTTTCACAGCTTTCTGTTTAATAGACTTCAAGAGGTTGAGATGGGAAATGTCCGATATATATATGTAAACATATATATATATATATATATATATATATATATATATATATATATATATATATATATCATACACTGTCCTACTCTGACAAAAGGAAGCAAGTGACAAATCACTCAAATTTGGGTTATTGGTACTCTTACATTGAACCCAGCATTCCCTACATACAGACAAAACCAGGAGAAATATTCATCTTGCTGCGAGATATTCAATCTAACATGATGTGGTGTTGCACTGATGCCTCTGCAAGTGACATACACTGACATTTTTCTCATTTACAAGAAAGGTCTCTATTGTTAGTTGCTTCCTTTTGTCAGAATAGGGCAGTACTGTATCAAATTACTGAGCAATAGAGCGTCACGGGATGTTAGTCTGGCAGCCAAATGGCAAATTTACGCCTTACCTCGACATGTTTGATAGAGTTTTCAATTCTGCTGATTATCCATTTATGGGGTGTATGAATAATATCTAGCGCGTTGTTAGCTTGCTTGCAATATGTGTAATTTATTAGAGCGTGTAATTTCTGCTCACAACTATGGTTTGATGGAGAAAAGAAATCAGACATGTTTATTTACAGACGGAGACAGGTTCCACCCTGTCTGTACCGGGATTATTATGAAAGAGTAGATCTCAGTGGAGGCAAATATTCCTCATGATAATCCAGCACACCATTTCAACATTTATGTCTGTAGCACTTTCATAAAGCCACATAATTTATAGATACTGTGGCATATGAGTGACCTTATTGATGATACGGTACTTCGGGTAGCATAAACATCTTCAATTATGATTATAACTTCGATAAATTTTGGTGGGCACATTAGTACCCTAAATTGCACCTTTTTTGAGTACACAATTTTTTTTTTCGTAAAACCCTGTATTATTTTTGGAATGTTGGGGGTTGCTCTTGTTATGTTCAATGAAAAATACCAGATAGGTTTTTAGTGTGACTGCTTCTCCATTTTAAGAACGAGTTGCCGCAATTTGTTGTTTCGGAGGCTTCATTTTACGTTAAAAATAGCTAACAAATCAGTATTGCAGAGGTGTGGATCTTGAAATGTTATTTCTCATTCCCTTATCTAACACTTGAATTACACTTGCAAATGGGAGGAGTGTGAATTTTCTTTCAGCTGATTGGAAGCCTCCGAAATAAACTTTGAAGACTGCTCACACAAATAAAGAGAAAATTATCCAATCAATACATCACAATGTACTATATGGATATATATAATTCACATGCCAATAAATATCAGAGATAGGCCTATTCCCTGCAGTTTGAAAATAAGGATTTGGATTTCAGTTGGATTCTATAGAAAAGCTGTTCGCTTTATTTTGAACATTAGATTTCAATTATTATTGTTTGTTTGTACAAAAAAAAACCACAAAAGAACTAACTCGCCTCCTTCTAGCCCCTCCCCCCCCCCCCCCCCTCCTTCCCCCGGTGACGGCCATGGTACTAGGTTGTGAGGTGCATGAACACAACCCAGTATGTTAACAACTATGTCTACACAGCCTACGCACTAATGACGTCATAGCTCTGTGTTACCAGACATATTTGTTAACAGATTGGGTTGTGTCCATGCACCTCACTTGGCGCAGAATTTCGATAATAATATATGTGGCGTACGGGACTTTTGTAACTAAAGAAACATTCCTTTTGAGCAGGGAGGCGTCAGAACAAGAGTAATTTGTTTGAGAGGCCTATAAATAAAATTTTTTACCTTTCCCATGACATCCGTCGTATCCAAGTTCAAAGCAAATTTCACTGGTTGGCAAACTACTTATCCAAACTGTATCACAATTTGATTATTTTGCATGCCAATGAGCGTCAATTCAAGCGGGGATGACTGTAACATTTTGGTATTTACACTGGAGTACTGAACGGAAAGGGAATTTCCCATTTTTTTTACCAGACGTATTGTCGCAACCCATGCATGAAGGTCAACTATACCAGGGGTGGATCTAGCCTTTTGCCAATAGGGGAGGGGGAGATAGCAAGAGAGAGAGAGAGAGAGAGAGAGAGAGAGAGAGGAGAGAGAGAGAGAGAGAGAGAAGGAGAGAGAAAGAGATAGGAATTGAAAGAGAGAGAGGAAGAAAGAGAAAGAGAGTGAGTGAGAGAGAGAGAGAGAGAGAGAGAGAGAGAAGTCCGATATGCCCAAGATCAGAGACCAGGTTAGGGGAGGGTGGGGAGAGAGATTTCTTCTAAGTTCAACCACCTTTTTTTTATTTGGGAGATCCCAAGGGGCAGGGGTTGAACCCCCTAACCCTCCCTTTTGTTGGAGATCCCAAAGGTGTTGGGAAAACCGCCTACCCCCCCCCCCCCCCTCTCCCACCAACAACCACCACCACCACCACTACCAGCACCACCAGATCTGCCTCTGTGCATTATGACTTTTGTACTGAGTTTTGGTTGATTGTTCACACACCCTATCAGCCTATATAAACTGTACAAACAAGCTGGATGGCATGTTCCTGATGACATTCGAAAGCGAAAGACACATATTCCGTTGACTTAACAGGATACTAAACAGGAAACACAGCACTGATAGACCAGGGAGAAGAACGGAGATGAGAGTCGGAACTCAACTAATAATCACAGTAGTAGAATTATACTGCTACCATGCGGACTCCAAAAACGATAGACTCACATTTCTATCATTATAATGTGGTTTACGTGACTAATCTACGGCACTAGTAATATAGTGCGCCATTTGCTGGGAGCGCGTTTCTATTTTCATAAACATCTTGAATGAATTGGATCAGATCACTATCGTTCACGTAAGTTTTGATAATTACAATAATTCAAAATCGCTTTGAACGTCAAATTATACATACATCTCAAGATCTGTGGTTCTACTGTAACTGTTTACAATTGATTGCAAAATCGTACATTAGCTAGGACTTGCAAGAGATTTTGTGATACGTACAACTGTTACAATAATACTAGCTAGTAGAGGTCTACATGTTAACCACCAGGGCGAGCATATTGATTTTTATGCCTCCGCCACGAAGTGGCCGGAGGCATTATGTTTTCGGGTTGTCCGTCCGTCCGTCCGTCCGTCCGTCCGTCCGTACGTATGTCCGTCCGTACGTACGTCCGTCCGTCCGTCCGTCCCGAATCCGTTTAGGCAATATCTTGAGAACCGTTCAGCAGATTTGCTTCAAACTTAGTACATGTATGTATTGCATGAAACTAATGAAGTGTGTAAAATTGGGGTCAAATCTGATGGAGGTCAAAGGTCAGAGGTCAATGAACTTTGTAAAAATTGCCCCAAAATGACCTTTTCCACAATAAATCTAAATCCAAGGATGCAATTCTCATTAAACATGGTACAAATATGTATCACTACTTGGGGATAGACTGGTGACATTTTTGGTAAAATTCCTGAAAGGTCAGAGGTCAAAGGTCAATGAAATTTGTGAAAATTTGCCAAAAATTGACCTTTTTCACAATAAATCCAAATCCAAGGATGCAATTCTCATTAAACATGGTACAAAGATAGATTACTACTTGGGGATAGCCTGGTGACATTTTTGGTAAAAATTCATGAAAGTTCAGAGGTCAAAGGTCAATGAACTTTGCCAAAATTGGCTAGAAATTGCCCCAAACTTTCAATTTTTCACAATAAATCCAAACCCAATGGTGCAATTCCAACCAAACATAGTGAAACGATGGATCACTACTTTTGGGTAGACTGGTGACATTGTTGGTGAAATTGCTGGAAGGTCAGAGGTCAAAGGTCAATGAACTTTGCAAAATTGATATTTTTCACAATAAACCTAAATCCAAATTCAATGGCGCAATTCTAACCAAATATGATACAGAGATGTATCACTTCATGGAGGTAGACTGGTGAAAGTTTGGGTAAAACTCCTGAGAGTTCAAAGGTCAATGAACTTTGCCAAAAATTAGCTAAAAATTGCCCCCAAAGTGATAATTTTCAAAATATATCCAAATCCAATGGAGCAATACCAACCAAACATGGTGCAAAGATGGATCACTACTAGACTGATGACATTTTTGGTGAAATTTCTCAAAGGTCAGGGATCAGAGGTTAATGAACTTTGCCAAAATTGGCTAAAAATTGCCCCCAAATAGATATTTTTCACATTGAATCCAATACTTATGATTCAATTCAAACCAAAGATAGTACAGAGATGAATCACTTCATGGAGGTAGACTGGTGAAGTTTGGGTAAAATTCCTGAAAGGTCAAAGGTCAATGAACTTCACCCAAAATTGGCTAATTTTAAACAAACTTGATACAAGGATGGATTTAGACGGACTGGTTAGATTGGAAGTCAAAGAGGACAAAAGTCAATGCACATTGCCAAACTTGGCTAAACTTGAAAAAACAGAATGCGATATTTTCATTTCACATAGGAGCAATGGTACATTGCCCACCAACCATGCACATTTTCTGAGAATAGCAAAGAGGCAGAGGCATATTTATCGACTGCGGGGCAGTCGAATTGCTCTAGTTCTTTATTTGAACACATTCATTTTTCCTTCACACATGAAATCATATATTTTATACATAACTGGACATTGAAATCGTACATTTCTCACATAATTACACAATATAACTTATAGCTATATTTCGTACCTTGAAACGTATATCACAATTCAATTACAATGTGAAGGAAAACACAATCTCTAGAAGCTTTCTTCTTTAGGTTCGCATGAGCGAATTGAAAGAAAAAAATATTAAAGCGTTTGATAATCATACACAAAATATCAATTTTAGGGATGGGTGACGTAGGGCAATCTGGAAAAGGTATAGGTAAAACAGGATTACATTAAAAAGGTAAAAAATATTAACAATATTTTAGAGGAATTAACGATAACAAACACCAAATTAAAGATACACAGAGTTGGTTACATTCTTTTTGCTGCACAAATTTTGTAAGCATGTTTGGTTATCAGATCATCATGCCATGATTTCGTGTGTAAGCGTAGGCATGCGTATTTCTCATTTATACAAGACCTCTCTATACTAACATAGGCCTATCATCCTAATGAATATCCGACCGATATTGATATTTCTACATTGTAAATTTTATTCATTTTATTCATGTATTCATTTGTAATATCGAAACTTCTAACTACATGCAAAAAATGCATGAATATCAATATGATATGGTATATTTTCACTATTTTTGTTTGTCTAGCAGTCAAACATTGCGGATATGCACAGGAGGTCCATTATTGTGAGCTACACATGACACAGAGTGCGACAAACAATATGGATGGAGAGGGCAGCAACAAGACTATTGACGAATCAGCTATAAATCAGGATGCCGGAAAAGCATCGTCTGCACAAGCGAACAGCACCGACGGAGAAGATGCTATCTCCATGGTTACCGACCAGGAGATAATGGACCTCGCGGACGATATAGAGTCTGACGCGCACGTGCAAGCCTTGGGTGTGGCCCTCAAGAGGACCCGATCGGAGATGAATCAATACACCAGTACTAGTGTCATCACGGGGATGAAGACATGTGCAGGCGTTCGGAACATGCTCTTCACCTGGCGGCAAACGATCAAACCACGTGACCAGAGGTCGGTTCTGAAAGGCGCACTGATGCATTCTGGGCTTGTCATGCTCGCCGAACAATTCTTCCCTGAAGTTCCAGAAATACAACCTGGTAACATGCGTTTATAACGTTTAACGTTTAAAAGTGACCATAATCGCCCGAGTAGTCTATGCAGGCTCTAAGCTGTGAACAAGGATTTTGTTTCCTCAAACATGTGCACCAATTACAAGCATTATTTTTAGAGATGTTAGAGCAGGAAGAAGATTGTGTAAGCTCAAACTGATTTAGCGTTGAACTGAGTAAATGAAGCAAATACCTGAGCAGGTCGCAGCGTAGAACTGGCCGGGCTGTTAAAAACTATTACCTTGTTCAAAGTTCCTTCCTGAAGGCATCTTAATTGTTGAATGTTCAGGGTTTGTTGAACACAGGGTTTGTAGTTCAAGCTTCCTTGCTTAATTCCTTGTAGAAGGTACCTAGAGTCATGTTTCTTGTTGAATAAAGACCTAATTGCTACAAGTTACATCGTCTTCATTGCTGCTAAAGTACCTTGTTGAAGGCGCCTTGCTAAACGTAACGTGCTGAAGGTATTTTTTTTTTTACCAATTTTGATGAAACTTTCATGTTCAGTGTTCCTTGCTATAAAGCTCTTTGTTGAAGGTTCATATGTATACCATGTTTACCTTTCTGAAGGATAGGTTGATTACGGTACCTTGCAGAATACTCCTTACTTGAAGCATCTCATTGTTAATGGAAGCTTATAGGAAATTTCATTGCAACGGTATAGCGTTGCAGGTGCTGTATACACTACTGGCCAAAATAAATTAGCCACCTCCTGGAAAAGGGTTCTTCATGTGTATTTTTTAGATATGCAGTAAGAAAAATTAATTTTGTGTACTGACAAATAAATCATAATTTCTAAACCCCAAATGTATAAAACTACCCCTTTTCTCTATGAAACAATAAACAAATCACAATATAATGGGGAAAATGACTCAGTATTTGGTTTGTCCACCTCTTGCCTTGATTAAGGAAACATCGCGTTTT
The DNA here is from genome assembly GCA_963669155.1 of Arbacia lixula. Lineage (NCBI taxonomy): Eukaryota > Metazoa > Echinodermata > Echinoidea > Arbacioida > Arbaciidae > Arbacia > Arbacia lixula. The sequence goes on from OZ022578.1 coordinate 13,595,694, forward strand.
GGCATACTGTCCACCAGTTTCTTCAAATATTCAGCCCTGGCAGTGTGACAGGTAGCATTGTCTTGCTGAAACACTCTCCATCTCCGAATAGATGTTTCATAGATGGTAGAGCACAGTATTTCAAAATCAAAGCTTCAGGATACGTATACAAACTTGAGAACTATATCCCACTTATACGACTACCATTCTGAAAAATGGCTTACGTTCTTATATAATGGACTTAAGTTTGTGTCCAAAATGTCACCCCTTTGAAAAGAGGAGTCGGCTTACGAAGAGTTAAAGGTAAGAGATAGTCGGAATAATGATCAGGGCAGAACCGTTCTGCCGTCACCATTGTTCCGATTAGTTTCAATATTATTTTACGATTTTGAGATGATAAAACAACAATGGGACCCATGGTTACGACAGAAGGGCACTCCATTAATTATGGGCCTTTATTTTCTTTTCCTGACTGCTGTTACCACTTACCTTTAGCACGAAGGCATATTACTTCAGCATGTGTATTATATCTGATTCCACAGACAAAAACGACAGCTCCGACTCTCTGCTCATCAACCTTGCCAATGAGATTGAAACTGAGCATCAAATGAGAGATTTAGGGCGAGAACTGGGCTTCCGAGAGAGTGACATGACGAGGTTTCAGACCACCAACAACATGGAAGGGGTTGTCACATCCAGGGGCACCTGCGACATGCTCTTTGAGTGGCGGCAACACGTGACTTCAGGAGACCTACCTGCGAAACTCAAGGAAGCGCTCCTCCGAGCTGGTCTTCACTTCCTTGCGTCGAGGCACTTTGCCGAAGTAGCAGGATTCGAAGGTAACTGAACAAATACAATACACCTAAATTGATTATATTTATGTAAATTTGTGATTCCTGAGCATCACTGTTCGACTAATGCCTTTTCTTATCGACTTTCATTCTTTTACAGGGCCAAATATGGATAGGCTCAGTTCAAAAGTAACAGCAATCTCCTATTTGAGGAAACAGCTCATCGAGAATTACAAATCGGTTGTCTGCAAAATACAGAGGAGACCATGGGATCCATACGACATCGCTGACCTTGGCAACTTGTTCACAAGCGTCATACTCCATGTTATCGATCGAAGAAGTGGTGAATGTCTGAAAGAAGAATTACCTGGATCAGTTGATGACATATTTGGCGTCAAAGTCAACAACATTTATCCAAAGAGAATAGTCGTCGTGGCATCTGCCGGTCGTGGGAAAACCTGTGCGGTAGCCAAATTGGCATACAACTGGACATATCAAGTAGAGAACTCACCTATGAATGATATCCCCCTCTTCTTTGCTCTCAGACTTCGGGCAGTTGAGGAAAAAGCTTCACTCGGTGAAGCACTCCTGTCGGAGCCTCTTGGATACATTCAAGGTGTCACCCCAGAGTCACTGGAAGATTTCATTGGCCGTCATGAAGAGGACTGTGCTATGGCTTTAGATGGCTACGATGAGTACAATGGCACGCTATCTTCAAATGCATCTTCAAACAGTGTTGTGTCAACTATGTCTAACAAAAGGTACAGGAACTGCCGCACCGTTGTCACTACTCGATCCTACCTTGAAAAGGACTTTCAAGAGTCGGACCTAGCTAGAAGCTACGTCAAGATGGAACTCGAGGGGTTCTCAAAGTCTCAGGCAATTTCTTGCACTGAGAAGTACTTCAAATCAAAGTCTAAGCCCGAAGAAGCTCAAAGGCTTCAAACTTTCTTGCGAGATAATATGTTCTTAACAGAACTGATCAAGATTCCGTTGTTCTGTATCATGGTTTGTCACCTTTGGGAGGAGAACATGCTCGAGCACGTGTCCACAAGGGGCACATTGTTCGAAGCCATCGTGCATTTCCTCTTGGCTCATGCGGTGTCAAAGGATGAAACCTTTGAGTGTGACTTGCTGAAACTTCTCCGACATCTAGGAAAGATTGCACTTGATGGAATTCAAGCGGACAGGCAGAAGGTGGTCTTTGATGACGATGCCTTTGCGGATATTCGCGACCACGAATCAGATGGTATCCGGTTGGGGATTATCTCAAAACAGACGTACCCAGTGAGACACTTCACTGGCGGCAAGACGTGCAAAACATACGTGGAGTTCTTTCACAAAATGGCCCAAGAGTATAGTGCGGCAATGTTCCTGTCACATTCACCCTGCGCTCTCGTTAACTTCTGTGAGGACTTGGGTTCAAGTCCTTCACCCCTGAAATTCGGGAACGTATGTCGGTTCCTGGCTGGATCACCTGGAAAACCTCAGAGGGCTGTCCTTCTGGCGATCTCTCGTCTTTCTCAGGAACAGATCCCTAGGGAGGAGAAGCACACCTTCCTGCTAAATTGCTTCAGCGAATCTGATGGCATGGAAAGAAGCTCGAAATTGCCGCCACTCTTTGAGGAAGGGAAGCTCGATCTCTGGTCGCCCATGAAATACAGCACTATCAAGGGATTGGAGCGACTTCCGCTAAGCGTAAAAGACCACGTAAGTTGATGAAGACTTGCTTTTTAGGTCAACGTACGTTTTGGATTACATATCATATATTCAGTAGGTGATCCCCCTCCATCATCTCACCTCGGAAATGTAGTGTCGAGAAAATCTGGGGCCTGCATAAGTGTACCAATCTATCTTAGGCAAATAGTAAACCACTGTTACCGGTTTTTTTTTCCTCAATGTTTGTCTTTCAGATCACGACATTGAACCTGACGCTTTGCCACCTTCCAGAACACCTCACAGAACAGCTATGGAGCAATCTGAGCTCGTTGCTGAATCTGAGAGAGGCCAGGATATTTCAGTGCGCTCTTCCTGCGCCCCCTCGCGGCGAATTGGCGCAGCTGTCAGTGCGGAGCCTCACGATTGGACAGCTGCATTCGAGCGAGCAACACTCGCACCTCATTGCATCTGCGCCTGCGCTGGAGAGACTTATGGTGGAGAGCAGTCCGAACACGGACAACCTGCAGCAGACGATCATCGCGGTGCTCAAAGGACTACGCGGGAGCCAGAAGAAGGGCCTCCAAGCTCTGACGATCAGCGGATGTCACAGCAAAATGCCTCGCTGGTGCGCTACCGACATCGCCACCGTCCTAGAGTCACAGGCATCCTCTCTGCAGGAACTGCAACTTTTTGAGATCTCAGCGGACGAGAAAGGTCTCAAGTCCATACTGAACAGCACCAGAACAATGCCAAAAATGAGAAAAATTGTGTAAGTTAGCCTATTTTGGTGTTTGCCTGATTTCATCCTCATACTTTTTTCACTTTGCGAGCGCTTGCTTAATAGAATGATTATCCTAATTTGGCTAATCTCTCATCGAATTGGGACAATTACCGGTGTGGTAGATAGCACCATGGATAAAGGGAATGGAACTCCCGCACTGGATAAAGGGAAAAGGCCTGCCCGCTTAAAACAACGATCATCAACGTGTTAAAGCCACGGGGTTAGCAATGATAATCAGCAAATTGCCTTTTCCCAACTTCAAGTTCGCCCATCACTGAACATAAAAATTAGATACACTGTCATTACTTTGTTCAAAAGAAACTTACAATGTTTGTCACTCGCCAAAAAAAAAAAAACAGTTTATCAACCGGAAAGCAGAGGTTCCATCTAACATGTCTATCTTTCTGAAGTTAAGAAAGTATGGATTATGTACCATTTTGCGCACCATTATTTAATTTAGTGTATGTGTGTCAACCCTTAGTGAGTGAGTATCATCTAAGTGTACACATTCATGATCTTGTTGAATTATCATCAATTCTTATAGATTTGAGAAGTGCGGCACTCAAGGAAATGGCGACCTCATGATGTTCCTCAACCGGCATGCTAAAGTGGGTCAAACAGACGACATGATAGAAGTAATCGTCAAAACTGTAAGCGAAAATGTCTTTGTAATTACCTTGATACGACATGTTGGAAAAATCATAAGTCATCCAGCCCCACACCCCTGATCGAACTCAATAATGCAAACAAAGACACACCATATGATAAGTTCTTATTGTGTCAACATTAGCCCTTCAAGTAGAAAGTGTGTTTTATGTGTTGCCTTATCTTACAGTCTTAAGATCATTCTTTCTTCCCTTTCTTCTCGTATTCCTCCTCCTCCTCCTCCTCCTCCTCCTCCTCCTCCTCCTTCTTCTTCTTCTTCTTCTTCTTCTTCTTCTTCTTCTTCTTCTTCGTCTTCTTCTTCTTCTTCTTCTTCTTCTTCGTCTTCTTCTTCTTCTTCTTCTTCTTCTTCTTCTTCTTCTTCTCCCCCTTGCCAATTGGTAAAAAAAATATCCAATTGTTTTTAATGAAATGCTGCTGAATAAAAACTATTCCTGCACACATAAGTCGCTCTCCGCCGATTTGATAGACGGGGATCCAGATAGTGCAACTCCCCCCCCCCCCAAAAAAAAAAAAAAAAAAAAAATATATATATATATATTCTTATATAAAAAAATAATGATAATAATTAATGAATAATAAAAAAATAAAATGAAGGTAAAAAGATAAAATAAAGATAAAAAAAGAAGATATTATATAGAGAAGAGAGAGAGAGAGAGAGAGAGAGAGCGAGAGAAAGAGAGAGAGAGAGAGAGATACTCTTCGAATATTGTCTACAATCTATTCAAAATGAAATATTTCGCATTTTTAATATTTGGCAGGAGTACCGCCGTGGTGAGAGAGCATTCTACTTATCACGCCTGGATGAGCCTGAGAGTATCTACAGCTAATTGTTAAAGCTAGTCAACGTCGCTGAGGGAAGTGAAATATACAGAAGATTAAGTCATTATTAAACGCGTGGTACACAGACTCCCGCACAGACTGCTGCACTATGGCATTATGTTTATCGCTATTTTGAACAAAAATGCAGCAATAATACGTTTATCATTATTTTGAACAAAAATGCAGCAATGACAATCATGTAAATAGTTAACGAAGAGGGCTTCGACTGCCGTGGATATTGTAACCATTCACATTTCACTCGAGATAATGAGAAGACATAATACTATGCTTTATAAGAAAGTCCTGTAAGTAAGTAAACCTGAAAATAGTTAGTGACTCTGTCAAATTGATGTTGTTAGCATTGACATTTTCTTGTCACCTCTGTGACATGGAATTATCATGATTATGTAGAAATGAGTGCCTCTATTTTTATTTTGCATTTAAAAAGGTACAGCTGAACCTGAGGCAAACTGTAAAGTTGTGTGTTTGTCTACAGCGTTTGAATATACATGTATGGCACTATTTAGTTTTCATAAACTAAACTTATTTTATTGTACTTGTGGTTCATGCAATGCTTCCCAGAATTGCCTTTGTTTGCATGACGCATAGACTACCTTAAAGGAATAGTTCACCCTGAGATTAAGTTGGTTTCAATAAAAAACAAACAGTCAAACACATTGTTCATGAAAGACACATATTAGTTAAGATTTAATGGAAATCCGTCAAAGGATACAAAAGTTATGATCTCTTAAAGTTTTTTTTCGTGACGTCACGTGTGAGGTGCTCTCCAATTATGTTGTGTTCATTTTTTTAATGAAAATGTCATTTTTTTCAAAAAGATTTGCATCCTTTTACTTGTGCATTTTATACATCAGTAGAATTATAAACACACAACATATGGGAGAGCGCCTCACAAGTGACGTCACAAAATTGAATTTCAAAATATCATAACTGTTTTATCTTTTGACGGATTTTCGTCAAACCTGTTTTGTTTCATATTTCTGCTGTTATTGAAACCAACTTAACTTCAGAGTGAACTATTGATTTAACACGGGGTAAGATAGAGCATGAGGCTAACCTTGTTCAAAGGGATGGAATTCCATGTACTTATACATCCTTGTTTTTACTAACTCTCATTAGAGAATTTAGTAACAGTGTGGGATGATATTCACAACAAATGTCATCAAGTTGCATTTTCAGTCTGATCGAAAATTATATGATTAATAACAATTCGTGGAGATTCATTTCAAAGTTGCTTTAATTGATAAAACAAAAAAATCATTATGTTCTTTATAGATTATAGAAAACTGCACTTGATGGGTTTAAAAATTTTACACAACAAAGGTAACAATTCAATCCAATCCAACGCGATTTGAATGATGTGTCGTTTCGATCATTACCATCTGAGAACGTGACTGATACCTTCTCAGATACAGGAAGTACAGTATCCTGTGACTGACTTTACATGGGCGGTCACAATTCACAATTTGAGTGTAGACACTAATTTGTATTCCTTCGTCGACGTCATGTAGCCATGTCTCACTGATTTATTATTAGTAATAGTAATTTATTGGTGCACGGTTAGCGGAAGTATGCATTAATTTGTATATACCCAAGTTGGAAAATGCTTAATAACAGAATTAACCTTCTTGTGCATGTGCAACTTATGATAAACTGCTCCAATAAAGATCAATTAATCTGTGGCGTCTAGAACTGAGAAATATTCCCTCCAGAAGATTGATGCCTCGATGAAATTAGTTATTAATGATGTACACGTGTATTGATTATGTGTAAGCACGCACACCTTGATCGTAAGAAACAATGATCATGTAAATCAGATTTTCGCGCATCATTAAGTTTCGCTTGATGCCACGCACAACCGCAATAACTAGCCTGTGTTTACCCTTTGTACCAAACAAACTGCTGCTCTATGGGAGTTGTATAGAGTACCGAAGTGTGACGTCATATGACCATGTTGCCAAGACAACTGATTCTAAACTATGTGAGGAGATCAAACATCGGTGATCATACCGGGCACTCTCGTTGGGAATGCTCGACACTATAGCCAGCTAGACAATGTCGGACAGATGAAAGTCTCACCTGAGCGATGTAGATTAGATCCAGGAGCCGGCGTAACAATGGACCCCAATGGATATGACGACATCACTTCGTGATTTTGTACCCAAAATGCATGGCGCATGGCACAAAAGAGTGTATTGTACTATGTAAATGGAGTCAGTATTACCAAGGATGTTTAAGCACATGGATATCCATCAGCCGTTTAATTAATGCAGATTCATTGTACTCTCCTTCTTGTCACAAAAGAACCCTTCACAAAGATTTTCTCTTTGATCTCGATGTTCAATGCCGCCGATTCTCTGGATGAGTTTTCCTGCATTTGACGTATAAACAAAATCGGATGCGCTGAAGAATTTGGGGAAATATCCTCACCCCACATGCTTACGCAGTTGTGACATGTAATACCCACGATGCATCAGTAAAGATTCAATCGAGGAATAATGTTATCAAGTTGCAGTATAAAGTCTCAATTTCACAATATTCCGCATCATACCTGCTTACAAAATTGCATGAAACGTTACTTTCAGATATTTTCCTTTCGGACAAGCCATGAAAAACGCGGCCAACCGCGGCCAAGCTAGTATTTCCATCTCAAAAAGTATCAAATTTCGTATTCGCTCGTCCTTTTTAACTATATAACAAGCACGTAGTGACAAAATTAAAAGTTCAGCAGCGAAAGCTGAAATGTATGCATGTACAGGAATGCGTATGACCTAAATATTAGAAATCTAGCTCAGTGAACGTGACGCAATCGCGCATGCATCATATTGTTGAGAGCAGAGTCATGAATATTAAGTGGCGGCATCAAACCTTGTTCAAAGCGATGTACTGTATATCTATGTGCTTATAAACATCCTTGGTATTACGTATTGCAAATTCCGCATTAACATGACTTCGTCTTGAATGTACCTTCTCTTTAACTTTTATATGTTAGATGTAAAATCACATTACGCTAAACATTATTTTACATTGTATTCACGTAACGGTAAAACTACACCGATTCATCATTTTCTAAATCATGAAAAAAATAAAAAATAAAAACGAGATCACTGTTTATAACTGGACGCTTGTTTTCCTTATTTGTTCTTGCTCTGTCAAATCCAGTCTCAATACGCCTTTAATCCTTAACATGCCACTTGTAGATTATTTCACTATCAATACACACAATTGCCACAGAGTACTAATTTGGTTGGCACAGAAAAGAGTTAATAGCTATTTTACATTTAGTTTACATTCTGTTATAGCTCATGACACTAGTACAAACGCAATTCTACACAAGCAACTTTTGAAGGGGAAGTTTACACTGATATTATTCTGGTTTCAATTAAAAGAGACAAATAAAAGAAACATATGAATGAAGGTTTGACGAAAATTGGTAAAAGGAAAAGAAAGCTATTTTATTTTAGAGCTTTGATTTTGTGACGTCACATGCGAGGTGACTTACTTTTTTGTTGTTGTGTTTTTAGTTGTGAAAGTGCTGTACAGTCCCACTCGAGAATTATTATAAAAACATAAGTTATGTTTATTAAGATCAATGTAGATCGATCGATGAAGACTGACGTTAGTTAGATGTACTTAAGTTCAGTGCCCCCCCCCCCCTAAAAAAAGAAAGAAAGAAAGAAAAGAAAGCACCCCTAATCAACGTTATTAGAACAAAAAATCGTCTAACGCTTTACACGAGACTACACCCAAAGATTGAATCGTGCTTGCGAAAGAAAAACAATGCATACGTCGACAGCATGCAGCATTGCATGCAATGCAGCACAGCGCACATGCATGCACGCGCTCCGATGCAATGCAAGTCTGTATGTGACGAAAACGTCATAAAGCTGAGGTAAGATAACGTTCGTGTTTTTAAGTGTTTCTCACATTTTTTCCTTCAAATGTCTCTCACCATCATCCTTTAAAGATTTGAAAGGCTCATCGCATAGTAGAAAGTAATGTGATACTGATAGCTTGACACAATATGAGTGTAAATGAGCTAGATCTAAAAAATGTAAAAATCGGACCCAGTCCAAGACGTAGTATTTTGTGTTATCTGATATGCATATGATGCGCATGTTTCTGTTTGTGAGTGACCGATGTGACAACGTACACACTTTGTCGCGTCGATGCACTTTGTTTGTGGTTTGAGTGTTGACTGTCGAAGACTCCTTTTGAAAAGTGTTATGGGAAATATTAGCCATATCGTGTTATAAGCCAGTCTTGGGACCTCATCGAACACCTACCAACATGAGTTTGACTTTGACCAATATTTGCAGGCCAATATACGTGCCTTTACGGTTCTTGTATCGCATTGTATAATGGGACGGAATTCTAGTACGCGAGCGTTCAGCGATCGCTGCGATCATATTGTTTACTACGCTCATGACTCTAGCCGCGGCGAGCGCGAAGTTCAATATTATTATATTCATGTTACATATTTGTTATGTGGATCGGTTCCGACGCGATTACTTTCAGTAAATGTGAATCATATTTTAATGATAAGAACTTTGATTCGTATTATTGTACTTTTTATTCATTCATTTAATTTCACACATCACATCACAACACACACATCTTTGCACATATGGGACTACCACCCGAGTCTCGACGACGTCTTGAAGGTCCCTCTCTTTGCTTATTATTTTCTCAACAAACTCTTTATAAATCATTATTTAGATACAGTAATACGAATCAAGAGTTCTCATCGTAAAAATACAATTCAGATTTACTGAAAATTATCACGTCGGAACCGATCCACGTAACAAATCTGTAACATGAAAATGACATTGTAGTCAGTAACCGCAGCGATCACTGAACGCTCGCGTACTAGAATTCCGTCCCATAATGCCTTGCGATACAAGAACCGTAAAGGTACGTATTAAAATTGACGACTTCATCTTCAATGATTTTGTCTTTTCTGCCAGAAGCATGTGAAGGCATTTGCTAGTGGATTGATGGGTGTGATGCACAATGGGCATTGCTATTTGGGCAAATGAAGCTGATTATGATTTTGAAAACGTAGTTCTCATAATTTTTGAAACTTTTCATATAATTTTGCAGATCTGCTGCAGTGATCTTCCTGTTGTACACAGTGTTATAAAAATAAACTTCTTAATATGCTTTTTATTTTGAAATCTGTCACCCAATTCCCATTCCCCTCAGGCTGATTCACCAGTGATCCATCAGATTAGGTCATCACCTTGCCATTGCCATGGCAACGAGTCCAGCTGCTCAGGAGGAGAACAGTGCGCTGGAGGAGGTCAAGAAAGCCGTGCGAGCCGTCCTCCTCTCTAAAATTGGTGGGGTGCGTCTGGATAGCTTTCCAGCAGACTACCGAAAGCTGAGCGGCAGCCCCTTGAAATACCGGGAGTTTGGCTTTGCATCGCTCAGGGAATTTCTAGAGAGTTTGGGTGATGCTGTTAGGTGAGTAGTCTTTCAACTTTTCATCGTTTCTGGTCGAGTGGGCAGGTTTACCATTGTGTGGATGTAATAGGATGCTTTTAATCTGTGTGGATGTGAATGCCATTCAGGTCCAATGACGTCATATTGAAGTTTTGTCCATGCCCTGAGTCTTGAGTGCATGGTGCTTTGTTTTCATGAAGATGGCAAATCCCTGTCAATGAATTCTCAATTCAGATACTGGATGGGGTCCAAGACTTGAGGCATGTACAACAATAGCTTCAATATGAAGTCATATGACCTGAATATCATCCATGTCACACAAATCTAAGGCCTATTACTTTCCACACTCATTGTCTTCACCTATACATGACATCATTAGAGTTTTGTAATACCTGTACAGTGTTCATGTCTGATATGTGAGTGTATGGGTACAGAACCAGATTTGAGCAATGAAAACAACTAAAAGTGCTCTAGAGAGTGGGACTATCTGATGTCTCTGAATGTGGAACATCCGTACCACTTCAATGTATTGCTAGTACTGCTATCACTTGATTTACTACAATTGCTGCTTGTACTACACTTACTATTACCGCAATAGTTTTAAATATATGAAAATATTTCACACTCTTCTCTCCAATTCTGCTGGTACTGATATTACTACTACTACTATCACAATAAAGTAAAAAGCTAATGATACAAATTCAATGCTAATGATGGTGATTTTGAAAAAAAATCACAACTTCCTTTTAAATATGTCTGAAGGTTTTTAAAACTTTGCCAGTCTACTTCTCTGAGGAGTCTGTTCCCATCCAATTTAACTTATGATCCAGCTTTTATTCTCCTGTAATATCTGTTTATCAATGTTTATCTGTCCAGGTTTGAATACAAGGAGGAAGCTGGTGTGTGGCTGCTGTATGGCATTGGGGATCCAAACTCCTACATGAGTTCCGCAGCCAAGAAGGCTCAGTTCTCAAGACCCAAAGACGGTAAGAAGTTCTCACTGAGATCAATGCAACTCAGCCCATTTCTGCAGTAGAGTTGAATTTGATTTAATTGTAGATTCAGCTGCATTGATGTGCTGTAGGTGTAGGTTGATGTTGTTATGGTAACAATTTTCAAGATATCACATACTAGAGATGCGTCAAAAGAAATTCAAACCTGCATGAAGTGTCTTGAACAAGATGTGTGCTGGTATGTTCAAATGATAGGAATCACAACAGACTATGTTTCAAAATCTTCTCTGTACATGTACTGGAGATATGCAACAAAACATGTGAGATCTATAGAGCAATTGGATTTGATTTTCCTTAGGACTGACAGTGGTGTGTGTGTATTGTATATTTTTTTGTAGTATAAGGTGAGATAATCTCCTCTGGCATTTGGCCCTACAGAATTCCACAGAGTAGCTTCAGGGGGGTGTTTCACACATGTGCGCACATTTCGCACCCCTTTATACATGACCCGTGACCTGTTCTTGGTGCCAAAATCAGATTCTCAATGATTTTGATTCCTATCCGCTTAAGTTGAAATCCGATTTTTGTAGATTAAGATTCTTGTTGTTAACAAGCGTCTGAATACAAAGATTATAAAATTTGATTAGGATTGTAGGAAATTCACTCCCACGATGTTCAAACAGGAACAAACTTGTGGTAACTAATTTAGCACAAGAACAGGTCACCAGTTTTGCGTTAAGTCATACGTAAAGTCGTGCGTAACATATGCATATCTTGATGGAGTACGACCTGGGTCTGAAATAAGTGATTACAGTACTCTGGTAAAAACACTGCGCTCAACATGGGTTTTTCATTTCTACTAGGTATTAAAATAAACTTTTGACACTTTTGAAAAATGATAAATTATCAGTTTCAAGCTGAAATTGACGCATAAAGTCAAGGGATGTCAATTTTTTTTAGAGATAGGTCTTGTGTCATATCATTGATTACTTTTGTAGTAATAATCCTTGGGATATTTAATGAGATATTCATTTTTGGACAAATTTGGATCTGCAAATGTGTGTGTATCAGAAAATTGATTCAGAACACAACAATGGTCATTGTGCATCACACATGCCAACATGCAATTGCTTTTCTACCAGAACCATCATGCATTATCATTGACAAAGTGGTGCCAGTGACTTTAAGCCTGACCTGAATGGTACTGACCATACGCCTGACCCTATTTCTGCTAACCCTTAACCTAAACCCTAGACATAAGCCAACACTGATATGCATTGGTGGTACATGGGATTCTTTTAACTCATTATCTTTGTCCTCTCTGTGGCAGGTATTAAAGAAGACAGGAGAAAACGGAAGAAGTCAAAGCAGAAGAAAGGTAAGTATTACATCACCTTTTGTGGTCAAAAGTTTGATTGATTGAAAATCACATTTATTTCCTTCAAACAGATACAAAATAATATTTGACATAGCAACGAATACAGTATATAATTCGGCACAAATTTGAAGGAGGCGAAAACCCGAAAAACAGAGCTTGAGTTGGGGTCGCCAGATGCAAATAAGCAACAAGTTACGTACTGTAATGACATCATATGTAATTGCATATAAAAAAAAGTTTAGAGTATAAAGAGTATAAAAGAAACATACAGTAGATAGAGAAGAGGGAGAAGAAATGTAGGCATTAGAAGATAAGTTCATTTGGACAAAAGAGTAAACTGGTCGCAGTAACGTAACATTGGTACATGTATATAGAGCTTGACTGGCATTTTGTCTAGCATAGCAACTGGTAAGGCATGTGTATTAATTAACAATAGAAATGGAAGGTAGTTCAAGCATGTCAACATGTCAATGATCTGCATTTAAATAAAGTTTCATTTTATAAGAGAAAGATTGCAAAGAACGAGAGTTTTGTAGGCGGGCTGGTAAACTGTTCCAAAGTTTTGGCCCAGAGTAGCGAATATCGTACTGGTATCTTCGGGTTCTATGTTTCGGTAAATCAATTTGGGTAGCGTTTCTCGTACTATACTTATGAATATCCGAATTGAAGTTGAAATGACAGAGATTACTAAATTGCGAGGGGAAAATGTTGTTTGTGCTTTTGTACATAAAAATACTGTGCTGATGCAAATTAATATCGCTAAATTTCAATAATTTTAACTCTTTGAATACAGGATTTGTGTGAGATTGAAAATGTAATCCAGATATAATACGAACAATCCTCTTTTGCAGTAGTATAAGCTTTAGGATGCTAGACTTACAGGAGTTGGCCCAAATATTATTACAATACGAGAAATATGGAAGTATCAGAGCACAATATAACATACGTAGAATGTGACTTGGCAAGAGATATGTAATTTTAGATATAATACCAATGCTTTTGGATACTTTGCTTTCGACCTCATGTATATGATCTTTCCATGTCATAAAACTATCTAAATAAATTCCAAGGAACTTGACTTTGTCTACCCGTGGTAATATTACATTGTCGAGTATAACACATGCATCATTCAAATCGACATTCTTTCTATTATGAAAAACCATGTAGTTACATTTCTTGATATTTAAAGATAAATTGTTAGCTTTAAACCATTCACATACATGTACGAGATTTGCATTCACAATATCACAAAGGGAGTTCAAGTTTGAATTGCTATGAAGTATGTTTGTATCATCGGCGTATAGTATAAATGATAGCTCATTTGCTGATTTATAAAGATCATTAATATATAATATGAATAACAATGGGCTGAGGAGACTGCCCTGGGGAATTCCACAGGTTATTGTCTTAAAGTCTGACACACACGATTTGTATTTAGTACATTGTACACGATTATTAATATAGCTGGTCAACCAATTATAAGCAATACCACGTATGCCGTAACGATATACTTTAGATAGTAATATGTTATGGTTAATTGTATCAAAGGCTTTGGATAAGTCAATGAAAACTCCAATTGCAAACTCATTATTTTCAAAAGCATCTATTATTTTACTAGAGAGACTTGTAAGAGCCATGCTTGTGGAATAATCTGTACGAAACCCAAATTGATTTTCATAAAGAATAGAACATTTATCAAGAAATTTGAAAGTCCTCTTGTAAACAATACGCTCTAATAGCTTTGAAAAAACAGATAAAACAGAAATAGGTTTGTAGTTCGTAAATTCACCTTTGTCCCCAGATTTAAAAATTGGTGTCACTTTGGCCTTTTTTAATTCATGAGGAAACATTCCTTTTGATAAAGACAAATTAAATATATGACACAAAGGTACACAAATATATGGTACGACTTGTTTGATGACTTTTGGACTATATTCATCCAAACCAGCCGCTTTATTGTTTTTAAATGTTTTAACAATGTTACAAATCTCATTCTCCGAGGTGGGATACAGATACAAGGAGTCAGTTGGTGGATCATTGATAAACTTCAAATAGTCCGTTTGAGTTTCAGGGATTCTGTTTGCCAAAGATGGACCGACATTAGTAAAAAAATTATTACAGCGTAAACGAATTTGATATAATGCTCGGTTCTGTAACAGTTTTCCCGTTATATTTAAACACAGAATTTTCACTTGGCTTACTTTTATTAAGTAGTGAATTAATTGTTTTCCAAGTGCGGTTAATATTGGATTTATTGAGTAAAATTCATTATGAAAATATTGTGATTTTGTTTTACGAATTAGCGTTGTAAGTAAATTACGATAACTTCTATAAACGGAAGCATTTTCATCTGACGGATTACGTATACCATTTATATGACTTGAATTAAGAATATCACTGCAAGAACGTATCGACAACGATATGAATGACAGACATGGACGATATTGAAAGCAATCAAAATTGATGACGTAAGTTGATTTTCTTTCACCTTGTGTGATGCTACACCTTCATGGTGTGATATTACTCTGCAGTTTGAGAACATCCATTTGTTCAATGATTAATAATACAAGCACATGTGGTTTGATCACATTGCAACTTTAAGTTACCAAGTGCAGAAATTATGAAAGTTATGGCCTGGTATTGTATGCATCTTCAATAAAAATGCTTTAAACATCTGACTGGGTCCTAAGTCCATTGGTAGAAGTAAGTGTTGAATTAGGTTAGATTATGGAATCGGTGGTAGAAAGCTGCTTGATGACGTGACCGTGTCAAGAGGTCATTCAAGAGCAAGGAATTACTGGTAATTCATGCATGGAAAGAAATATATGTGTGGGTGTCAAAACAGTCAAGGTTAACTGTAATGGGGATCGCCTTTAAAGTAAGGTGTAGTAGTAGGAAGGAGGGTTAACTTCCCTTGACATTGCTAGAATGCGCCCAGAGACAATCGTGTTTAGGTGCAAAGCATATTCTTAGTTTTGGTCATTTGATCTCAGTCAACACATTATCTGGCCTTTATTTTCTATATGTGAGAAGTTTGAACTAAACACGTGACTGCAACATTTGCGGATGAAACAACGCCCATGCAAAAGGGAAATCCTAGAACCAGCATGGAGGATGACAGGACATACAGAAGATTGTAACTCCCAATCAAGGATCTCATTCAAAGAGGCTTGAAACGACCTTATTTCTCTGGCTTATTTGATTTCATTCAACAAGTTATCAGGCCTGTATTACCTGTAACTGAGAACTCTGGATGACATTTGCAGATGACGCAATGACTACGAAGGGGAATCGTGGAAATGGCGCAGAGGACGACCACGGCACCCCAAAGAATCACACCCCCCGATCCAAGACCCCGGCCAGAGAGGGTCGGAGCACCCCCCTCCATCGGGCCGACGGCAAACTGAGGGTGCAGCCAAACAATCTGGGGCTGTACTCGGTCTGCGTCATCTATGGCGGGGTCATCCAAGACAGCACTCGAGGCAGAATCATGATGGTGAGTCCTTCAGCCAGTTTGAACACCCTTTGTGCCAGTGCATGGCTGCTGGATGGGATATTCAGGGTTGTTTTGATTAAATTTAACATGCAAAAAAAAAACAATAGCCCATGAGGATAGACCAAAAGCCCAAAAGTGCAGACACAAGGGCACTGTAAAAGAATCCACATGGCCCAATCACTGGTTCACAGCAGCTTAGACACAAATAGAGTGAAAGGTTCCAGAGTGTCATACATTTGGGATAAGATGCCCCTCCACCTTGCTCATGAAGGATGGGGTGCCATTGCTTAGATATCACAGACTACTTGGTCTGGCAGACTGTATGAGTGTGTGTATTACAACTTTCTAACACAGGGACATGCAATAACTCTGAGCAGATAATATTATGCATCTGCAGCAGACTGGATAGTAGCATTATGTACCTAGGCTGTAAAGAATGTGCATTGTAATTTTGGTCACAGTAATTTGGGAAAGCATGACAAAGTACTTTTACTATAACACCTTATTTCTAACCTCAAATTGGCACAATATTTACTATTATTGACAATTTGTTTTCATCTGCTTCATGTCAAGATCATTTTCATTTTGAAGACAGAAGGGAACTAGTGTTGCCAGTTTGAAAAGCAAAATTGTAATCATTTTGATGTTTGAATAACTCCAGTTTATCGTGTGTGTGTATATTATGAGTTGCATTTATTCTTATCAACCCTCAGGAACTGACAGAGTTATTCAGTACCCAGGGGGATGTTGTGGAGAAGAACGCTCTCAAAAATAGAAAGTAAGTGTAAGAGGGGAATAATGTGAAGCCAATAATGGATTTCAACTAATGCAGTCAAAGTGATTTCGGAAACTTTTTGTATCAAGTCAGTGAATGAAAAATGATAATAATGATAATGTAGAGTTTTTATGTAGCGCTTAATGTGAAAAAGTATCATGCTTAATATGAGAAGTATCATTTCTAAGCACTTTACAATATAATTACCATCATCGGATGCTTGGAATTCTTTGTGACACCAAACCAATGCCAAGGGATCTTTCAGAAACATGGCAGCCACTGAGGTGCACTCATTCCATTCCTACTGGGTACCCAATTATACACCTTGGTGGAGAGCTGCAATGTGGATTTAATATTTTTGCTGAAGTACACAAGTGACATGGATGGGCTTGAACCTGGGACCTTGAGATCTTCAGTCACAGTTCACACCGCTGCACCAGTCACATCCACAATTTGGGAATTTGAATGTATGGGCTCTTTTATGATGTCGGTGGTAGTTAGCAGATGCCTGTTGTTCCGGAAGATTTTGCTCCTCCTTTTCCTTCTAATCATTTTCTGCTCATTCTTTTCCATTTTTCCTCCTCTTTCTCCTTTTGCTCTTAATTTATTTCATCTGATGTTTTTTTTTTTTTAACTCTGTCATATTGTGTCATTATTAATGATTATTGATGTTTTGATTATCCCTTTTTTAATGATAGAAATTCAATCAATATAAATTGTATTGATTTAATCATGACTCTCTTTTGTATTCAGGACCATGCTTTTAATTATATCTGTTGATCTAATCTTTTTTTTTCTTTATTCTTTCATTATTAATAATAATTGTTGTAAAGAATACCATTATTTTATGCAGAAAATTTAGTTAAATTAGTAATAGCAGGGATATGTTATGGAAGGATATGAAACAACATTCTTTCTTTGAGCCCATGCGTGGCACCGCCGAAAAATTGCATGTGCTTTTCACGTGTTTTAACAATAACGAACACGATTGCCTAGCAACGGTTTCTCAGAGAGAACAAAAGAAATGTAGAGTCTTATTTCGCTTGTCCACTTCTGTTGGATTGCATCAATACTTTTGTGAGGAAAAGCGATATCAGCGAACAAAAATAAACAGTTTTTTAAAGTAAAATATCTCATTTGCACGCAAATTCACGCAAACTCTGTTAATGAAAATAAGCAGCTTAATATATGATTTTGATAATGATTGAATCCGACATTTCCGGAAATCTCCGGAAAGTGAAGAAATTTGTTAATTATGCAAGTAAGAATATTATCTTATATCTCCGTTTGTGCATCATTCAACAATTATTTAGAAGAAAAACGAATACAGGATCTTTAGAGGTGTTGCCCCTTAACTTTCTTGAAAATTACAAAAAAATGTGATAAGAAACACAGCTTCGAGAAACAAAACAGGCAATTAAAGATACTGCTTTCCAAGTTGACGATAGCAAAATGACGCTGCCGCGCATGGGACTTCAAAGCATTGCAGTGATTGTGGAATGCTTTTGACATTCATTAGCACGCTTTAGTATCCATACAGATGTTTGAATATATTATGGTTGAGTTGTCCCTCCTTCCTAACACATCCCTGGTAATAGTAACTTAATCATGAGTATGTATCTTAATCAGGACCATACTCGTAATGATATTTGTTTATCTAATCTTGTCCTTTTGTTTTCCCACTCATTTTCTTTCATTATCAATTATTATTGATAGAAGTTCAATATATAATAGGTTAATAATGACTTTGTTTTGTTACCAGGAACAAACTTAGCACAATATCCTTACTGAACCCTCTTTTCTTTTGCCAGCTTGATGTTTTTTCGCTTTGCCCATGAGGACGAGGCTGTTTCGGTTATCGAGTTGTTTGACGGTCATCGCCTCTCCGACCGGACACACATCAAAGTGACCCCAGCATCAGAGAAGATGTCCGGCAGCAAAGAGAACCACAGAAAGGCTGACCAGAAGGGGACTGACCAGAAAGGAACTGACCGCAGAGGGAAAGATTCTAATAAGTCTGACCACAAACGGAATGACCGTAGTAAAAAGGATAACGGTCTCCTGGCGAATCCTGTGAAGCCCTGGCCAAATCAAGGAGACAATAATGCACACCATATGGACAGTCTTATGGGAAATCATATGAGCCTAACACCTTTTGGACACTTGGAACACCACATGGGGCCCTTGGGGCACCACATGGGGTCCTTGGAACACCACATGGGGCCCTTGGAACACCACATGGGGCACCACATAGGGCCCATAGGAAACCACATGGGCCCCATGGAACACCATATGGGGCCCATGGGAAACCACATGGGCCCCATGGAGCACCACATGGGGCCAATGGGAAACCACATGGACCCTTTCGGACATCATCTTTCATCCATGGGGCATCAAGTCCTGCCTGGTGGGCACCACGTAGGCCCCATGAGTCCTTATTCCAGTCTCACTGACAGTGGTAAGTTAAGACCAAATCAACTCACAGGGCCCTTTTACATTTATATTTTTAATTTAAAAAAAAAAAATATATATTTATATCTTCTTCACAGAGTTTAGTAGTTTCTTTGGTTCTGTATTTTATTATTTATGCATACTAAATGGATATCCCCTTCCCCCTCCCCCCCCATTTTTTTTTATTTTAAAAAATGCCACGTTTTGTAATGCCATGGAAATAAAGTGGCTGGCAACATGACATGCAATAGACCGTTGTACGAACATATTCAAATTTTATGCATACCAGTTTAACAAAGGTTGCCCCTGACAACAGGAAAGCTTGCCCGAGGTTTGCCTGACATAGCAACAACTCATTTATGCAAAGTGGATTCCAAGTACTGAAATACCATTATTAGGTACAGGCTAATGGAATAACTCGTTACTAGGCCACAAGGGAAGAAACATCCATGAATTTGACTTCATTAGTAAAACAATCTATTAAATCCTGCCATTTCACTGTTTACGTCATAAACTCAATAAATATCCTGTAAAATGTTATCATAATTTGGTACATTAATGATGTATGGCACAACCAATAATTGATTAGGATTTGGAAGGGCGGGGTCAATAGCTGGGTAAATCCCAAACTCTCACCATTTCTGCTGATACTCACAGAATAACTGAACAGAATTGTAAAATGCTTGATGCAATGTACAGTGATGATAATTGAAGGACAATTAATTGATGAGGTATGTAAGTTGGACAGGTAATAGGTCACCTTACACAGGTTTGGTGTGTATACAAGCATTCAGTATACAAATGATGTGTGGGCCCTTACGAACCGTGCACTCAAGATCACTTTACATAGTTGAGGCACAGCCAAGCATGTTTTTGAACATGCTAAAGTTACCGCGTGCGCACAATTCTACAGAAATCATAAAAAATCGCATCATTTGAAAGAATGGGAAACAACAAAAACATCTTTAACATAAAATTAATATGGGAAAAAATACTTGACAAAAAATGACTGAAGCATGGCAGATACTGTATTACCGATGCATGACAATGAATTGCCACACATTTAGCAGGGATATTGATTGTAATTTTTGTTTCCAATTTTTTTATCCAAAATAGGTAGAACCCTTCTAAAATGTTCATAATTTTTGTTACAATGCAGATTAGAATGCATTGTGGGGAAATATATGGAAGTAGGAGAATTCTAAACAGATTTTTTTAAACCTGTTTGATCACAATTGTTGATTTATAGGGTAAGCAATGTTTGGTATGAGGGATCATGCCAATACTAAATGCAGGAGGGTGGAGGCATACCAGTAAAGTACATGAACTGGGTTTTCATGTCAAATCTGTCTTGGTCTGTTATACATGACAAGTTGTAATGAATCTAGTTCAAACTGTTTTTATCTAAACTCTTTGTCTTTATGTGTGCTTTGTAGACAGGCCGGATAGCTTTGTTGATCTCCATGTTTCTAATTTGACCCAAAATGTCACAGAGGTAAGAAATATTGATAAACATATTTGTTTGTTTTTCCCTTCTTATAAGTGTATGCATGTTCTTGTGTGCATGTTTTCTGAATGTTCGTTTTTGTCTCGCCTGAACAAAGTTCGGCAGAGACAGAGTAATCACTTTTCCTGTTAGTCTGTTGGTCTGTTAAAAAAATGTTAAAGTTTTTGTTTAACTTGCTCTCATTTCTTTATTTCTGTATCAATTGTGATCACATTTGGTACAAATGATCCCTGGGTAATACCACATGTGTCTTCATGAGGATGATGAGGTCAAAGGTCATTTAGGCACCATTTTAGATATTTGGAAAACAACTTAGCACTCTATATTTATTGCAAAATCAGGCGAGACTCGTAGTTCGCAAACCACCTTGTTTTTAAATATGTTGATGGATCTCTCTGTATTTGTCTGTGTCTGTTTCTAGCTCTTTAAATTTGTCCCTGTCTGCCTCCCTCTCTGTCCATCTCGATCAGTTTCTCGCAATCTTTGTCTCTCTGTCTCCTGTTGTGTATATCCGTATCTCTCTGCCTGTCGGTTTGTCTTTCTCTGTCTCTGTCACTTGTTCATCCCTCTTTCTCTTTCACTCCCTCTCTGTCTGTCAGTCTGTTTGTCTTTCTTCCCCTCTCACTGTGTCTGTTCAACGCAGTAAATGCAACAACGTTCATAGTAGATATATCAATGATTAACATTACACTTTTTTTTATTTTTGGACTAGTCCACACCTCTTCATACTTCTACTAATCAAATTTACATGCAGAGGATAGTTGTATTATGTCATATGTTATATTTATATTCTTTTTACCTTGTAAATTATCACAATTCAGCTGTATGGCTGTGAAGATGATTTTAATAAACCTTGAATTGAATCGAATTGAATCATCAAAGCGAAGATGATTTCGATAAACTGCTAGTTTGTAGCTACACCATGGTCGGACAATCCACTGAATCGAATACTACTAGAATGCAGACTGGGATTTGTTCATGAAGCTGTCGGGTGATGGATGTACAGACATTTTACAGCATGCCCATAACATCAATAGAAGCAGGTGCAAATGCTCGAACGTTCTTTCACTGCCTTCTCAAAGCTGAATAGGTGTTCTTGTATCTGCATGGTAATGGGTATGAAAGTGGTCGACTATCTAATGCTTTTCCATTTAACTCTGTGAGTGGTATGATTGTCCTGAGGTCAGTCATACCAGCAGTTATCTGCTCATGGACGCATTGCAAATACAAGCGTAACAATCTTATTGTGCCTTGTCTAATCCTTCCTTCTGTCCTGACCCACAGGACGACCTGATAGCCCACTTTGCGGCGTTCCAGCCAGTCTGTGCCAGGGTCAGGAGTAAAGTGGAGGGAGACGTCAGAAAGTGAGTCAGTCGCCGCCTCATCTCACTCACTCTAAGTGTGCCAAGGTTTTGCTCATTCGCGATACAGTGCCACACGTATGAAAAGACCACTTAATGCAGCGTCCCCTAGGAGAACAATTTTAACCCTTTGTGTGCCAGATAAACTGGGGTGGTATTCCAGAACGATCTTAAAAGCTAACTAAGAAGAAATCTTATCCTCAGTCTAAGATGGTATTCCAGAACGATCTTAACTTTTCTCCAAACTCCGCTCCTAAGATTTCTCCTAAGTTTTCTCCTATCTTTATGCAAATTTATGCAAATCATATAGTTACGATGATTAGTATTCCAGAATGGGTGTAAGAGAGGATTTAAGAGAAAACTTAGGAGAAAACTTAGGAGAGCCTCCCCCTGTCTTAGCCATTCATAACATACGCAATAAAAAAGAGCAGCATTTATTTGAGATTGATTGATGTGTGCGCACATTGTTGCGCGCCCACAAAGTTAGGATCAATTCAAGGGGGATGGCTAGATGAGATGCTGTGATTTTGTTTGGTTGTTCATAAATGAAACACTTCCCTCCATTGGCTAATAAATGCGCACTATGAGGGGTCAAACCCTCCCTAATTTGCATTAAAAGAGTCCTAAGAGGGCGTTCTGGAATACCAATTTCTTGCTCTCTTAGGCACCTCCTAAATCGGGCACTTAGGAGAAAAATGAGGAGAAAACTTAGGAGATAACTACTGGAATACCACCGCTGCTGTCCTGTGGGAATTGTGTGTTTTGTGAGTAATGTGAGTAACACACAAAGTGTTAATCACTGAAGGGGTTAGCTTGGGTAAATAATGATAATGAATAGACGGTCATATTTTAAACCAGAAATGCTGTAAACTTACGAAATTACGGTTATTATTAGGTGCACTCATCCACATAGCTGCATCTTTTGATCTCTTCTTTATGTTGATTAATCACTTGCTTTTGTAATTTAAGGTGCCATTTGATGTTTGTTCTGTTAAATTGTATTATCTGATGTACATGTTATGTAGACATAGGAGTAAATGTAAATTTAATTCTTTTCCATGTAAAACGCATTGAGAATTCCTTCAGTTTTGAAATGCGCTATGAAAGAAACATATTATTACAATTATTGAAGCTGAAATCGATATCTGAATTAAGAGCGGATATGGCAGCCACGGAAGGGCTGTAGTGGCCGCATGTCAACTACAGATATGTCTTATGTCCTATGAATGCGAGTAGGTAGTCTTTGTGATGCCCTACAGTATGTAATGTCTGACTTGTTTTTCATTAATTTACAGGATGGAGCACGCAATCCTTACTACTGGGTGTATGCCTAAAATTTCTTTGTAAATTGAAATTACCCCAGAAAGCCCTTTCACTAAAATCTAGTTTATAATGTGTTCTCATGTTGTATGTAGGTACTTTGCCTTTGTGACGGTGGGATGCCTCGTTGATGCCATCAACGCCGAGGCATGTCTACACCGGCTTCACCTGGCTGGTCTGACGGGCCCGCTCAGTGTAGAGATAGCCAAAAAAAGGCCAAAACCTCCAGGAGAGAAGCACGGGGAGGAAGAGCAGAAGCCGCCGAGTGTGGAGAATACCAAGAACAAGCCCAAAGCGGTTGATGAGAAGCACAGGAAGGGACAGCCTAACACCTCCAGCAAGGCTCCATCGCGGAACGGCAAATCCTGGAAGAAGGGAGGTATGAATCTCGCAAGCGTACAAGGAGCCCAGTATAAAATTCAAGCCCTGTTACGTACATACTCTGTCCATATGTCAACTGTATATGTAAATAAGTTCAAGGAAAGTGACAGTACAGGGAAACCCCATTATATTGAGGTGGACAGGACCCATAGTTTTTTTCCTAGCTATAGCCGATTGCTCGCTATACCAGTACATGAGCAAAACATACAGAAACAAATGCATCTATAGGACTACACAAACAATAACGTATTTACTGCTAGGATTGTAATAATTCAATGGATTTGCAAGCATTTTAACCTGAATTCATTAGCTAAAAATTCACTAAAATATCTCTGGCAGTACCGCACGCGCGTAATGTGGACATATGCATGTGTGGTTGTGTGTGTGTGTGTGTGTGTGGATACTTGCATGGTGTGTGTGATCAGCGTTTAACGGCGCAAAGAAAATTGCTTGTGCTGTTGCTGCGTTTCCCTCGCTGGGGGGCGTGGCTGAAGGGAAAGCTCGTAATAACGGAGTCAATTTCTTTTCTTTTCTTTATTCTTGGGCTAGGAATTTGCCTCGCTATAGCAAAAATTTTGCTATAGCCGATCTTGTTATATGAAAACAGAATACACGGAGGTCTATGGTAGAAAAATCGGGACCCAAGAAATGTCCTCGTAATAGCAGGGTTCTCGCTCTACCCGTGCTCGTTATAACGGGGTTTCCCTGTGTTAGTAGAATCGCGCTTCAACTGTTTTGGCGTCATCACAAGGGTCCAGTTTTTAAGTAAATAAGTTTTGATGTTATCATTTTGATTCCTTCCTTGTTCCCTGAAATCAAAGAAAAATGGGACCCATGCTCATGGCAGAAAGACACTATTGATTACAGGTTCCATATTCTCTACCACTACTTCCCCTCACCTTGCATTGTGTAATTGATTTGCAGGCTATTAACAGAGATATACTGTAGATGCATGTATAGTGTAAATGGCATATCTGATACTGCATATCACTGTGATACTAGCTGCAATTGAGAGACTGCGAGATAAGGATGATTGATGGATTCTATTTGCGTACAAATATACACAGACGCAAATTTGTACATACACTATTGTTTTCATGCATTGTAGCCATGGAAACCTCAAGCAAATTGTGAAAACACCTTGAGTGGCATTTGTGTAAGATATATAAAGTATGCATTATGTATTTAACAGTCTTTTGCGTTTTGTATTGACAAAAATTAATTCTCACTTCCTCATTGAGTTATCCCTAATGATTGTATCTTGTTCTTTCCAATGCAGATAAGAAGAAGAGCACACGTGTCGAGTCAAGGTCAGGGGACGAATCAGGCGACAGCATTTCTTGCGAGATTGTGGGCAGCCCTCCTTATATTCACAACGAGAAGCCATCCCTCAGCAAAGCACCAAATCCAGTCAGGACACTTGAGTTTGACACCCCATCGGATAATAATAACGACTCGTCTCTCAAGCTTAATGGACATCCACAAGGGAGGGGGAGGGGTACCTTTGGGGTGTCCCCATTACCGGCCTTCTCCTCCCCAGTTTTTGGAAGAGGGAGGGGTATATTCTCCCCTCCGCCGCCCCTCCCCTCCCCCTCGCTGGTCGGCAGGGGGTCGGCGCTAGGTAACCCAGAGGGGGAGAAAACACCGAGGCCCAGACCGAGCTTGGCGGACCTCGCTGACCAGTTGGATGACCTCTGAAGCAGACCCCTAGAAGTCAGGGGGTCAACACCCTGGTCAAGCCACCGATGGCAGCCTGTGTGCTGCATTGAAGCAGGTCACAGAAATGAGGAATGGACCATAGCCGGAAAATGCTATAAATATACGTCACAGATGGTACTGGATAGACTATAGCAAGTACCATATTTTTTGGATATGGACTATTATGAATATCATCAGGCCCCGTCCCAAACACGGTGTTGGCTGCTTTACACCTCTTCCTTATTCTGTCATATATGTATATGGTGTTTATGGAATAAATGGTATAAATTAGCTTAATTCTATATATGTAAGTACACGTACCTGTGCTGCATGTTTTTTTTTACAAGTACCAGTAATTCCCACAGATTTTATTGAGCAGTATTTTATCTGGCGCAGGAAGACTTACTCTGTAAGGGAGTCGGCTCGTAATTTAGCACTTCATGAGCATGCTCCACGTGTGAATGTGGAATGTTGAGTAATGTCCTACCTGTTGCTCTCGATAGGTCTATGTGTGTAGCTCATTTCAGGTTATCTCTTCCAACACAAATAATGGTACATTACCGGTATGTGTTTTTTCGATGCGAGTTGCCAGGTGTGGGTACCAGTTTCTGAAATGGTGGGAGTGGGAGAGTGAGATTGAGGAATGAAGAGGGAGAAGGAGAGAGGGAGACAGAGAAAGAGAGTGAAAGAGAGAGAGAAAAAAAAAGAATGATGGAAAGAATAAAAACGGAAGAGCAGCAGATAGACAAATGATACAATAGAGAGAGAGAAAGAGGGAGAGGACAAATTTAAAAAGGTGAGAGAGCGGCACGTAGACAAAGGGTGAAAGAGAGAGGTAGAGAGATGGCGGTGATTGTATGATGTATGATGACAACGGTTTTAAAATTGAGTTTCACTTGAATCTCCTGATCACAATGACTTGAAAAGGAGTGAGAAATAGACCACAAGAAGAGGAGACTGTAAAAGGAAACTTGTTTTTTTACTTGTTAAATTTTTTACAGTTTTATACTACATGTAACTTCTCCTTTTATTGTTACATAATTTTCAATTCTCGTTACTTTTGCAACCAAGTTCATGGCCATCATGAAACGACGATTTGTTTGATATAGAACTTTTGCACATAACTCATAGTATTGAAAGCTTCTGCTCAGCCCCAGTATTTTATGAAATAACTGATATCATGTACAAAATAATAATACAATGCTGTCATCGAAATAATAGATATGAAACATTTCTTAAGGGGTAATTGAAGCATAGAAGTTTTTAGGAAGTCTTTTTTCAGCTGCAATATACTGGATTTTAAAAATCACGCTGCCCCAAAGTGGCTGAATTGTACAGAATCTGGGTAGTTTCATTTCAAGCGATTGTTGTCCTGCATGAAATAATATACCGTTGATGTCGATGGCCTTGCTTGATCATTAATGTGTGCCACTATTTTTTATTGAACACTTCATTAATTCCATTTTATAGAATATGTTTTAAATTATAAGTAGAACTTTTTGTGATGGTTTAACTCTTGTGAGAGTAGTAGGATTTCATATATTATCTTATAAAATCTGTCAATATTATGAGATGATTTGTTTATAACTGTTAGTTCCTTTTTTATGAGGCAAAATGGAGTTGTCAATCTTGATGACAGCTTTTCCAGCTTTTTTTAGAATCTACTGCCATACAACATTGAAGTTACCTTTTAGTAATCATGTCACTCAACTACACCAGCTTCCACTGCACCCTTCGACTCTATCCCCTACCCTAATCCTAAACCCTAAATGCTTATTTGATTTCTTAATTTTGTGCATGTTTAAGTTCATGTTATAATAAACCCTATCTCCTTTATACTGTGATTGCAAACATTGCTCAATGTATGATTGATCTTAAGTTCACAACCTTGTAAAATAGGAATTCTAATGGTCAAATTAAAAGTTGAATTCTTGGTGCTTTGTATAATGTATATGTGCTATTTTAATAGTTTTTTTTTTTCAATTGAAAACATTGATTAGGAAAGAAAACTAAAAACACAGTTGAAACACATCAACTGAACCCTTTGGCCCAAAATCACTCTAAAAGTTTGAATGAAAATAAGCAGAAAAGTTGGTACAGTAGTAAATTGGTGAACATTTGTGGAAATCAGACAAGTATATTAATATTTTTTTTTTTTTTTTTTTTTTTTTTTTTGGGGGGGGGGGGGGACATTGTTTATGTTAGTCAATATCCAAATTTTGATATGCATGCATGTGACATGTGTTGCAGACTTTATTTACATGTGCAACAGTATGTGGCACAGTAAATCAAAGATGGATATCTGGCTGGGAATGCGGCATATCTAAGCTAGCGATTGAAATTGAACAAACTCATTATGGGGACCTTGTATACTTGCCTGATTTTTCCTCAATCTTTTCATGTGTTTCTCTGACATCTCTGCACAAGTATACCGAAGTGTGATGTCATATGAGCAAATTGTCGAGATAACTGGTTCTAAGCGATTTGAGTAGAGCAAACATCTGTGATCGTAGCAGGGACTCTCATTAGGAGCACCCAAGACTAGCCCACTAGACAATGTCGGACCAGTAAAACTCTTGAGTAATGTTGTTTAGAACCAGAAACCTGCATAACAATGGATATGATGACACCACTTTGGTTCTCTATATGCGCCATTTACACTGTCCAGCAAAAAACATTATTTTTCTAAGATCGCAATCTTTGGGTGTAAGTTGCTAGGCAACTTTCGCCCTTGCCCTGCAACTTACACCCAAAGATCGCGATCTTAATAGAAAAATCATGTTTTTTGCTGGACAGTGGAAATGGCGCTACTGATTCAATGTGCCAGGAAGATTTTGGTCTTGCATATGACTGTCGGTGCCAGACATTGGCGAGTCTTCTTCGTGAACATCTGTTAAACCTTTCAGGCTGTGGCCAAACCCATGATGTCTTTTTTAGAATACCAGATGTGTGCATGTTTCCCCCATTCAAAACATATTATTAGTGATATGAGTGCATGTATTTGCTACATTCATGTTTAATGCAAAACAAATTATGTAATGACGAATGTTTCAGCTCAAATCAAGTGCCAAATAAACAATTTCATTTTCTATCAAAAATTGCTCCCTAAATTTGTCTTGGTTTGTTTCATTTTTTACTGATGATATTGCGTAATAGCATACCTGTGTTAATTCCAGTCTAAACTTTACCAAAAAAATACTCTATACGTTGTCATTTGAGAAAGGGGCTCACACACACACACATACACATATACAACCCTGCACACACATAAACACACACATACAACCCTGCACACTTGCATAAATACATGTACTTGTAGATGTATGTGCTGTACACGGTACTTTTGCAATAAAGTTTAGATATCACCCACAGAAACCATCTTTTTCCA
The DNA here is from genome assembly GCA_963669155.1 of Arbacia lixula. Classification (NCBI taxonomy): domain Eukaryota; kingdom Metazoa; phylum Echinodermata; class Echinoidea; order Arbacioida; family Arbaciidae; genus Arbacia; species Arbacia lixula. Next base: position 13,624,563 of record OZ022578.1, read on the forward strand.
TTAAGAAGAATAGGTCAAAGATTAAAAACAAATAAAAATAAAACCAATCTGAGGAGTCAATACATGGTATATTATTGTTTACATGTATTTATTTTTCTAGCACAAATAATCGGCATGTGCACCATTTGATTCATATTGAAACATACTAGCACAGGCAGTGTTCCTTGATGTATGGGACTCGGAAAGATGAATTCACATGTCCAGTTGACAGTCACAATATTCATGATTGTTGTAATCATGCTGTTGGGATAAACACATATTGCACTTTTAAGAAATTTACCTCTTATGTCAATTCATGTATAACACAAACAATGATTCCTAATTACACTGGTATTCAATCTTTGGTATCCTCCATACTTGTACACCAAATTTGAATCCATTTATACTGACCGATACATTTGCCAATTGAAGAAACTCCAGATGAATTAATTTTTTTCAGGCAGGTAACGGGTTTTAAAAAAAGAAGCTTCTTTGTAGCCAGAAAAAAAATCTTAAAGACGCTCCGATAAATTTAAACCATGTGTCTGAAATCTTATAAATGCAACCGTATTTTGAAACACATAGAATTTCACAATACATTGCATATACAGTGAAACTGTTTCTACCCAAAATAAAATTGTCGACATAGCCTAGACGCTCTTCTAGAAACGAGGCTTCAGAAACATGTTTTGACACAGATTCTGGGGACACAAAATTTTGTCAGACAAGGATTAGTTTGAAGAAAAATGAATAATACTGTAAATTATTCTTACTTTACTTGCATTTGACAAGGACACTGAGCCTGTCCGGCAAACTATAATTTCAAAGTAATGAGCAATGATATGTTTTTCAAACTTTTCATGAATTCTACATCGATATCAAGTTCCATATGTCACAAACTGTATCTTCATGTTGTAAAAAGTTCTTGCAATGTTTCACAGAATTTGATTTAATTTGAAAAAGGGGTCTACTATTTTAAAATTTTTCGTTAAAATGAAAAATGGACGAGTTCCCCTGTCATAATGTACCTATGAACTCAAATTGAAGTATTCATCATATAAGCATAGTTCTAGGCTTCTGTTGATGTCAACAACACAGTTGTTGATTATGTGTTGGTTTATTGCATGGTCACACAATGCTATAATATAAAATGGGGGGGGGGGGGGGGGGTGGCAGGAATATCGGGGTCAGACGCCCAGGGGACCCTTATCCTTATTTGAAGTGTCTAGAATAGCTACAGCACTGATCAGCATACCACAAACGGTTCATTGCACTATAGTTTCAGAATACATGTACACAGGTCCTTTGATCCAACATCTCATATATCTGCATACAATACTTCAGCTACAGTAGAATAACACATACATCTCTTACCAAAAATGTATACAAACATACATATCAATATGAAAAATAGTACTAATATCTATTTCTATAGAAAAAGTGGGAATATATGCTTATATATATATATATATATTCTGTATGCATGGAGAAAGGGTGAGCATCATAGTTGGTAGACCTGTTCCTTTGTACAATTGTGTAGCATAATATATACATACAGATGATCTACGTGTAATACATTGCAAGCATGCATTCTTTCATATATATGAGTAGTAATGCATGTAGCTACGTACAACTTGTTGTATTCCATACTCTACGGTACTTCACAAAGGTAATATTTTTCTTTAAATACACATCAACGACAAATTGAGCATGAATAATAGCACATTGCATATATTGTTCATAAAAATGTATGAAATACATACCAAATTACATAACAAATTTGTAAAATTCATGAATCTACTCCCAATGATAAAGCTTACAATAAATCACTGACCTACTTCATTTTACAGACACGTTTGGGTTACGAATAACACACACACACACACATGAAGCTAAAAAATGGAATAATATTCTTTACAAAAGTAGTTGAATGATCACAGAGTCATTCTTCATTTACAAAACAACTGCTTTTTAATACTAAAATATACAATTTCCAAAACAGGCTGCGAGGAGGATTGAACTAGGACATGCCAAGGGCAGTGATCATCTTTGAATCATCACACTGACAGACTCACACCCTACAAATCAACTCACCAGAATGATAATAAACATTTTTATAGAGTATTTTCCTAGTACTTACACCAATCAGACTGCTCGATTATTACCCTGGCTTTAGCCAAGTGCCACTGAGGAGTGTCAAATGGAGATATTGCATCGTCTGTGTAGTAGAACTAACATGATTTCAATCCATTTTTGAAATACAAAAAGTAAATGCCCCTTGAAACATACGCATGGACTAATGGTATTTGGAAAGACCATAGGTTAACCTGTTGTTGATCACTATTAGATTTTCTGGCTTTATGAGCCTGGACCAGTTGCAATGTCCAAATTTGCAATGGAACTGAACGAGTGTGGCTAGCTTGTGCTCTATAAGGAATCTGAATTTTATTCATCATAGTCTGTCGTCTATTGTACATACAGATTACGCAAGAATTGCGGCACTCACTACCTTCTGGGTTTAAAGAGGTAGCCCACAAATATGTGGGCTTAGTAAAGAGCAGATTACTGTATACGCCAATATTTTTGCAATTTAGGAGTAAACCTCACATTTTGCGAGTGCTATTTTTCACTAATTTAGAGGTCCTTTCATTAGTGTGAAAGGACATGAAATAACGGGGTAATGTTTGCAATAATTAACTCGCGAAATTTGCGAAAATAAAACCACCGCGAAAATGACCACTTATTCAGTAACATATTGAGTTGCTATACTGAGTACAAGAAGTCCTGCTTGTATCTTCCAAATCACAAGACTTCATACCCGGTAAAGTTTCCCCGCAATGTGTTAGACAATGAGCTTGCGTTTTGTGTGTATTACTTGAGCAAAAATGTGTCAATGGATCATACAGAATTAAAAGGTAAGGCAGGTAATGGAAGGCAGAGAATCATACACGTTAATGCCTCTACAGGTAGAACAACTCCCATAACAACAAGCAGGGCCCTGTCGTATAAAGAGTTGTGATTGGCCACATGCGATCAAATTGGAACGATCGCAACTCTCCATACGACAGGACCCAGGTTTTCATAAAAGCAGAACAGTACAGAAGCAGATGAGATGTTGAGGAAAGTCAGACGTACATGTCGCAAATATATGTTTTTAACTGCCGTAACCAGCCACTGATGACAACTAACAACGAACTGTCCATGACAGTAGTGCTGAGAGCTCATTGGCTGCTGCAGTAGTAAATGTATATGCAACAAGGCCCAAACTGGAGATATGTATATACATGTAGATGTATAGAAAGTAGAGGTATATTAAGTGTTTAAAATCTTGACGAATATTCCTGAAATCTTGCAATGCAAACATTATTTATCTGCCAGTGAACTAAAAATGTACTGGGCATTGCATCTTTTATGACTACGGTAGCATTATGCACAAGGACAGACTAGTCCATGCAGTGTGTCACAAATTGGGCAGCTCAAGAGAATTCATAGTACAAGGTTATCAATGTCAGACTCACATGCAGTTGCCGATCAAGGTTTTCTGGTTTAGCCTTTACAAATTACAAAATAAAAATCATGTCAATCTTTAATCTATCAGAGTTGTCTAAAAGTTTCCCTAATCTGCTTTTCTATATTTTCTGTATTTATGGAAAACCACTTGTTATGAGGGTTTTACTCAACATTAATGTGCATCACACATGAATACCAGTCTGAAGGCAGGAAATAGGAAATATAAAGATGATGATAGAGTCCTAATTGTGAACATTGCAAGAAACACAATTTTGTCAGAGCTCGAGGTACGTAGCAAACTTTCTCTCCATTTTGACCTCTTTGCTACGCTTGTTGAAACTTTTAAACTGTTCCAGTTGTGCCTGAGTCCAGGTCTCCCACACATGCATCGTCCTGATTTTGGATGAAGTGGGGCTCTCTCCTACATTGCCACTACCACCACTACCACCAGAGAGGCCCGCTACCACCCTCCCTGGTCCTGCAGGGTGCATCGCTACCACCCTCCCGGGATGGCCGTCGACGAGGGGGCCAGGACTGAGCACCGTGAGGACCTCTCCGATCTGGACATCACACAAATCCTCTGGAGGTCTCAGGTCCCTCTCGATATTAACCACTAGGATGTCTCCACTTGACCGCCCCACCCAGAGAGCATTGTCCAGGGCCAGGAGTGACGTGACCTTGACCTGGGTGGAGGATTGGGCACCTAGGGAGGTCACCAGGCTGTGAATGTTCTGCCGTTTGAGGCGGAGCCGTTCATGAGGGCTGAGGACTCTGCGTTGCCGTGAGTTCCTACTTGGAGCTATGGATGCCGCAATGAAGTGATCATCCACCAACAGAAGCTCATCCGGGAGGGTCGACCCCTTAGGGGTCTGGACGTACCGGCCGTCGCCATTGCTGTTGATCTCCTTGATGGCTGTGGCTGTCGCCAGCTCCTGTTCCTTCTCCTTCTCCTCCCACACGTGGAGGAGAGTATGACGCTCGTCCTTGGCCAGGGGCAGGAATGACCCCACGGTCAGGATGGTCTCCTTGCAGTCCAGGACTGCCACACACCTCCTGGTGGCTATGTCATACTGGTAGACATAGAGGGCACAGGACGTGAAGCACCAGACACTGGTCTGACTCTTGGCCAGTCCCTCAACCACTCCATCCACGCCTGCTGCTACCAGGATCTCCCCTGGCTCTACCGCCAGGCTGCATACGGAGATGATCCGAATACTGCTCCCGCACCCAACCCAGATCTCATCCCCCTCCTCCTCCTCTTCCTCCCCGCTACTACCACTCCTCCATTTGTCCTCCCCGTTCCCTCCTCTCCTTGTACCATCCACAGACTCTACATCACCGTCTTTGCTCTCTTTCCCCACCCCATCCTCTACCCCGCCTCTCCTCACGACCCCATCCTTCTGTTCCTTCTTGTCCCTGTTCACCAAAGCCTCATACTGCTTCCTCCGCTTGGCCACAGAGTCCCCTCCTCTCCTTCTCCGTGAGACGGTGACAAAGTTTGTGCAGGGGAGGTTCTGCTTGCTGAGCTGTAGTCTTGCCACTGGTCGTAAAATGTCCAATGGCCGGTGGCCGGAATCATCCGTCTCGTGGCTGAAGACGGTGATTGCTCCGTTGACTTGTCCAACGAAGAGGAGGGATCCTTTATGACCATTAGACTGGTGAACACAACAAAAAAGACACTATGGTTTACAGATCGACAATAGCCTTGTTTCGATCTCAAATATCCTCTGAACAAGACTTGTCTTAACTTCCAAATTATCTATTTTCCCGCTAATTAGATATGTTCAATCAATTAATTTTGATGTAACACCACAAAACTTATATAAAGTCATCTGACATTTTTTACTCAAAAGCTAGTAATTTCTAATGACCTAAAATCTAAGGTTTCATACCATACAGCCAAATTTGTCTTCAAAGACCTCTGTCTATAAAGACCACCTGTCTGCAAGATTTCCTTTTCTGTTTCCTTTGGGTGGTCCTTATACACAGGTTTGGCTGTACAGAACATATCTTTGTTTTGATTTTGATAATAGCTACAAGAAAAGTTGATATGTGTGAGAAACTGGCAAGAGACCGTGGAGAAAAACCTCTCATTAAGTACTTTTCCTCTGCATTCATAATAATACCTCATTTGTTCACCCAAAAGAGTTTTCTCTACCGCTTTCCATAATGACAATCTCATTGGAATCTCCAAAGAGTCTTTACACTCCGTTGAAGTAGGTAATTGCCTTGGGACAATGATTGAGCTACAAGGAGCATCTCTTGCTTTGCCATGATTGGAAAATGTCAGATACAACAAACAGGCTGCCTGTGAACGTAGCAATAGGTAGGGATCCATGTTACATTCCTCTGCTTAGACGCTTATCCAAATATCACACAACTAGGCCCCCTTACACGCATATATGCTCAAAAATATGACTCCAGAGCAAGAGCCAGGAAAAAAAATTTGGTTACCATGGTGACAGACCGCAACCAATGGGTGCCCTACGTACCTGGTGTAAGTAGAGGAAGGATCCTTGTTACATTCCTCTCCATGGACACTAATCCAAAAATCTCACAACTAGGCCCCCTTACAAGCATATATTAACATATGCTCAAAAATACGACTCCAGAGCGAGAGCCAGGAAAAACATTTTGGTTACCATGGTGCAGATCACAACCAATGGGTGCCCTACGTACCTGCTGTAAGTAGAGGAGGGACGCTGGCTGGGCAGAGACTCTGCCCTCCACCAGCAGACTGGCATTAGAGCTCTGGGAGCTGGGCAGCTGATACACCTGCACAAAGTCACCCTGCAAGGGGGGAGAGAGGAAATACCAGTCAGAACACAAATATATATGGGGGCTCTAAACTAGTTAGTTCCTAACCTGAATAAAATTACCTGAATTCACATAGGCGCGCTTGCTTTAGTGTGTATATACAGTTGAGGCCAAAAGTTTACATACACACATGGAATTCGGTGAAATTTGTTTGCTTGCCAAACATCATAAAATTTACTATATCTTCAGAAATATAAATACTACCATGACGAATTTGGTATGAAATGAAAGAGCATATTAAGATCTTTTATATGATTGGAATGCCATTGGGATTAAATCATATTTCAGGTGGAATTTTCTTGAAGAATGAAAAGTGATATTTGTGCTAAATGTATTCTCTAGAAATATGTAAATGTCAAATCTATGATTTATATTATATTTTCTATCATGATATGTTACCACTGAACAAAAAAGTGTAATCTGAAATGTTTGTGTTCAGAAGTAACTAGCACAAATATGAAATGTTTTTGTCAAGTTTTTATGTTAAATTTGTCTAAAATATGAAGATTTGGGGGGGGGGGAAAAAAGCACCTAAATATTTTTCAGCTCCTAATGACAGAGCAATGTAATGAATGGGCACAGCATACTCATCTGTATGATAACAAATTCATCAAGTTATGCTAGTTACTATGGTTTAGTCGTTTATTGAGATTCATTTGATTAACCCCTTCAGCACGACTATATACGCACCATTTCCTATCCTGTAAACGACATTCTTTTCGGTACGAAGCCGAGACCCAACAATAGCCCAGCGGTCTGCATGCGAGCTGTACACTGGCTGCGTGTTACGTGCGCGCGCGAGCCAACAACCGACCGAACGCACTTTTTAGCTTAGCTAGCTTAGCATAATCTTTGTCGCGCATGCGCAATTCATTCCTTGTTAGTACACCAGCATAAACGGAGGAAATGCTACAGTCATTCATGTATGCGCCCAACACAAAGAAACAAACACAATATTATTTGTTGAAACATTTGTTATACCATAATTAATCCAGTTTCATATAAACTCGGTGCAGGATAGTCAGGAAGTTCTGAATTTAGTATAATTATGACATATGCGTCGTGTTCATTGGGATGGTGGCCTTACATTGATTTTGAGAGGCTTAGCACAGCGTTGATATCCCACTAGCCGCGTTCATGTGTATGGTGGCTTTATTGATTGAAACACCAAGGGATCTCTAATTCATGTCCTGTTCATTGTGCACATGCTTTTTCAAGTTTTCGATTAACCCGCTCCATTGTCTATAGTCTGAAAGTGCTTTGGGCGTGTCACTTCCTGCTCTTTCATAAAGAAAGTGCCCTTTACTGGCTCCACAATAACACTTTTCCAAACTAAATTACACTGGTATTAGACCATCAGATATCGAAGAGAGATTATTCATTATCATTTGCGTGTTATCAAACAATACTGAACAGTTCATCTCTTCTAGACTTCAGAATAAGCGGAATATAGACCTGATTTAGCCCGCTTTAGGCCTACTCTTCAGAACCAATGGAAGCAATACAATGGAAAAATAAAGAGCTGGGACACTCATGATGATGTTACATCTTTACAACTTTTAGCTGCATGCAAACATTACACTTAAACAAAATACATTTTCATGTCGCTAAGGTGAAATATTAGGAGGTATAATCTATGTAATGTAACTACAAACTACGAATGGGATTACATGGCATTATTCAGTGAGGGTATAGTGTAGATAGCCACATACTGGCATGACTAGCACAGCATAAAAATGTTATACGTGTAGAAGCTGCGGAAGAATCTTGACTAAATAACTATCACAGGTACAGACCGGCAGTATGTAATCATAATAAAAAATGAGGTGTTTTGACACTCCTCTGTATTCTATGAAAAGCCAATTCGTTCACCATTGAACGCCGGCCAGCCAGGCCCCACAATTTGTTTTGGGATGTGCTCATTTTCTTCATTTTCGCGTCTTTATTTTCCTCCAAATGAAAAGCGCATCAGGTTCAACACACACACACACACCCTCACCATTTTCATTGTTTTGATAACTTTCGAGGAATTAGGGGGGGGGGGGGGTTGTCGGGGTACTCGCGGCACCCCCTTTGCCAAGATCAAAGTTTCATAATAAACATGCATTGTACGCTGATAAATTTCAGAGAACATTAGCTGAACACTTCAAACAGGTTGGGGGTCAATATGTTTTACAAAATAGTTTCTTGTATAATCCCTGTTTATTTCTCCACCTGTTTGGCCACAAATAACGATAACGATTTCCCGCCCAATTGGATCAGGAGGGTTATGAGGTCGGAGCATTCAAACTACTCTACTGAACTATTTCAGAATTCCATAAGTACTAAACTATAGTTTTTCAAAGCGAACTAATAAGTAAATGATACAAGACAATGAAGGGAAAAGTTGATATCCCCGTCCAATCCCCCGCGCCACAACAGAGAGGAAGATCTCTAAAATGGAAAAAAGTTTGTGCGATGACTGTCATAGAATACTAAAAAAGTTTGTGCGATGACTGTCATGGAATACGAAAGTTAGTGTAGATAGCCACATACTGGAATGACAAGCACAGCATAAAAATGTTACACGTAGAAGCAGCGGAAGAATCTTGACAAAATAACTATCACAGGTACAGACCGGCAGTATGTAATCATAATAAAAAATGAAGTGTTTTGACACCCCTCTGCATTTTATGAAAAGCAAATTCGATCACCCACGAACGCCAGCCAGGCCCCATAATTTGTTTAGGGATTGGCTCGTTTTCTTCATTTTTGCGTCTTTATTTTCCTCCAAATGAAAAGGGCGTCAGGTACAACACATACACACACGCACACACACACACACACGCACACACATATACACGCACGCACCCTTACCATTTTCATTGTTTTGAGAATATTCCTTTGCGAGGAATATTGTTGAGCCCAAATTTTCAAAATAAACATGTATTGTACGCTGATAAAATTCAGAGAACATGAGCTGAACACTTCAAACAGGTTGGGGTTCAGACCCTCCCCCAACCCCATGAAAAATAAATAGCCTAAGAAACGTAGGCGCTATAAATGTACATAATTTAGGTATGTGCAAACCCTCGCCCCTGGAAAATTGACTACAGAATAAATAACCATATTGTCGACTGATTTGAACGTGAGACTCGAACCCCGCCCCTCATAATAAAGCTTGTATCTTTTACTATATTACCCTAAGAAAATTAAAGCGGCTGAACTCGTAAATGTGTCAATAGCCTTGGTACTTGCGCCTCCTCCTGGGAACTTTCACTTTTGTTATCATGATTTTGTTCATCATTTCTCATCATTATAGGATCATTCGTATGTCATCGGTTCGTCTGACGTGTTCATTATAAAAGTTATGCATTTTATTCTTCAACCTTTTCTTTGAAGTACATGTATCGGTTGCCAGGGTTGAAAAAAATCTGCCCAGCTTGAATTGTTCAAAAGCATGGATTTCCTGACTTTTCAACTGCAGAAGGAAATAAAGACCAGCATCTTCACCAACTAATAATCCCCCCATTATATTCAATGGAGCTTCAATCCCGGATTCTACCTCAATAATAGACTGGCCCGGTAACCTGTATACACATGAATGACTTGGTGGTTACCGCAAACGAGACGCCTTACAACAATGTAAGCTATTCAATTTCTGCCATGTACCGTGTATAAGAGTGATCAATCGATAGCGTGCGCGCGTGCTGCACAAAAGCAACAATATGTATAGAGCGAGTTCGGAATTCGCTGCTTCTAAAGCCATTATATCCGACACACACAGTTCCAGGAAATAGTAAACTCATCGAATCTAAAATCTGACAAAATATCGTAGACTGACTTGAATGTGTTTGTATACGAATATCCTCGAAAAGGACTCGTAAACCGCCATGCTAAACATGTAATTACATAAGAACTATGCAACTACAGTCAATAAAAATTGAGATGCATGTAGCCAAGGAATCAAGGTCTGTACACATATAATCTATTTTGAATTTAGATTGTAAACAAATGCATTTTGATGCAATCAAACTGGGCCTTTCTCGGAACCGAGAATACCCGGTTCCCGTCTGTGAGTAGGCACCACGGGGCCCGAGTATACTCGGTTCCCATCAAGATCGGGTTAAACTGTGCCTGGTCTAAACTATAGCAACTACCATGAATTTAGCACTATGCACAAAACATTAATTATGAAGTGTATGTGTTAAATCAGGTGCACTTTTTTGCCTATACACCACAACATTTTCTTTAACCGTCGTCTAATTCTAATTCGCCTTTGTGAATTTGGGCCAAAGTGCTCACATATCAACCTTTTAATTTGCCAGATAATCTGCTGCCCTATGGGCTTTCTGAGTATGACTTGTGACAAAATGTATGGTGCTTTAAGTGTTAAATGATAAAAGAGCAAAAAAAAGATACTGAAGTAAACATGACATCATAGTATATTAAATGTGAACAAAGTTAAAGAGATAAAATCAATGTAAATCCAAACTAATATGCCAAATCAGTTCGTCATGTTTTTGAAGTTTTGTTTTTTGAACTCCTTCCACGTTCCTGTCCACCCAAGTGGGCCCCACTAGTCACATGGATGATGTGGCTGTTAGCCCTCATTCAATCACCCAAGATAAATAGTCATGGTCTACATGATGTTCTGTTTGATTGGAATAACCTTTTTCATTGGACTAGTGTGAAACCTTAAAACAACTTGACACGGGGGATCTTATACATGGCCCATAGAGAGAGCAGAGGGTTACGTACCACTGTTCCTACAACCAGCTTGGTACCGCAGGGTGTGGCCGTTGACGTCTTCACCATCGGGCACTGCAGCTTGTTCTCCTGACAGGATTGGACATCGGCATCGGCGTCGACATGAAATGATCGCAGCTCAGTGTCTCGTCCAGAGTCAACCACCAAATGAATCACCTTGTCCTGGGCGGAGGGATATTTAAGTCTTGGGTAAGTTTTTTAATATGATTTCAGAGGAAGACTGACATCAAACCACATTTTTTCTTATTAAATATTACTATTACTAACCACACCTGCCTCCACCTCTTCCACTACCACCACCCACCAACCCCCTTTCTTCTCACCCCCACTCCTTTCATCTGGTCATTAATTCCCCGGCTGCACACACTCCACACCTCCTCCTCCTCCTTCACCTCCACTACCACTACCACCACCACCAACAACCCCATCTTTCCTCATTCCCGCACCACCTTCCCCCCCTCCCCCACTCCTACAACCCCTCACCTGGTCATTAGCTCACATGCTGCACACAGTCAACACCTGGCCCTCCTTCACCTCCACCTCCACTTCCACCACTACCACCAACCCCCTCTTTTGTCATTCCCCTGCACCCCCTCTTCCCCCACTCCTACAACCCCTCACTTGGTCATTAGCTCCCGTGTTGCACACAGTCGACACCTGGCCCTCCCCCACCACCCCAACCACTACTCACTACCACCACCACCACCACCACCACTACCCCCCCCCCTTTCGTCATTCCCGCTCCCCCCCACTCCTATAATCCCTCACCTGGTCATTAGCTCCCATGCTGCACACTGTCGACAAATGGCCCTCCCCCACCACCCCAACCACTACTACCACCACCACCACCACCACCCTCTTCCCCCACTCCTACAAGCCCTCACCTGATCATTAACTCCCATGCTGCACAGTCGACACCTGGCCCTCCCCCACCACCACCACCACCACCACCCTCTTCCCTCACTCCTACAAGCCCTCACCTGGTCATTAACTCCCATGCTGCACACAGTCGACACCTGGCCCTCCTTCACCTCCACCACCCGTCTCAGCCTGAGGAAGGCCTGGTTATCCAGCAGGCCCATGATAGCCCTGCCAGCTGGCCTCTCCCCTGGCCTGTCCCTCCAGCACGCCTCCATCAGACCCCCCAGGGCAGGGAATGCCTGGGAGGGGGGCATGGAGTACTCGGGGAAGGTGAAGCCAGGCTTGCGGCCCTCATTCACTGCCAGCTGGATCTCGATGCGGCTCTGCTTGTCATGGTAGGGCACCAGACCAGTCATCAGGTGGTACAGAAACATCCCATATGAAAACCAGTCCACCTAGTCAACAAATACACACACAACATACATGTTCACAAACAAGGCCTTTTCTTAACACTTTGAGTGCCACATACATGTATGACTTCAGTAATTCACACAATTCCTACAGTAGAGCAAGTATTTATCAGGCATATACAGGGTTAAAGAGCTAAAGAAAGCACTAAACATTGACAGCACTCTATTTGTATAGAATAAAACTGTCATCTTATGACTGAACAGTGAATTGCATCATAAATTTAGACAAGGTCAACAAATACAATTTGTGGTAGAAAAAAGTGCAACTTGTATTACAGATGTTTGAAACAAATATTTCTATCCGTTTGCTAATGGTAAGATTTAGTGATAATTTCCTGTATATTTTACATTAAAAATCAATTTAAATGGTGATACATATCATTCAATAATACAATCTTTTACTGGTGATTGCCATATCATCAGGCTTGTTACGAACTCTCAAACTAATCCCTGTACAGATTTAATTGTAAAAATGTTGATGATATATGGACTCACCTTTTCATCAAAGACCTTGCCATCTAGGATCTCTGGGGCACAGAACCCTGGCGGGCCAGCCAAGCCCATGGCCCCCATTAGGTCGTACCTCCTGGAGATTCCATAGTCCGTCAGCTTAATATTCACATCCACATTAACGTCAGTTGAGAACAGCAGGATGTTGTCTGTCTTGAGGTCGCAGTAGATGATGTCCTTGCCGTGGAGGAACTCCACGGCCGTTGCAACCTGAAGCGCGATCTTGTACGTCAGGAGTCTGCTCAGGACGGGCTCCACGACAACGCGACTGCTGATGAAGTGCGCCCTCGCGCTCTGGTGCTCCGTGTAGAGGTGGCTCTGGAGGTCGCCCAGGGGTGCGAAGTCCATGGCGAAGCAGATGTGGCGCACGGACACCCCAACCAGGTTGACGATGTAGGGGTGGTTGAGCTTGGCCATGATGGCCACTTCGCTCCTCAGCCGGTGGAAGCTCTCCATTAACATTGCTGCCTCCATCTCGCTCCCTCCCTCCATCCTCGCGTTCGATATCTCTGACACGTTTGATGCTCCGGATGCGTACCCTTCACTAGGCGACGTTGACACAGGCCGATTCTTCAAGAGCTGTGATGGCAGCATCGTCTTCGCCGCTACGGACAATCCCCGGAATTTAGCCCGGAACACCTCCCCGAACCCACCCTTCCCCAGACTCTGGCCAGACGCCATCCGGACGTCAAAGTCCTTCTCAGACAGGTGTCTGATGGGAAGGTCCCGCATGAAGATGTCTGGGATTAGGATGTCAATGGGAACCAGCTTCTGCTTGGAGTTGGCACAAGCGGCGATGCTGGTCTCTCCACGGACCAGTCGGTGGATGAGTTCCTCCACCGTGTAGCAGTGGGACGGGGTCTCAGTCAGTGGCTCTACATCGTCGGTGCTAGCGCTGGCCGAGCACACAGGGCACGGCACCAGACGCTCTATCTTGGGCTCCAGGCTGTCGTACACAGACGCACACAGACCTAGGATAAACACAGAACATGAATTGGTCTAACCCACCTTCAAAGAATCATACTGACCTGAATGCATACATATTATCATCTGCATTGCAGCTACTCAATATAAATCCAACAAGGCGAACTATTGTTTTGGCTATTGAACACGATTTAAGTCCAAATGGAATTATCTCATTACGTTCCTCAGCAAATTCATTCCCAAGACTTATGAGCTAGAAAAGCAACCATTTCATTGACAGTTTAACACATTTTTACTATCATTTACTATATTTTTTTATTAATGAATAGGGCACCATATACCATTGGGCTTCAGATAAACACGTCATTTATTGTTGAAATGTATGCAGTATGTCCAAAAGTTTTTTCGATCAACAAATCCTCCTCCCGGATACAATTGACGGAAAGCTTCTCGGGAGGGGCGGGCTTACCTGGGTACCAGTCCTTCATGAGCCCCTCAATCTGGTCCACCACGCACCCCATGGCAGAGAAATGCCCCTCCTGGCAGCTGACCAGGATGTCAACACCGGGGGCGCTCTCCTCAGCGGGGAAGGCGGCTGAGCGGACCAGGATCTGGCCCATCTTGTGTCGGAAGAAGATGCCCTCCCGCCAGTAGATGCACTCTGTCTGCTGGAAGCGGATTCCCTTGGAAAAACTTGTTTTGATGCTGCTAAAGGACGGAATAAGAAAAATCCAGGTTTGTCACTTTTTCACTATTTCATACAATAGAACCACTAAAAAAATTGAGAAGCAGAGCAAAACTAGAGCAATTAGACTGCCACGCAGTCGATAAATATGCCTCCGCCTCTTTGCTAGCTCTATTTAGATTTATTCTCAGAAAATGTTTATGTTTGGTGGGCAATGTACCATTAAATTTGTATGTGAAAATATAACTATGTTTTTCCATGTTTAGCCAAGTTTGGCAATGTTCATTGACCTTTGACCTCTTACCTTTGACCTCCTACTTCTAACCAGTCTGTCTGAATCCATCGTTTCACTAAGTTTGGTTGGAACTGCACCATTGGATTTGGATTTATTGTGAAAATGTTTAAGTTTGGGGCAGTCTCTAGCCAATTTGGGCAAAGTTCATTGACCTTTGACTTTTGACCTTCAAGGAATTTACCAAAAATGTCACCAGTCTACCCTCAAGTGGTGATCCATCTTTGTACAATGTTTAATGAGAACTGCATCCTTGGATTTGGATTTATTGTGAAAAAGTTCAATTTTGGGCAATTTTACAAAGTTCATTGACCTTTGACCATTGACCTCAATCAGATTAATCCCCTAATTTTACACTTATCAGTTTCATGCACTTCACACATGTACCAAGTTTGAAGCAAATCTGGTCAACAGTTCTCAAGATATTGCCCAAATGGATTCGGGACAGACGAATGGACGGACGAACGGACAACCCGAAAACATAATGCCTCCGGCCACTTCGAGGCCGAGGCATAAAAAGTCTAAGTCTAAATGGATAACTAATAGGAAAGTTACAAATGTTTTAATGATACAACGATTGACATCAATTGGCAACACGTTTACGAGGCTGTTACGTAACAGACGCATTGTCCTGCTATAATTTTTCCACTTTTTGATATAATTTTTTTTTTGTCTTTGTGCTTGTGGGTGATAGAGTGAGTATAATAGATCTTGGTCACTATTTCTTTAGCTAATTTTTTTCTAAGATCCCCATGAAGATACAGTTCTCTACACTGATAGGAGGGGAATAAATGTTATACTTAGATTCTCCTTTCATATTTTCTCATTCTCTCATTGTCAGTTATGTATACAGATTTTCTACAATTAACATCGAACAGCAATCACCCATAGACCTCTAGCAACATTGTAAGCCTATGCCTGCAGATTAGTCCCAATACCTCATCGACCTCCGCAGCTTCCTGTTGACCTTGTTTGACCCCACCCTGGACTTCCTGTCGTGCATCTGGAGGTCGGCGATGAGGCGCGAGACGAGGCGAATCCAGAACCCTGGGGGCAGGTATGGCATCTTGTAGACCCGCCGCAGGTAGTGGAAGGGCGCCCCCGTGGGGCTGTTCAGGGACAGCATGACACCCGGATTGTCTCGTGGAAGTCTTGAGGGTACCACAAACCTGCAGAATTGAGGGAATTTGTATCAGTTAGTTCAGGGGTTTTTTGTACGTTATCCCAGAGTATGATTGCATTTGCGTATTCACAACAATACTCCTTGCACCAAACACAATTTTATTCCTATAGCCTCCATGTACTGGTTAAATATGTCTCAGGTTTAGTTAAAATACTTGTTTCGAAAGCAAGGAGCTCAGTCTTCTCCTGCGAAACTAACCAATGATATGAGATGGAGAACGCAATCTGGAACCTAGCCAAAAGCTGCTGGCAGTCTTCAAACAAGGTATTCTTGCTTAATATCTAATTTAGAGTTTTATTGAGTCGTCCCTAGTACCTGTAAGAACTAAATGTAAGATGCCTCCATTCTCACCAGTGATGAATGATGGGGACCACAATCTCAAACTGAGCCAAGAGCTGTAGGTACTGGTTTAACTTGTCAGAACTTAATTAAGATTGTCAAGTAAAGAGAGCAGTTTTCAACATAAGTTCTGAAATGTGTCCACAGTATCAGGTTTTGTCTCAACTGAACGAAGTTCTGCTAGACCTAGTCATCACTTTTCCTGTTCGTCTGTTACAAAAATGTTTTTTGTTTAACTCGCTCTCATTTCTTTATTTCTGCATCAACTATGTTCATACTTTCGACTGGTACAATTGAGCCTTGTGAAATACCACCTGTATGTTGATAAGGATGAGTTCAAAGGCGATCTTGGGGTCATAAGGTCATATTGCATGTTTTATTGATTGCAAAATCAGGCGAGACTCATTGTAAGATGCCTAAATTCTCACCAGTGAGGTGAGATGGGGACCACGATCTCAAACCGAGCCAAGAGCTGAAGGTACTGGTCAAACTTGTCTGAGTAGACTCAAAACAAAGAGAGCAGTCTTCTAATTTAAGATTTATCAGTGATGTGAGATGGGGACCATGATCTCAAACCGAGCCAAGAGCTGTAGGTACTGGTCAAACTTGTCTGAATTTTGATTGACAATAAGTCAAATGAAGAGAGCTTCTAAAAAGGACTACTAAAACATGTCCACAGTATTAGTTTACTTTCTAAGATGCCTAAATTCTCACCAGTGATGTGAGATGGGGACCACGATCTCAAACCGAGCCAAGAGCTGAAGGTACTGGTCAAACTTGTCGTCGCCGATGCGGCTCTCCTTGCTGAGCTCCCTGAGGGTGGTGATGTGGACCTTGCCCCCCTTGAGCCTGGTTGGGGGTAGGGCGCTGACCCTCTGCAGGGTGCAGGCCAGCCAGACCGGGTCAATGAAGTAGAGGTCGTTCAACCCGTTGAGGTGGTCGGTGAAGTGCACGATGCTGCCGATCTCGTGGAGGAAGTTGACCGCTGCGGTGAGAGGATTACGCAACATACAGAGGGATCCTGGTTATATGGTTATGCACTGTTTGAGGGAATCACTTTACCTGATCTCGACCCTGTCTTGTAAGGACTTGCAATTGATCGCATCTTGACTTACGATAGATATAAATTGTAAGCCTGTAATTTAAAGATATGGGATTGGACTTATGATCGATTCCGTTCAATCGCAACTCTTTTTTAGACAGTACTCTGGTTTGCTTTATGATACTGTACTGTCATATGAATTCATCGTAATAATCATCAAAGCAATATTTAAATCTACATGTGCTCACAAAACTATGTAACTATTCTTGCTAATATTACTTACAATGCATAGAGGGGCAAGACTTGACTACCACGTGCTACTGCACGCTCCCATTACCAAGTATATCTACATTGTTAATTTTACTGTGATTGGGAATTATTCTATTAATGCATTGAAAATCTGCCTACCTTCCTGGAGGTCCTCAGGGGTATCGAGGCAGCTGTTGGGGATGAGCTGGACAATCTGAGCCAGCTCTGTCTCCTTCATGATGGGCAGCAGTGGGGGATCGGCCCTCCTGCGCACCTTGACCTCCTGCCCAATACGCATCTTTAGGTTGAAGTACGGCTGGGGAACCTACACAGTACAAGGTATTGATGTATGAATGTATGAATGTATGAATATATGAATAATAAATCAGATTGATGAATAAATAATTAATTCATGGGCAGCAGAGGGGAATCAGCCTTCCTGTGCACCCTCACCTCCTGCCCAATATGCATCTTCAGGTTGAAGTACGGGTGGGGAACCTACACAGTACAAGGTATTAATGTATGAATGTATGAATATATGAATAATAAATCAGATTGATGAATAAATAATCAATTCATGGGCAGCAGTGGGGGATCGGCCCTCCTGCGCACCTTGACCTCCTGCCCAATACGCATCTTTAGGTTGAAGTACGGCTGGGGAACCTACACAGTACAAGGTATTAATGTATGAATGTATGAATATATGAATAATAAATCAGATTGATGAATAAATAAACAATTCATGGGCAGCAGTGGGGGATCGGCCCTCCTGCGCACCTTGACCTCCTGCCCAATACGCATCTTTAGGATGAAGTATGGCTGGGGAACCTACACAGTACAAGGTATTAATGTATGAATGTATGAATATTTGAACAATAAATCAGATTGATGAATAAATAATCAATTCATGGGCAGCAGAGGGGGTCAGCCTTCCTGTGCCTGTGCCTCCTGTGTCTCCTGCCTGCTAGGCCTCTTCAGGTTAAAATACGGCAGGGGAACCTACACAGTACAAGGTATTGATGTATCAATATATGAATAATAAAGTAGATTGATGGATAAATGAGTGAACTAATGTGCCGCATAGGGGGATTAGCCTTCTTCCACACACTCAACTCCTGCCCAATATGCCTCTTCAGGTTGAAGTACGGCTGGGGAACCTACACAGTACAAGGTATCAATGTATCAATATATGAATAATAAAGTAGATTGATGGATAAATGAGTGAACTAATGTGCCACATAGGAGGATCAGCCTTCTTCCACACACCCAACTCCTACCCAATATGCCTCTTCAGGTTGAAGTAAGGCTGGGGAACCTACATAGTACAAGATGACTCGATGTGTGAATATATGAAAGGGGGGCTAAATGAATGCATACATGATGAATGAACATCAAATCAATCGGGAGGTGGGGATGCTCGCCCTCATCTCAAAGTCTTTTGAGATGGAAACAAGTTTGAAGGATCACAATACAGTCAAGTGCATGAAGAAATACAACAAATACTTAAATGTATTTTTGAAAAATCGTTAATGAAAACATCTATAAATCAGATTTGAATATGAGTGGTATGCCATCGCACTCCTGCTCAAACACTGCCATATCTTTTACAATAATGATTCAAATATCATTTGTAAGCAAAAATGACTCAATAACCTGAATGATTCTTTTCTGCTACCATCATTTGAAAATGCTTATAAAACAAAAGGCCTTGCTTTACCTTCCTTCCAACCAGTTTTTCCACACACGCCGGTCTCTTATGCTTGATTTTCATCGCCAGCGCCGTCTCGTAGACCACTCTCCTCAGCTCCGCCATGCCCGCGTTCCCCTTCCCCCGCCCGTCCACCTCCACGATGCCCGCCACGGGGGGAAAGCCTGGGCCGGAAGCTAGCATGTCGGCCAGCCGGATGCGCAGCGAGGGGATGGCCGTGGGGGCGTCCATCACCATGTCCTGGTGCGTGCCCACGATGATGATGGCGAAGTCAGAGGATCGAGACTGCAGGAGTGTTTTAAAACGTTAAGATAGAACATGAATTTTTTTGCGTGTATAGAGAGTTCTTAAAAATCATATATATTATGGTGTTATTCAAATTATACAGATACAACGATGGAGCCACATATTAAAATACAAAGTCCCATGAATATTAACTACCAAGCAGTAGAAATTTCAATATTTTTTTATGACAATTTACCAAATTATGGGGTGAACAAGGAAAAGCTTGAAGGAAAACAAAGATATGTACAAAGTGAATCTATATTTGTTCTTATATCATGTTTGGATATGGTGAAAAGACATGTAATTACATTGTTTACCACTCAAATTTGTGTAAATGCTTACATTACACAGTTTAGCCATCCCTTAGTTTTAGTCAGAAGAAAGAGGTATGTAGTTACAGAATACACTGTTTACAACTCAATATTCGTGTAAATAATATGCTGATGTTGAGCAGCAGTTAAGAGAGCTTCATCCTATTCCATCTCCTCATTTCAAAATCTCTTCACATCATGTATCATGTTCAGTTTTCATCAGAAAATCAGATGTACTGTACGTAGTTACAGAAGATATTGTTTACAACTCAATATTCATGTAAAGGCTTACACTGATGTTGAGCAGTATAGAGGATAGCTTGACAGCCCCTTCCATCCCCTCGCTCATGTCCCAGACCAGCATGTAGAGGGTCTTGGCTGTAAGGAAGCACTGATGCACGCTGTCGTACAGGTCACCGCCCTTCATGTCCCAGCAGAAGAACGAGATGGCCGGCCCCTCCACTGCCTCCTTCTCCTACAGAGGATGGACAGAAGGGGTAAAGGATAGAGACAGCGATGACAAGATTTCTTGCAGAAAGTTCTGCTTAGTCTTGGCATGCTGAGGGCCACTTTAAGATCAAGAATTATATGTTATTTCTTTCCAACATTGCTCTGCTTTAACCCTAATCAGGCCAGGCTTTTTGGACTGATCTGTGGCCAAGGGGGGGTTGATTCAACCCCCCCCCTTGAGATCTCGGCCATCGATCGCGCGATTGCGACAAAATTTGGCACGCATGATACCTGTGTCATAATCTATAAGATTATTTTGTTATATTTTTCAAAATTGTTAATTGTTAATTTTAATTAATTAATTATGCAAATTTAGCCCACAATTATATAAAACACTAAATAAAAACATTTAGAGTCTAATATTTGGTTTGTATATCTGTAATAATATGTTTAAGAATTGGTCATCAAAAAAACTTTGAAAATTCATTTTAATTCTTATGTATTTTATTGTTTTTGGAATTTCTTATGTATTTCTTTGTTTTTTTACTTTTGTTTTTCTTTGTTTTTTTTATTGAAAATTGTCAGTGACCACTTTTCAGCCATGATTAGCATCAAATTAATCAATCAAAATTATCAAATGGAAAAATAATTAGGCTTTTATGAGTTTTATGAACGAGCACTGTTTTCCATGGGAAATGCACACAAAATTGCAAAATTGTGCACGTTTTTGGATGACATGCGTTACGAAAACGGGCGTGGCTCCGTAATGGTATGCGTGGAAGTTGCAAATTCGGTATCAAAAGATGCGCAAGACTTGAAAGAAAAAAGTCAAGAAGTGTCGCGATGAGTCGTTCTCGCGTTGCGGCATTATTGCACGAAACGTCGAGGGGGGGGTTGATTCAACCCCCCCCGGCCGTTTTAGGGTTAAGTATACTCCAGCTAAAAGTAGTGTTACATTGGCCTTTTTGAAAAGAAATCATAAAATTTGCCATTGATCAGAGTTCTACTCTAATGATAACATGATCTCACAGTTATAGCTTCACAAACTTTTCAAGGAAAAGTAAACATAATTCCGCTCAAAGTCAGTTTCTAGCTCTTATAAGGGCAGATCTTAAAAGTTATTTTTGCAAAAAGTGCCATTGTAATTTTGGAGGGGGGGGGGACAGTACAGTACAGTACAGCTTGCTGTACTGTATTCAAATGATGTGTACCTTTGAGAATTTCTCCCTGATCTTGAGGCTTAGACACTTCCCCTCTGAGACGGGGTCAGGGAGTTCCCACTCAGCCACGTGGAGGGCCATGTCCAGCAGGCGTCCCTCCCCTTCTCCCATCAGGCTGCTCAGCAGGGTCGTCTTACCGCTCTTCTGTGGACCCAACCGAGTAAGTCAGTCATATCAAACTAAAAATTCAAATTCAATCCTCACTTGTCCATAAGAGAACATCATGGAAAATTAACTCAATTATTACATGCAATTCGCATTAACAAAAGAGTTTTGAAAAAAAAGGGTTGCATTGGCTTATTTATGACCAGAGGAAAATAAAGCATTAGATTTGTTTTCAAAGTGGCAACACTTTTAAATAACAAATAAAGAGTGATATCCTAAACCTGAGCATGCATTCCTTCATAGAATCAAATAATGTTACAAAATAAATTTAGAGCAAGAATTGTACCAATTTGGAAGGTAAAAATTGTGATCTAAACATTTCTATCATGTTGCCAAAATAAAGAATTATGTTTACTTCACATGTAAAAACATAACAAACATTATACAGAAGCACAGAACTACTGTCAATGACCTGGTCATTGAGTTGGTGCCATGTACTGTAAGCAGTAGATGCAGGTTCAAATCCCTCTGTTTTTTTGTTTTTTCTGAGCATGTTTTTATTTACAGGATGGACCACGCAATTTATGGCTACAAATTTCTTTTCAAATTATTATTACGACATACCGCAGGGCCCATGACCATGAGCTTCATGCTGTGATACGGCTGGCTATCCAGTAGCTTCTCATGAAGGATCTTCAGCACGGGGCCTGACCGGGCCCTGTCCTCGGCCGATAGCTGCCCAATCTCCTCCGGGCTCTGGATGTCGAGGCCCTCGATCTTAAAGTGGAAGAGGTGCTTTAGTGTGCTGAGTGTATCAGGCAGAATGTGCAGATCAGGGTTCCTGGAAGGAGGGAGAGGATCGTGAGCATTGTTAATGTTTGTGAGCCAGATAAAATTAACCTGTAACGTACAACTTATTGATTATTACACTATCAACACACACAAATCCCATAGAGCAGCATTTTATCAGGCACAGAATGAGCCAATGACTGAATAAGTGAAAGAGTTTATGGTATATTTTAGCCAGAGCTACCAACACTGAAATTCAACAATCCGGAAGATTTGGGGAAATTTCATCAAAAATCACGGAGATGTCTATCAAATGCATACAACCCAATGACAATAATATATCAATAACCAGGGAGATTGGGTGATGTGATAGAGTCAAGTGCAGTAATATTGGTCTATTTTCAGGGAGTCTCCTGCGAAATCAGGGAGATTTCGCAGCTCTGTATAACCATAAAATGAAAAATCGCAGTCCAGAGACTGAATTGAGAAGGGTGTTATAATTATAGCCTTGGTTGCTGGATACCGTACAAGAACGTATCATGCAGAAATGTGTGCACCATCTCCACTCCCTAGGCATTGTTCCTTGCCCACTGCATGCTGCATCGACGCTGAGTCAAGATTATTCCTATGCTTGTCCACCTCCTACCTCCTACCAGGATTCCCATTTTTACTCCTGGGTGGAGAGCAGCTGTAATGTTGATAAAGTATTTTGCTGAAGGATATAAGCGCCATATGTGAGCTTGAACCTGGGACCTCGAGATCTTCAGTTACAGTTCATAACAACGATAGCAAGACATCACTACATAGCATACACAAACATCACAAGTTAGATTGACTTTAATAGGTACGCATATTCATGAACTGATGACTGATGGCACACCAAATGATGCTCTCCATGGTTGGTCTGCATGACTGCCAAAATGGTTCATTTGTGCACAAAGAGTTAAAGTCACATGGCCATCATTGCCAATGCCATAATTACAAGCTTTGATAATCATCTTGATTATTATCAGAATTACCATCATCTTCAAAATCAATGAAAACCAGCGACCGTAGAAAAGCTACTATTATCACCGATGCACTAATAGTATAATTTTCATTATCATTTTCTACATCAGCGCAATCATCATTACAACTGCCATCAACATAATCACCATTTTCATCTAACAATCACCATCTGCATTATTATTTTCATCATCTTATTATGAACATCATCATCATTATCATCATCATCATCATTACTTTTCTATATTCATTATCCCCACAATCATCAACGTTCTGCATCTGTATCTGCAACTAATGCAGAACATGCTCAGAACATGAAGTGGGCTGTTCAGATTTGTATCCTCCTCCCTTCCTGAAGGGGATGACAACACAAATCATCACTATGGTAACTACTCGCCTACGGATGTCTATACCATAGAGTGCTAAGCGCATGCAGAGCAGATGATAGCACATGTCAACACTATAGTAACCACTCACCAACTCAGATCCAAATCGTAGAGTGCCTCTAGCTTGCAGACGCTTGGCGGCACCATCTCCAGTGCATTGTGGGAGAGCTTCAGCACATACAGG
The DNA here is from genome assembly GCA_963669155.1 of Arbacia lixula. Classification (NCBI taxonomy): domain Eukaryota; kingdom Metazoa; phylum Echinodermata; class Echinoidea; order Arbacioida; family Arbaciidae; genus Arbacia; species Arbacia lixula. Next base: position 13,648,616 of record OZ022578.1, read on the forward strand.
CTGTGCGCAAAGCATTCTGGGAACTCAATCCTCTCCCACTGCTCGGGGCGAGTGTCGCCTCCTGCGGGTGCGTGAGTGTAGAAGGTGCTTCGGGAATTGGCGTCCACGATCTTTGCGTGGGCACGCTGGGGGCGGAGTTTGGTGTAGAAGTTGGCTGTGGATGAGGTTGGGCTGCTTGGCGTGGCATCCCTCTTCTTCTTCTTGGGTGACGTCTTTGGGCTATACATTTGAAGATAGAATGCAGTTTACAGAAAATGTCAATTCTGCAGGAACCCTCCAAAACGTGCATATGCCAGCACAAGGGGTAAACTTTAACTGGATCATTTGTATGCCCTTCTTTGGAGATACATATAGCAGTATGTGCTTGCCTTTTGTTAGAATACGTAATATACTTTGTATTTCTACCTTTTTCATGAATATCACAGAGGTCCTCCATGGAAGATGACATGTATAAATATCAATCTTCCACTTGTTTCATAGGAATGATTGCTGTATGAAACAGAGGGTAATTAATACATGTAGCATATGTGTCTGTCCAATATGTGTGAGGTCCTGTTATCAAGTTGCACAATTTCTGGGGACCCTAATTTGATTACATGTATTCTACTTTTGATTGTTTTGTCACTGCATATATTGGGCTTTGTGTGATTCATCATGTATGTTTTTCTGTACATAATGCCAAACCCTGCCTTTGTAAACTCGTTTGGAGTCGACTACTACAAATGTCATTTGAGACTAGAAACAAAGTCTGCCCCTCTCCCCCTAAAAAAAGCCCGGATTGCACTATGATCAGATTAACTTTCCAAACAGAATTAGAGAGATGAAATAACATGGATACTCCTTAAGAACATGTGAAGATCATACTGGTTGAAGTGTTGAAGAGATAACAACAATTTTAAAACTATTTTTCTTTGTGTGTTTGAGGAGGAGGGGCGGGGGGGGGGGGGGGGGGGGGGGGGGCATTTTGGAAGTTTCTGGGTGAAGGGGGGGGGGGCTAATCGTTCAGTACGAGGATAATGATCAACAGGGCTAGACCATAAGAGAGACCTACTCTTGCTGCTTGCTTTGCTGTTGTTGCTGCTGCTGCTGCTGCGGAGTGCCTATATGCATGAGCTGGTTGTGCGAGAGATTGAGATGCTGCAGCCTGCAGATACTCCAGGCCATGGGGAGCGGGAAGCAGCGAATCACGTTGTGGGAGAGGTCCAGCTCCGCCAGGCCGCTCAGCTGGCAGATGGCCGCTGGGATTGCCGTCAGCCGGTTGTGGCTCAGGTTGAGGTAGCGCAGAGTACGCAGCCAGAAGCGGGGCAGGTCGCGGGGCGCCGCCACCACCTCGTTCTTCATCAGGTTTAGGATCTCCTGAGGGAGGGGTAGAGAGATAGCGAAGATGTGGGTGGGGGGGGGGGGGGGAATGAAGGAAAAAGGGTCAAAATTACACTTGTGCAACAACATATATCCATCCCTCAGAGGTCTTGAAATTTAGATAGAGAAATCTTAAGATTTGACCTCTGACCTTTGAAAATTGACCTTTATGGGGAGGGAGGGATGGAGGGAAGAATGGAGAAAAAGGTTCACTAATACACTTGTGAAACAAGATTTATCCATCCCTCTGATAGATCGTCAAATTCAAAAGGAAACATTTTAGGACTTTACCTTGACCTCTGACCTTCAAACATTGACCGTTATGACCCCAAATTGTATAATTTAATTGACTTTTCATACATTTTTATTGTACCAAGTCTGACGACATTTGGTCGAGTTATCACTTAAACGAGTTCCGGAATGACTGACAAACAGACGGCTGGACAACCCTCCAACTGTGGTGTAGGCATAAAAATGATAATCTAAAATATATGACATACGACAAATCTTATTTCATACCAATTTCTCCTACTGCAATTAACGGTTGCATCATATCATTACCAACATGATCTAAATACAGAAGATAAAAGTTAAGAGAAAATTGTAAATAATCATACTGGTAAAAATGAAAAACAGTAATCGAAAACGGTTGTAATTAAAAAGTTGTGGAAATGTGACCGTCCTCTCATTGTTGGTGTGTATCCAGGGCGATGGTTCGTAACTTTGCCAAATACATTTCACAAACCTTCAGGAGTTATCTTAAGATTTTCCCTCAATGAACCCCACACATTAGCAACATGAGCTATGAACAGAAGAATCAATTCTCTTTTAATAGAGGGTGCGTCACAATTTCCCTTCAACGAGCCCCAACAGTAGCAACATGAAAATGCAGAAGATTAATCTCAGGAGGAAATTGTCATTCTCTTTATTAGTGGTTATGTCACAATTTTCCTTTAATGAGCCCCGCACATGATCTAAATACAGACTGAAGATTATCTGAAAAGAAAATTGTCACTCTTTTGAATGATTTTCCTTCAACGAGCCCTATCATGAGCAACACAACAATACCGAAGATTAAAGTTAGGAGAATCTTGTCATCCTCTTCAATAATGGGTTTTCATTACTTTCCTTTAACGAGCCTCACACATTCACAACATAATCTAAATTCAGACAAATTAAATTCACAAGAAACTTGTCATTCTCTTTACCTCTTCAAGTGCCATTAATGCCATCTTGCACACACAATACACACACACCTCATAGAGAGGGATTTCGTCTGACACGCATTGGGTTAATAGTGGTTATTTTATGATTATCCTTGAACAAGTCCCACATGTCGGAGCCAAAAAAATCTAAATACAGAGCAGGCATCTTGGGACAGGGCCAAAGTCACATCCATCATGAACAACAACCTAACAGCTTCTCCTTGGGGCACACTTCGAACCAAAGGGAGCTCAAAAAGAAGACAGGATAACTATCACTAATACCAGTGTAGATAAAAAAAAATCAAGCAATAAAATTGGAATGTTTCATTTAATTAGTCAATTCTAAACATTATACATATAATACGTAATGCAGAGGTTTGTGTATGAAATATGTTTCATGAAGGTGAGAAACTGCTATGACCATACCATTCGTTCATTAACATGATTGTATGGTAATGTTATACATTATTGCATCTATCGCAATATATATTTAGTATGTTTTACCTTGAAGTATGATGATGTTATAATGTCCTCCATGTGTATTCATAAGTATAAATCATTTTTTTGGACTCTCGATCAGGAAGGTAAGGGTTCGAACCAAGCAGCTGCCACATTTTAATCCACAAAACTGCTTTGTACTTAAGGAGAACATTGGTAGGATCCTTTGATCCAGTGACTGGGGTAATAATGCAAAGCCCTTATGAAAAGCAGTGTTCTCACTGATGAGGCTACCCTGGGTAAATAAGACCACATCATTCTTATCACTATTATCATTATTTGATAATCTTCCATAATATGTACCAAATAAATATTATAATTTTAATGTACATTATGTACAGTATGTGTAGAGTATGGTATGCTAAGTAGTGTTTGTTTTCATTAATTTCCAAATAGTCTGCTCCTTGATGAAGCCAAGCTGGTATACATTGTCCAACTGCGTAACAAACAAAATAGGAGACTCTGCAAGGAGCAGACGTCATCAAAACTAGAAATCCATCCCTTTCTTTGCATCCAGCTGAGATGTGGTGGCACAGGAAGGGACTAAATCAGTGAGTCGTTCTGAGACCTAAAGTACAAAATTAACCCGAGCTAGACTCTTCTGTAAATTAGCCCGAAAGTGCACACATGCATCGATACCTGCATCAGACCAGAATGAGCAACTATCGGGCTATTTCAACCACTTCCCAACCTCCCAGCTGATGTAAGTCTTCAGCTGCTGCTATTATGTAATACAGTGACTGTGCTCAGTGCCCCTGCTGGTCACATGCTTGGGGAATGACAACCGACTCCGGAAATCTTTTTTCAGGGTCATTCCACAATTTGGCTTTAAGTTATGTAACCAACATCTCTTTAGTTTTCAAAAGGAAACTTCTCTGTGATTCTCATTGTGTGTCTGGAATAAGTGGAATGTATGCTTCTCAACAAACAACAAATATCACTTTTTTTTATTAATCATGTCACATGAATTCCATCAAAATCAATAATAGGCAAATCAGAATACTTTGTGATGCTAAGATTTCCTGACAAAAATAACACGCTATTTATATTGTTCATATATAGCTAAAATCACACACTTTTTTCTGTTCAGCAAGGTCTTAAATGTTCAAGATCCGAAACATCGCGATATTTTTTCAACTTTGTTTTCATGACGATGGGATCCTGTTTAAGGAGTCCATGTACCGAGTGAGCGGGAAGTCTCCCACTGAGGGTCTAACCACCGATGGATGGACGACCGACCCCACCGCTACCCACAAGCCCTCTCTCCCTGGGGCGAGGGAGGAAACACGTCTCCATTACTAGGAAGTGGCATAGTTTTATGAACCCCCTTGTTAGTCATCCCACGGCATGTTCTATGGGGATCTGCCTCTGTGCTACCTCCCCTGATGTACGATATGCTTGATCAACATGAGCAAGTGTTCCAATCGATACACAGCTGTTCAGAGTAGTCAGGAAAACAGTTGTTACATTGTGGGTACATTATCTTTAAAGTGACAAAAGCATTTCCCGTGAAAACATTTGCTGCATAAAAATAAACACTGCAGGATATTCTTGTAAAGCAAACTATTTCAAATAGGAAAAGAAGTTGGTTTTCCTCTAAATAAATATATAATGTACACATCAGAAATGTACAGCAAAATTAAAATCATGATTATGTTTTAATATGTAAAAAAGTAAGCTTGACACATTACATATTGTTTATAGGAGGCAGGAATATGAAATCAACCTATATTCAGCGTGGTCACAAAAAAATCATGTATGCGGGGAGGAAAAAAGAGCACTACTGGTATGTCGGATATCTGTGCTAAATGTGTGATCGCACCTATGGAACATGCAGTGCCAAGAATCAGTTTCATGGGCTCAAAGTGCAGTACATGTATTTGGCAGCAAGTTTTAAACACTGGTGACCACCCTGTCTATTTGGAAGTATGACAAACTAAAAGAGATGTGAAAAATAAACCACATCACAGCAAAAACAATCATTCATATCTACATCCGAAAAATAGGCCAATGTAGACAAACCCCACATCAGAGCACAGCAACTCACCAGGGGGCATGCCCACGGCCGGGGCACTTCACTGAAGGAGTTCTGGGAGAGGTTGAGGGTGACGAGAGAGGTGCAGGAATCGATCTCTTGGGGCAGGGACGTCAGCTGGTTCTGCGAGAGGTCCAGGTTGACGAGAGAGATGCTCCTCCATGCCCTGGGTACCTCAACTGTGTCACATTTAAGAAGGTGGAGAATGGACCTCTTTAACCCTCTGTGTGCCAGGCAATTCGATGCAATATACGATTTTATGTGCATAAAGGGTGCCATAAAACACACATTGCACATCAAGAGTACAGTGTAAATGCAGTTTAATACAAGATGCAAGATATTTTATTCAGTACAAAATCATGGAAATTTGCTTTCCACCAGCACAATAACATGGTGCCTGGACGGTATGATTCAATACAGCTTCATTTACATCTATTTGCCCCATGGTTACTATGGCAATGCATCACACAAAAATACCAGCAGCACCTGCACTTGATCTTAATACCATCACACGTTTATAGACAATTACCAACTTCCCAAGTTTATTTCTTTCATTGCTGGAAGATTTCGGACATGGCAACGATTATTCCAATTTGAAAGGATGTGAGGTCATCGTGGTATTTGGATAAGGGTCTGTAAATAACTTGGCCAATATTTAGTATTTCAAAACAATATATCAACTTTGAGATAATTTGTTTTTGTCTCATCCAAGTCTTTATAGAAATATGTAATATATACTTAAATTGAACATTGAAATTTAACAATCAGGGAGATTTGGGGAAATTTCATCAGAAATCAGGGAGATGTCTATCAAATGCATGCAACCTAAAACAATAATCTACCATTAATCGGGATGATTTCAGGGAGTCTCCTGCAAAATCAGGGAGACTTGGCAGTGCTGCTGTACCTACCCTGAGAGGGATCTTCCTTGGACGGCTCAATGAGTTCCGTGATAGTGTTGCGTGAGAGTGACAGGAACTCCAACTCCTCCAGCATGAACAGCTCTGTCGGCACCGACTGCAGTGCATTCTGGGACAGATTCAATAAGCGCAGGCTGGCGGGAAATAAAACAGATAACTAAACATCAAAACCTTCCCCTTATCAAATTCACATCATTTATGAGATCTTAATTTAACTTTCACCCTTTCTGCTATTTCATTATTTTTTCTACTTTCCCCAAATCTGATTCAACCAGTAAGCTTTGTTTTCCTTGAGTAATTAAATTAAAAAAGGACAAAGTTCTTGCAGTCAGTTGAGCACTTTGAATGAAGCACAGATCCAATTAGTGTAAATCCACTAATTCCTTATTTTTCAGAAAAAAAGTAATTTGTGTGTCCATGTTTCTATTTTCAATTATGATAGATCCCTTTAGATCCTTCTGATAGATAAAGTAACCCTTTCGTACATCCTCTTGGGAAGGTCAACTCCACTTGCACATGCTGTACTGCAAAACTGTTCTCTCTCTCTCTCTCTCTCTCTCTCTCTCTCTTTCCCTCACTCCCTCCCTCCCTCTCTCTCTCTCTCTCTCTCTCTCTCTCTCTCTCTCCCTCCCTCCCTCTCTCCCTCTCTCTGTCTGTCTGTCTCTCTCTCTCTCTCTCTCTCCCCCCCTCTCTCTCTATCTCACTCTCTTTTCCCCTATCTCTCTCTCCCTAACTCTCTCAGGGAAATCCCTCTCTCCATTTCCTTCTGTCTCTTTCCTTCTCTTTCCTGCTTTCTCTCTCTCTCTCTCTCTCTCTCTCTCTCTCTCCCCCTCTCTCTCTCCCCCTCTCTCTCTCTCTCTCTCTCTTTCTCTCTCTCTTTTTCATTCTCTCTTTCTCTCCCTTTCTCTCTAAAAACAAAAGCAAAGACTTCCACAGAACCTACTGGCATTCGCTCAGGTCCCGGTGGCTCTTAGGCAGGGGCAGCCGCTGAATAGCATTGTGGGATAGGTTGAGACGTCGCAGGTTGGGCATTCCCCACAGCAAGCCCTCTGGGACGGAATACAGGGCATTCTGGGATAGGTTGATGGCGGAGAGCACATGATGGGCGGAGTCCTGGAAACCTTGAAGCCAGGAGGGGTCAAAGGTTCTCAGCTGCTTATGGTGCCAGTGTGCTATCAGCTCCTACATACACACAGAAGCAGACATGGCATATTAACCCTTACTGTGCCATTTATGGATTACTTCACCATTAATACACACAAATCCCATAGAGTAGCCATGCGTCTGGCGTACAAAGGATTAATAAACAACGCATCATGATCCAAAGACCATGAAGACAGACGGAGATGGGAGAGAAATATGTGCATAACATTTCGAACATTTCGAACCAACCACACCTCCAAGATTAACATTTTCTCATGTATATTATTCTTTAAAACAACATACAGTACAGATAAACATTCTCCAATCTGTTCCATGCATGAACAAGACAATACCCAAAGCATTACTTGTTAACCTTGAATTTGCAGAGCATGGTTACAAGGCAAGAGATTATAATTATCATAATTTCAAAACACAAATAAAGCAACTCCTCAATCTCAATGTGGAGACATAATTTCCTCACAATGTGTATGATTTTTTTCAAACTATTCCACATCCATTTCTCTGATTGTTCTACTTAGAACCATTCAATTAAACCTAAATTAACAATGTTTCATTCCCTGTAAATTGCTTTGTCATCCATGCAAACACAAGAGGGTGGCATGAACTTTATCACCAGGAAGGATTGGAAGGAAGCCACTTCAATATCTGGCTGCCTGATCTAAAACTATCAGCTCTGCAAATCTACAATAAGAGCATTTCCCACCATGCTACCTAACAGTGAAAAATTAATTCTGTTATATCGGTACGCACGGTAGTCAGCAGAATATATTTTACACATAGCAGAATCCAGCTCAAGGAAAACACCAGAATTAGTATTGTTTTATCATGCAGTCCCCAATTTTCATCTTTCATTTGTTCTCTGTCAACATTACCAATTTAAATGTATTTATGCCTTGCAACTCAAGATTCATTATCAGAGGCCTTCCCCTTCCTTCAATCTCAAGTGTAAATTATAATGATTTTATCAATATCTTCTATTCTTCTTTTGTATGTATGGTACACTTAATGCCTGTTTGATACCATTTGTAGGCTGGATAGCCTTCTGGGGTGAACCACGAGGGGTCGGCACCCGTTTGCCATGAAAGGCTTTCTGTCCACTCCACCGGGTTTTCACCCTGCTCTCAATCGCGAGGTGAAGTGTGTTCTTTAACGTGCATAGAGTGCACACAGGACGTCCATTTAGCGTCCTTTCTGAGGGAAGGAGTGTTTTTCCATGAAAGGGGGGGGGGGGAGGGGTGGAAGGTGGGAAAACACACACAACGCAGGCTCATTTGCAAAGGACTTGTGTAGGACTAGAACCCACGGCATTACCACTGAGAGACGAACTCTTTACCACTGAGCCACACCGCTCGCCCTTTATCAATAACAAATAAATGGTGATCAATGAATCATTCAAAACAACTGAAAGTTGCTTTTATATTAGCCCAGGCAATGTGGACAGACCCTCTTTACGAATAGTTCCTTTCTAGAATCGTACAATGTACTGTACTCTCCCTCTCTCTCTCTCTCTATGTGCCATATCCAGAGACGTAGGTGATCATGGAGTGCCACAAATCTCTGTTTCTAGCTGTTTGAATCAGCTCCACGTCCCGCTGACCCGCACCTCTCTCTGTAATCTATGCATTCAGACTGGTCATCCAATTCATCTGTTTCCTTCCTCTACCCCTCGTTCCCTATATTTTTCCTGTCAATGCTAAATTGTCAATGTACATCAGAGTGGAACAGTTCAAAGAGGATGTCTTATATTTGAAGAAATAAAGAAGGGAGAATCCCCTCATTTTGAGGGGTAAACAAGCTCTTTGTCAGATACCCAGACAAACAAGGATGGTCCTGTTAATATCAATTTCCCTTGAACTCTACACAATTAGCACCACACTTCCTATCATAACAAGCATTCCACAAAAATATTGAAAATAATAGATTTTTGACAATGCATAAAATGGACTGATGTAATACTAATAATACCTCTAACTAGTACTAGCACTACTGGTAATTAACTGTTTGTATCTATGGTACTTTTTCTAAAATGTTGTTGAAAGGATTGATCATTCCTCTGGGGTTAACCAAGTTGCTGTATTAAGCGCTAGAAGCTAGTTGGTTCTACCACATGTACAGATCAACCTCAGCCATATGATATGTCAATTACATTAGGCACCTTGATAGTGATACCACAAGTTGGCCATGACACTTTCATGTTTGATGAGATCAATTGGCAGTCACAAGAAGCAGAAAGGTGCAAATTGAAGACAGATTATATTGAAACTATAGCAAAGTTAATATGAATATCTATAGATGCCAACTTACATAAATGTTGTAGCTGCCTACAACACATATGGGCCCATCATTTGCCCTTGAAATTAATTACCCGACTCACACACCACATAACTTCAACACAGCCATTTATGTGTTAACAAACATGATTATTAGAGTATGAAAATCTATTATGTTCAATGTTGATTCTAAATATGCCTGCAGTTTGTGTTTTTGCAATAGACTCCTTTTACTTTTAAAGGGGAATGAAACCCTGGTAATAAGTTAAAGTGATAAATGAGAATAAAAATCAGGAAGATTAAAGTTTGAGATGATTCAGAGTCAGACATTTTACAAGGAAGTTATTTGTGTCTCAAAATCATAATTATGAGCACTGTCTCCCAATCATTCATTTTCATTGGTAATTCCCATGGTCCGCAATGACATACTACACAGACTTTCATCGCTCTAGCATTCCAAGCATAAAACTAGCAAATACCTACATTTAGAGCATCATTTGTCTGTTTTAATGTACAAAGCAAGATTACAGATTGTAAAGCATAAATAACTTCCTGGTAGTAGGTATGGTTAACCTCAAACATCCCCCAATGTATATATGTTTCAAATATATGTTTTGATATAATTCAATTTATCATCAGGGTTTGAGTCCCCTTTAATCCTGTGTGTTTACATACATGTACTGTACTAACTATTGATGCATGGTGTTGACTCATCGGTTATTGTTGGATTGGTTTTGGTTTTGATTCAAACAGTAACAATTGCCCAATCTTTATTTGCTTGCTGGGCAGTTTTCAGTAAACATGATGCACCTTTGTTATCCTCATAACTTGGATTCACCCTTTACACTCTACATGTTCCTGCAGCGACTATTATCAGATCCATCAGATTTTACCTCTTACTACTACACTACCATGACTACTATTATTTCTTCTACTACTACTACTATTACTACTACTACTACTACTACTACTACTACTACTACTACTACTACTACTACTACTACTACTACTACTACTACTACTACTACTACTACCCCCACTACTATTATTACTTCTTCTACTACTACCACAGTACTATTATCATTACTTCTCCTACTACTACTTCCACTTCTACTACTATTACTACTACTACTACTACTACTACTACTTCCACTACTACTACTATTACTAGTACTACTACTACTACTACTACTACTACTACTACTACTACTACTACTAGTCTTCTACTACTTCTACTTTATGGCCCCCAAAGTAAGATACATCTTTATTGCATCTTATTTACGTGATTAACTCAAGATGTATCTTACTTTTGGGGCCATAAAGTAGAAGTAGTAGAAGACTAGTAGTAGTAGTAGTAGTAGTAGTAGTAGTAGTAGTAGTAGTAGTAGTAGTAGTAGTAGTAGTAGTAGTAATAGTAGTAGTAGTGGAAGTAGTAGTAGTAGTAGTAGTTTCTTCATAAATGCATGCTATCAACTACAGTTTGATTAATAGCCCCTGAATAGCTTCTCAACATTCCTGAACAGGGGTTGTAAATTAAATAAGCTGTTTCTATACAAGTACGTATCAAAGTAATACATGTATAGTTTTGATGAATGACCTCATAAATTATTTCATCCAGAAGATTCCTCCAAATGATTTGGTATACAGCTAGTCCACTTGCATTATGCAGGGCTGAGTAAACTAAATATAATCTCTAACCATACATCCTAACCCAACCTTAACATTAAACCCTAGCTCTAAAGTGGTAAAAAGGGCTAATAACTACCCGACAATCATTCCTGACAACCTGAAAAATTGTAAATAAACTCCATTTTATACTCTAGTCCTACTCTGTATAGAGGAAAATGATGAAAGCGTATTTCAAAATAAAAGACATTTTGGAAAAAATAACATTAAATACTCAATGTGTTTTTGTTGACATAATATTGGGAAGGCTTGGTATTTTAAGGAACACTTCTGAGTTGATATTGGAGGGATAAAATCATGTTGGGTCACAACAATATTCTCTGATGCAATGAAGGAAGGTTTGGGGATTTCAGGAAACACTTCTAAGCTATTGGAGGGATAAAAGCACATGGGGTGTACCCCTCGCGTGTGCTCGTAATTCACTGCTGTCAATTGGAACCATAATATGTAGAGTGATAAGCTAACACTTCCTCCACCAACTTGTTCCGTGTGCTGCAGGAAGACATTAATCACTCCGTCATTATTACAGGTGACAACACTTAATCGGGGCCCTGATCGATGGCAAGCCTTCTTCAATGGGAAACATCAGTTAGGAGTATGAATATATAGCCCCAAGATATACTTAGCAATATGTTTTAACACTATTCCCTTAACTCTCTCAGTCCGTGGGCAAAATATCGTGCTGTAATTGACATGGGACTATCAATGGGTGGTAATGAGGGGCTTAAATTATTGGGAACTGCCTGGGGCTTAATTTTGGTATAAGGGTTCTACCACTGTCCTGGTTATGAAACTTATAGTGTTAAATTTCTGGTATATTGATTATGAATTGAGTCAAATTTGATATGAATGTGAAGATAATAATCTATATCATAAGACAGAAAATTTTCTGATTTTTTGCATTTTTAAAATTTGATTTTTTCAATTGAACATGTGACAAATTCACCCTTCAAACCAAGCCCGTATCCATTGTGATTTTCACCACTTAGATCGATGGCGTCACACGAGGGGCTACATTCAATTGCGCATGCTCGAACGGTGAAGTTTATAAAGGCATGCATAGGTTTGCGTTCAAATGCTGTTCGTGTTGTTTACTCCCGACCTCTTTTGACTAAAGCACCTCGAATGCTGATGACTTGAATTTTGAAGTAGAAGATAGCTAGAAGAGAGAGAAGAACTCAGCTCCACTACAGGTATAAGAACATTATTTTTCATTATTTGAATAATCACATTAAAATCGCTGTATACATGCTATTTCAATGGGGTGTACTTCATGCAAGCACCCCTTATGAAACACAATTCACAACTAAATTTTCTCCTCATGTACTTCAATTAATTACAAATTAATACTCATTGGCAATTATCAACTCCCAGATAATGGACAATTATCTGTTGTGCCTGGCACGATAGTTTCTGATACTAATTGACTTCGAAATGATATCAAAATTGCTAAATATGTTAATATCAAAATTGCTTGTTGAACCCTTCATCACTATTTTGCATAGGTTTTCCTAGTTTGCTTATAATATGAACTCACAAATAACAACTTGAAATTGCATATTTTAAACATATTTCCAGCTCATATCATGCTGTTTGTGCAATATTTTTTCACCGCTATTACATAATAGCACAAACGATAAAAAAAACACATTTTGTCTGGCTCAGTGAGAATTACTACTTCAAAATTTTCTGCTGCTTTACAAATTAACATGTCATCATAAAGATCTTATTCTTCTCCTTTAAGTCGTGACGTCAAACGTTCCAGCCAGACTGATAGCCATTTTCATACTGCTTTACCCCTTCTTGCATATTTCTTTTGAGGTAATGACGAATGGAGTACAAAATATGAGGTCTAATCACTCTTGGACGGCGTTCAAATTGGAGATATAAATACCTTGGTGAGACATGGATGTAACATCCATGGGGGAGAATTCCCTTGCCGACGTTCGTCATGTTTCCTCTCTCATTCGGATGAAATATGACTATTACAAACATGCACTTTCTATCGGCAATGTCCAGTAATGAGTTATGCTGTGTATTCTGTGGGGGTTAAAACCTACAGAATCCTCATTAATCTCTGAATCTCATGAACACTTGTAAAACAGGTATGCTACCCTCTCATGTGGTTTTGAACCTAGAACGCACTCATTTAATCTGTTATATGCTATATGTACAGACATGTACATAGTCTGTACAAATAGTAGATGTACACTACAGCTCAAAGGGATTGGCATAGGGAAAGGGAAAGGGAAAAAAGGGAAGGAGCCGCCGTTTTAAACCGCAGTATATTTTGTCCAGTTCAGCATGAAACATGATGCTTTTTAGGCTAAAGCATCGAGTTTCATGCTGAACTGGACAAAACTCCTCGGTGTATTACACGGGTGCTAACTAACCATTGGGTATTGAACCTAGGAACCCACTTGCTTCACCCATATGATGTATTTTCATACTCTGATCTGTAGATTTCTATTTGAAGTTACATCAATAAATGTTTATTTGAAAAAAGGCTTTAATCCAGAGGAAATATCCCTGTTGAAAGTCACTCAAATTATGTTTCATGTTCAAGTAAGAACTGTAACATTGACAGTTCATCAATAAGGAGCATAATCCTGGACATACATATTCACACAAATCTTACTTAAACCTACAATCACGCATGCCAAGAACTTTTTCTATACTAGACTCCGAGTTCACTGTTATAACACATACATCGCCTTGTCCCTATTTACAAAGGGTTAATGAAGCTATAATTTTGACAAAAAGTTTCTAAATATAAGTACGCTAAATTCATATCCAATGGATGTAACCTGTTGAGGGGGAGCTGTTTTTTTTTTACATAATGTAATAGTTTTGTGGGGCTACTCAGGAAAATAAACGAGCGGTAACTACAAGCAACGGACAAAAACAGAGTCTCAAATTTACTTGTGGGGAGCCCCCCTGAACACCTGTAGAATCCATTCATGTAGCCTGAGCTACTTTTATAACCGGTCTAGACAAGAAGAGGATGAAAACTAGCCTATATATGACTCCATTGTCAGTTGCATCCCTGCGAGACATACATCAGTTTCCTTAACATGTTGAGCACATTTTCAATGCAGACCCACCTGCCCAAATATGTGTCTTTTCATGCAATTGCACAGATGGCATAGCAAATGAGTATACTGGCATAAACAACTTAAAGTCATACACTCTTGACAAAAGGTGATAACCCAAAAAAATCCTTCAAAAGTAACATTTAAAAATGTTAACATATATGTCTGTTCAGTGCAAAGAAAAACATGCAGAGATGACAAATGGCAAAGCAAATGAGTATACTGGCATAAACAACTTAAAGTCATACACTCTTGACAAAAGGTGATAATCCAAAAAAAAAATCCTTCAAAAGTAACATTTAAAAATGTTAACATATATGTCTGTTCAGTGCAAAGAAAAACATGCAATGATGACAAAATATTTTATCCATTCTATACTGAGCTTTAAGGAGTTTGCACAATGTACCAAAATCTTTTAAAGTAATTATTTGTTTGTTATTACATGAACGGTTTATGTGACGCTGACCTTTTTGTTATTGTTGTTGTTGCTACTGGAGTCGTCGTCCGCCTCGACCCAGGTGCTGAGCAGAGGACCAATGTCTCCTCCCAACATGTTGGCCACAGCCTCATCTAGGCATACCAGGCCCCGCTCCACCAGGTCTGCTGCGATGCGGTAGTGGTGGCCTAAAAAATGACAACAAGAACATTCTGTAAGGACATGGCTTCTAAAAAGACTATTTGGTGTTTCACTCCAGTTGCTGATGAACTCTACTGATGAGAATCAAATAAACATGAAAAAGACAAACATGGATCATGAATTGATTTATAGATGGTCGATATGTCCTCTGGTTTCTATAGTCCTCAGTAGTTTTATAAATATGCTGTTCATAGCTTCATCTAAGCACACCAGGCCCCGCTTGACTAGGCCTGCCGTGATGCGGTAGTGATGGCCTAAAGGAGAAACAAGTACATTATGTAATGATTTGGATTCTATAGTCCTCAGAAGTCTTCTAACCACGTTAGTCTCTCTACCAGGTCTGCTGCGATGCGATAGTGGTGGCCTAAAGGAGAAACAAGTACATTATGTAAGGATTTGGATTCTATAGTCCTCAATAATCAGCTTCATCAAGGCACATTAGGCACAGAGTCAATCCCTGGAGACAGAACAAAATAAAAAATTAAAATCAAAACCAAAACCAAACCTAATACAAAATCCAGAGAGTATTAAAGTCAAATACGCTGGATTAAGATCTACTTACAAGCCATCAGCGCATCAGGTCAGAGTACACCTCATAGACAACTTTTAACACACAATGAGATAAAGAATAACTAGACGCTTACTTTCAGGCATGGCTGTAGAATATATAAGCACAATCCAAACCTAGAAGAAACTCTCAATTATGTCCTTGCAATCATTTCTTTTGTAAGACTAGGTTTCTAATCCTATTCCTTTATCCTTTACACTGTGACACAACAAGGGGAAAAATATCTAATCAATTCTTTTCTCTAAGGGATGCATTGTTGCTCCCCTCTCTCACTTACATAATGGGCTTTATCCTCCTGAGGTAATAGGTAAGGGGAACTCCCGTTAATGAGCCGCTGGGAACTCCCTGAGACACTTAACATCTCTCTTGAAGAAAACCGCTTGAGCAAGCTTGTTTTCGTTTCTTTGTATTGCGACCACGTCATTTCTTGTTTACCCCAAACATTCTGTATGCTGTAATAACTAGGTCTGGTCTGACTGAAAGGACCTGTTTATTAAACATCACTTTTGTCTGCAACATTACAAAAGTGCTCAACCTAAAATTGCATTTTGTTTGGAACTTCTCACTTCAGGGACCAGGAGTCAGTCTATTTTGCTGTTCACAATGGATGGAATTACTCTCCAATGTAATGCAATGGAAATTAAAATCTAAATCACAAATCTAGTACTTCATGAATTTATAACTATTTTAAATTATCTTCAGTCTAATTTGTGTTTATTCCTCCAAAATTTGTGGTCCATATATCTTCCACGGGTTACACTTATCACTGTAATCAATGTTAAGTAATTGTTTGTCTCAATTACAGACTAGTTATACTATTTATCATTACATACAACACACCATTCTCTTTATCATTCTTTTTACATAATATTTGGTGTATGATAGATCCTGTTCCCTCATGAAAGTATATCAAGAGATCATATGCTTTGTTTTAACTCTTAAACCTGCCACTGTTGCATTTTTGTGACTAAGGGGTAAAGTGCTGCTGTCGCAAATTTGCGACCAAACTGTAATAGAGAAAACTGTAATATGAAAACCTCCGGCACAAAGGGGTTTTACCCCCGGCAAGTTAAGAGTTAAGAAGGCTTATTGGGAACAATCAGCCTGTGGTATGGTTGTGAAAAACATTTTGAACTAAGTTTAACACCTCAGAGGGTTACTAAATCAGAAAAATAAGTTCCCACTAATCCATGTAAAATTATCCACTAAAAAAAGATTTTCACATTTGTTTGCCGAAATAAAGTCTCATTTTGATGAAAATTCGAAAAAACGCACGCCTTCAGTGACGTTAGAGAAGTCAAAATGCCATAAATGCCAATGGCGTGAATAAAAATTTTTATTCACGCCGTTCAAACAATACGTTACCAATGGGAGCCCCAAAGCTTGTCCGAGGTTTGTCCGAGTAGCAACAACTTATAGATTCAAAGTGCATTCCATCCATTGAATTTGAATGACAAGATACAGGTGAATGCAATAACTCGTTACTACGCAGTTAGGGGAAAAGTTGTGAATACATTACGAAAATGGTCTATTGTTAACTTCCGTACAATCTCTGGCATTTTGACTTCTCACTGGAGGCGTGCGTTTTTTTTTTTTGTTTTTTTTATTTAGTAACCTTCTAACAACCAAGCTAAGATACCAATTCAAGGATAAAATATAACCTCCTGGCTGAAGGTGAGTAGCTAGCCCATGAAAAACACTTTCCTTGACCTAATGTACAATGTACATTTAGCATTAAAATGGTCCTAACTTCTGCAGGAAATGATGCTGGCTGTTCAGAAAGTGACTTTTACTTTGTACCACATCCTGTGAGTTATCTTAACTAAACATTTTGGGCGATGTGCTAACAATGTAATCTGAAAAGCTGCATACATAATAGCTGGCTTCCAGGGTGTTAAATATACACTCCAGCTCAAAGGAATTGGCATAGGAAAAGGGAAAGGGAAGAAAGGAAAGGAGCCGTAGTTTTAAACCGCGGTATATTTTGTCCAGTTCAGCATCAAAAAACATGATGTTTTAGCATAAAACACATCATGTTTCCTGCTGAACTGGATAAAGTATGTTGCGGTTGAAAACTGCGGCTCATTCCCTTTCTTCCCTTTCCCTTTCCCTATGCCAATTCCTTTGAGCTATATTGTACCTTCTCTTAAATCGACAATATATTTGCTATAATTACAACCAAAGTAACAAAACATTATTACAATTCACAAGTTTATTGTTGTCCCCTTCAAATTTGGTGAAGTAACTATTTTGGCCTCTGGTTTGCTGCACAACATTTCACATGTAATGTAATCTATAAAATGTTATGGAGATATCATTCCACAATCACAATTAAGTGGGAACAGGCTGCTATAATATTTGGATAATAAAATGTTTATGCTACAAAGCATCAGGAATAAACCAAGAGGGCATTGTGTATTCTTTATTGACATTTGTTAGTCTTGACTCATTACCATGAGGTGGAGAAGACACTTCCAAATAATTACTGAAAGTAAGGTTATATATTTCTTTTATAGTGTAATTATCTATCAATAATTGATGATTTTCCTGCCAGGCAAAGATATGGTGGAATGTCATGTTTGGTAAGCAAATGGTATTGTCAGGTTCAAATCAATTATCTGCAGCAGATAAATGTTATGGTCCTCCTTAGTCAAATATTGAAAGCTTTTTGAATATTCATGTATGTCAAGAATATCACTTGATCATATCACAACATGTGCCCAACAAATCTCCAACTTAACAATGTGTACTGTTTGTTGAGTTACTATCAGTCAAGATAGTAAACTGTTACAATTGATATAATATTAATTACAATGTGTGTTTAGAAGATGCAAATTTCATAATGATATTATATATTGTCAGTGACCTGTACATTTCATTTTGTTAGTGTGTTTGCATTGAAGTAAACAATGTTGTTTGAAATATGAAAATGTACAAAAGCAGAGCCCTTGGTCGAACAGTGTTCTACCATTGAAGAGGGTACCCTGAGTAAATAACATGTAGAAATAAATACAAATAAATTCATGTTTTAACACCTAATATAAATATGTTAGATGCATGATATACTGCATATAAATTACAATAGGTTTATGTTATCTCATGTCTATTTCCATATATGATGACACTCTTACAGTAATTCTCATAAGTGTCAATATTTCAGCAACTTGAGAACATGCCAAAAACCAAGAAAATTCATATGACCAGCAAAGTGAATGGAAATGCAAACCCTAGTAGCAGAAAGTTGATCTACGTGCCAAAACCAAAAAAATTCATATGACCAGCAAAGTCCAGTCAGTGAATGGAAATACAAACCCGAGTGGCAGAAAGTTGATCCATATGCCAAGACCTAGAAAAGTCATATTACCAGCAAAGTCCAGTCAGTGAATGGAAATACAAACCCTAGTAGCAGAAAGTTGATGTACATGCCAAAACCAAAAAAAAAATCATATGACCAGCAAAGTCCAGTCAGTGAATGGAAATACAAACCCGAGTGGCAGAAAGTTGATCTACGTGCCAAAACCAAGAAAATTCATATGACCAGCAAAGTCCAATCAGTGAATGGAAATACAAACCCTAGTAGCAGAAAGTTGATCTACATGCCCCAAAAAATCATATGACCAGCAAAGTCCAGTCAGTGAATGGAAATGCAAACCCTAGTAGCAGAAAGTTGATCTACATGCCAAAACCAAGAACATTCATATGACCAGCAAAGTCCAGTCAGTGAATGGAAATACAAACTCAAGTGGCAGAAAGTTGATCTACGTGCCAAAACCAAGAACATTCATATGACCAGCAAAGTCCAGTCAGTGAATGGAAATGCAAACCCTAGTAGCAGAAAGTTGATCGACGTGCCAAAACCAAGAAAATTCATATGACCAGCAAAGTCCAGTCAGTGGATGGAAATACAAACCCGAGTGGCAGAAAGTTGATCCATATGCCAAGACCTAGAAAAGTCGTATTACCAGCAAAGTCCAGTCAGTGAATGGAAATGCAAAACCCTAGAAGGAGAGGGTTGATCCACAAGGGATTCCATCATTGCCAAGTTGAATTCACTGAAGAAGTTTGAACAACCAATGAGCCACAGATAAGCACAACTCGGTGTGATGCTCCCAGATCACGAAGTCCAACATTTCGCCTGGCACAATAATAAGGTATCATAATTTTTTACCATGAGCTTATGAAAACAAAACTATGATCTATGTGAACTTCAAATGTCAATAAAAATTAAAAGAGTTCTGGTATCTGGGAGCTGGTGATAAGGATCATAATCATGAACATAATATTCAGCATCATAACGAGCGAACATTTCATCTTTGGACAAGTAACAAACCACCAATCAAAAGAAGACAATAAAGACATTTTACAAAGAAATTTTAGGTATACACCCAGTAGTACGGATAGCATGCTCTATCCTGTAAATGAATGAAAAACAAGTCACAAGAAGTCATTCATTTACAGGATGGAGCACGCTATCCTTAAAACTGGGTGTATGCCTAAAATTTCTTTGTAAAATTGAAATTACCCCAGAAAGCGCTTTCACTAATAATAAAGACATTGTCACATGATAAATGATGAGCTGTTACATACATGCAGTGACACACATACTTCCAGAATGAATCAAGTTCAAATAAAGAAAGACAGGCCATACCAGCATCAAAAATGTGCAAACTCCCAGACCAAAGAATGGATTCCTCAGAAGATCTTCATATCCTGATATGTTCCTTTAAGTTCCTTTCCGCACGAATGGATTCCTCAGAGGGTTTTCACGTGCCGATATGTTCCTCTATATTACGTTAGGTATGATCGCTTTCCAGATGCCGGTCTCCAGTAGGCAGCACACAGAAAAGTACAGATGAGTGTCACTGTCTAAACATTCTCCACTTTGCATCAACATAGCGTCCTCAAGAGTTCCCTGGGAATGGGAGGGGGAACGCAGGGGGGCACGCAGGGCAGGGGGGAGCTGAGACACTGGGGTTTGCCCCCCTGTCTCTACCAAACCAGATAACTCCTCTGACACGGCTTGACATCAAGCAAGCAATATATCCCTGTTTTCACCACCACCACTCCACAGATGGTTAAATGCTAGATGTGTGGAGGGAGCGCACTATAATGCAATGACCAAAGCCCTAGGTTGACGGCACGCTGAAACAATGATACCAATTAGACAGACTCAACAAGTTATACATAGGGAGTGTTACAGGCCGGCAAGCTGCCAAAAGGAAACCAGAACGATATCAGCAATCCACTTTGTGCAAGCACTTGCATGGATTGAAACTGGGCAATGACATTGGACATATAAGGGAATGGAAGGAAGGTATGGAGGCACGATGCAATTATATCTGTAAAAACAATGACAGGGTAAAAGTGGAAGTGGAGTGATTGGACACGAAGCGAGCGGAAACAGAGACTCAGGATAACGGTAGGAAGTTCAGCCAAGGGCGGTGAAACTGGTGACTGATTCTGGGGGTGAAGTATGCCCAGTTCACACAGATAACAAACAGCCATTAGCCTATATGATGTGGCACTTTCAACTATGGTGGTGGTAGTCGGGGGGGGGGGGGGGGGGGGAAGGGGGGAGTCTCTTTATCCTCCCCTTCCTACCTTCTTCTCCTTTGTACACACAAATTTTTGTACACACACAATTTAACTCTCTGTGTGCCATGTGTGTGCTCTTTCACCAGTCATACACACAAATCCCATAGAGCAACATTTTATGTGACACACTGAAGGTCAAAGACAGGGTAGTCCATTTACAAAAGCCATGAAACTCAGAGTGAATCAGTAGTATATCGTAACGTCAATGCACGTGAAATCTTACAGGTATTGTCTCACATGTATACCTTTTCAGGAAAAGTAAAAAAGACTTCCCGTTTACGTTTGAAACACCCGGTTTTGTAGTGACCATGGTCTAGGTTCATATACCGTTAGAAGAAACCATGAGTGTTTCAAAAGGTCTCTCTCATAACGTTGTTTAAGCTGGGTTTATCAAATTGATGGGTTTGTAAATCCACGCCAATATGACCCTTTTCTACTATGGATTCCTCATCATAAAATTTGACCCATCATCGGTGGTGTAGACAGGTCATCACATCTGGGATATAATGCCACTGCCAGGAAGAGAAGTGACTGGAGGAAGGGGGGGGGGGGGGGTAATTGTCCCCTTTCCTAAAGTAGGAGCATTTTTAACCTATGATCTCTTAGATCTGTGAGAGAGATCCTGCCAAGCATTTAAAGTTCATCTCATATGGTAATTTCAATGAAGGCAAAGTGCTACATGAAGGTTAGGGAAGGAAGGGGAGGTCATAATTAGATTGGCTGGTCCACCAGAGTATGTGTCTAAAAGGGAATTCCCCTATGCATGATAGGATACCTTCAACATGTCCCTAATTGGGGGAGGTACTGTCTGAGAGTAGCTTATGCTGATCTCCTCTGAGGACTAAGGGTGCGGACATTTTGCATTTTAAAGAGTGAAAACAAAGGATTTTGAAGCCCTTCACTAAATGCAATACAAAATACCTGCTTTTGTGAGCAATCGTACATAAAAGACAGGGAAGGTACATATATACTGGAGTCCAGGTAGGACATTCTGGAATACCAATTTGGGCTCTCATAGGCACCTCTTAAGTTTGGGGGTTTTCCTTAAGGAAAACTTACAGAGGAATTTAAAAATACCACCCCTGTATCCATCATTAATGGGGGAATTAATAACTGTATTCTATGCATTACATTATTTACTGCAGATGTGAATTCATCATAGCAGATTAGGTAAGGGAGAGCTAAGCTAAAAAAAATTATATCATTACAAAAGCTTTTTGCCTTACCCTCCTACCGTTCTACAGAATTCCGATCTACCAGCTTGTCACATTAAAAAATCACCTCAAAATGATATATCAATAGTATTCAAAATCAAGATCAAAAGGGGTGATTACGGCTCATAATTGTGGAAATTCAGAGACTCTACCAACAAATTCCACGGTATAGCTTTATGTTATGGCTTAACTGAAACTGACATATCAATGAATGGTAAAATCAGGGATGTGTTAGGAAGGAGAAACAACTCGAGTATAATATATTCAAACATCTATATGGATACTAAAGCGTGCTAATGAATGTCAAAAGCATTCCACAATCACTACAATGCTTTGATGTCCCATGCGCAGCACCGACATTTAGCTGTTGTCAACTTGGGGAGCAATATCTTTAATTCACTGTTTTGTCTCTGGAAGCTATGTTTCTCATCACATTTTTGTGCAATTTTCAAGAAAGTTACGGGCAACACCACTAAAGATGCTGTACTCGGTCTTTTCCTAAATAATTGTTGAATGATGCACAAACTGAGATATAAGATAATATCCGTACTTACACAATTAACAAATTTCTTCACTTTCCGCAGATTTCCGCAAATGTGGGATTCAATCATGATCAAAATTATATCCTAAACTGTTTATTTTCATTAACAGAGTTTACGTGTATTTGCGTGCAACTGAGATATTTTAGTAGAAAAAAACTGTTTATTTTTGTTCGCTGATATCTCTTTTCCTCACAAAAGTATTGATGCAATCCAACAGAACTGGACAAGCGAAATAAGACTCTACATTTCTTTTGTTCTATCTGAGAAACCGTTGCTACGCAATCCTGTTCGTTATTATTAAAACATCTGAAAAGCACATGTTGAGAAGACATTTTTTTCGGCTGTGCCACGCATGGGTTCAAAGGAGGAAAGTTGTTTCATATCCTTCCATAACACATCCCTGGTATAATCAAGAGGAAAACATGATTACTGCACATAATGTTGTAACATTAGAGATTATACCTACAGATTCTATGGTGCAGCTCTACATTATGCCTTGACTCAAACTAAACAATGATAAAATCAAGACCGAAAAGCATTGCTACAGCTAAAAATCATGGAAGTCAGAGAATCTACTGACAGATTCCAATGTGCAGCTATACAGTATGACTTGGTATACAATCAAAAACATTGTGGACTTGTTATAACTCTCTTATATACCTCATATATGGTCATATAAATATTCTAACGGCATATTCTAGTAATTTTGGTAGAAGAGAAAATTCCTTCCCACTTCCTAATTTAGACCTGACACTCAAAAATACTGAAGGGAAAAAGAGAGACATTTGTGGCCTACATGTAGCTCCATTCTGGTTTGATGGTGCATGCATGTGCATGTAAGAGGTTTCAGTTCGGCGTCTGTGTTTGTAGACTGTAGACTTGCTGAGGGGAATCCCATAATTCGATAAAGCTTTATACAAACACAGAATGATAGACACAGACAATACCTTCAAGGCCCTCCTTTATCATATCAGCTCTGCCTGAGGGTGCTCACGTTTTCCCACCATATTCTTAATATCACCCATTGTGACACCCCCACTGTGATATCCCCCAATGGGTTTTGTGAATAACCTACCTTTGCGTTACCATCCATGATAAGCATGTATGGTTTTAAATGATTGCTAGAGTTCCATGCTAAGCTCTCTATGTGCACATAAATCCTGCCCTGTATAAATGATGTACAGGGCGTATAAAAAAAATGGTGCTCAAAGTTTAATAATTTTAAACTTACCCATGATATGAATGTAAGGTATAATTAAAGAGTAATGACTATGTTTTCATTTCATACCAATCCCGCATCACAAGCATCATGCATGACTGAAAACATTATTCGAGAAGATGACATGTTAAAAACATGTTTTTGCAAGTTTGTAAGATATCCAAATGTTAGGTGAATGAGTGATTTTGTGTTTATTTTTAATTAATTTTTTTGTTTTAAAATGATAACAATGATTGCATATGACCGCATCGCTTCGGTTGTGAGCTCGCATTCACGCACGTATAAAAACCTATTACGTAAACAATGCTTCGTGAGCGCTGATGCATGCCGGGATCGAGAAATTTTCAGGCTCATGAAGACGGTCCGAGCTAGCTCCATCTAGCCCAAGATTGCTTGGGAAATTTTCTCGACCAAATAGCGAGCTATTTTGCCTGATCTGGCTAATGAAGACGCAAATAGCTAGCTAATTCGTGATCTGGCTAGCTAACCCGATCAGAACAAGCTCGCTATTTTGCCCACATCGGGCTAATGAAGACACCCCTCTTGTGATTTCTTCATGTGGGGAAATTTGAAGAGCAAGGTGTTTGCATCTCCTCCTCGTGACCTCATGGAATTACAGAACCGCATTAGACACAAAGTGGATGTTTTGTGAAAGGTGGAGGTGTAGGTGCATGAGCTAAGATTTAGCAATCATTGATATCACTTTAAAAAAAAATGTAATGCAAACTAAACACAAAATCACAAATTCACCCAACATTTGGATATCTTACAAACTTGCAAAAACATATTTTTGACATGTCATCTTCTAGAACAATGTACTCAGTCATGCATAATGCTTGTGATGCGGAAGTGGTATCAAATGACAGCAGAATTGTTACTCTTTAAGTAATTGCGATCACGAGTAAGTTTAAAATGATTGACCTTTGACCTTCGAGTGGCTCTTTTTTTTATACGCCCTGTATATGTGTTTAATACTAGTGCACTGAAGTCCCAGATCGAGCCGAGATCACAACATGCAGGAAGTTTTTGCTTTGTTGGCATACTACAATTGTATCTTACTACAATAGAGGTACAGCGGAGGCCAAAAGTTTACATACACCCATGGAATTCAATAAAATTTGTTCGCTTGCCAAATATCATAAGACTTACTATATCTTCAGAAATGTAAATGCTTACATGATGGATTTGGTATCAAATGAAAGAGCTTATTAAGCTCTTTCACATATTAAATTGGAATGCTGTTGGGGTTAAATTATATTTCAGGTGGAATTTTCTTTGAAGAAAAGCAAGTAATATTTGTGCAAAATGTATTTTATTGTGTGTTATTATATTTTCAAACATCATTTCATAGAAATACATAAATGTCAAATGTATGATTTATATTACATTTTCTACCATGTTATGTCATCACTGAACAAAAAAAGTGTAATCTGAAATATTTGTGCTGAGAAGTATCTTGAACAAATATGAAACATTTTTGTCAATTTTTTATTTTTAATTAGTCTAAAATATGAAGATTTTGGTGAAAAAATAACACCTAAATATTTTTCAGCTTCTGATGACAAAGCAATGAGATGAAGGGGCATGACATACTCTTTTGTTTGATATTAAATTCGTCATGATAGCACAGATATTTTATAAAATACAGTAAATTGTATAATGTTTGGTAAGTGTCAACTTTTCTTTGAATTTCCTGGGTATAGGTAAACTTCTGGCCTTAACTGTAGTCTGACTTCCAGGCTGTTGGGCATTTCTATCAAATTGAAACTATTATAGAAAAGAGTCTGGCTGCAGTAGACTAATCATGGTCAATTCCTTCTTCAGGGCCATGTTGCAGTTATGCATTCAATGATTGTCACTTACCATTAATGCTAACTACCATGACAACACATGGCTGTCACCATGGTAGTTACCATTGATGGTAAGTTACAATCATTGAAAACCTATCAACATGGCCCAGCTCCAAAGAAGAGGAGACAGAGTACCATAATCCATTTTTTCAGTTTGGATTAAAAATATCCAACAGGCTTGGAAGCTAGGCTACAATAGAGGCAGCATTCTCATGATGCACTGTAATGGATCTACCCAGTACTGTACTCCAGTGTGTATGTTCCCACTAAGTAATATTTATGTGTTTAGTGCTGCCTGCGCTACCAGTTGTCTTAAGAGAATACGCTGTGTGAACTGCCCAAACGACTGCCTTTTATAGACAATCTAGACTACCTGGTATTACCCGTTCCTTCATCAACTCTCAACTCCTGACACGATTTGTTATTTCTTCAAAAGTACACAAGGGAATATTAGTAAATACTGCATATGAAAAGTGTGTAACATTCAACAAATATATGTACATTTATGGTATGCCCCTCATAAAACATACTTCCTCAAAACTCCACATTATCTTTGCTGAAACACAATGTAGACTCCATCAAAAACATGTCTGATACAAGCTTTCTCAAAACTGCAGTAAATGCAGGCATTTTTGCAGAATGGACATTAGTGCAAAAATAACAAGTACACGACAAGCAAATCAACTTGGTACTTACTTTACTACCGGTAGTTCACTGCAGCATGGAAGAAACATATCCACTACAGGTATGAGATTGTTACTGGGTTACAATGGTCTATATGTACCATGGACCATGGAATCTCAACTAAAGTTGCATTCATGCGGTTCAAATGTTCAGTTCAAGGTCCGTATTGACTGTACTGCAGGACCCCCGCTGCCTGGTAGACAAAAGCATCTTAAACCTTGGCAATCTAGCTAGAAACAAAACTCATTTATAGAAGTGATCATAATAAAACGCTCCGAGTATGTAAAGAAATTTTGTTCACATATTTCCTGCTGTTTCCTCTCAGTTCTTTGCTTTTTGACACCTGTCCCCATAATTTATCTTCTTCTGGTTCCCTCTGTTTGAAAATGCCTGTCTGTCTGTCTGTCGGTCTGCCCTTCTCACCGTCTCTGTTTCCAGGGTGGTTACCAGAAAACCTGTTACGCCTGGCTCAAAAGGGCAGAATGTCACGTTTTGTCAGATATCTGTGCTGGACGTGTGGTACACAACTATGGAACATGTAGCTCAAAGAAAGCAAAAACAATAAGAATGATACGACAGTCACTGATACTGATTTTACGCATGGTGCAGTAAATTTACACATGGCACACAATCACTTTCTAGACCCGACGCGTGGTGTTTGCACCACATGTTTTTTCTACACTGGGGACCACCCTGTCTGTCTCTATATTTTGTATTTAAGTTTCCCCTATCTCACTAATCTGTCTGTCTCACCTACCCACTTTCTGTATTTCCCTCTCACAAAATCTCTCTCTCTCTTCTTCTTGGTCTTCTTCCCTCTCTCTCTCTCTCTCTCTCTCTTTCTCCTTCTCTTTCTCTGTCCCTTTCTCTGTCCTCCTGTCTGTCTGTCCCTCTCTAGGTCAATCTCACCTTTTGTCTGTCTCTGTCTCATCTTCTCATTCTTCCTCTTCTCTACCCCCCTCCCCTCCCCCCCCCCCCCCCCCCATCCCCGCCCTACATTGGTTTCACTTCTTATATGCCTCATAATTTCCATGTGCATCTAAATACAGGGGGAAAAAATACCTCATTAAAAAAAATAGAAAAATAAATATGTCAGAATAAAAATGGTGAAAAAGGCTGAGGGAAACAAGAAACAAAATAAGAAGATAATGTTTTTAACATCATAATCACGCATCCAGTAATTGAAAAGGGATGCACATTTCAAATGTTTGCATGCGAAATATCATTTTTCTTGCAAATAATGCATATGAAGGTCAATACATGTATGTCATATGCAGTTTCAAGACTAAGGATGACTATGGATAGACACTTAAACAAAATATGTTATCCATCTTCTTTATCACATGTTCCTTATGATTTCACTGGTTACCAGTGGATTTCTATGATTGATGTGCTTTTTATACCATCATGAGGATTTTGTTCGAGACAAGAACTCACTTTGACAGGCAGAAAGGAGAGGATTTGTGTCAGGTAGGGAGAAGAAGTCTGGCCCAAGGATCTGATTTTCTCTCTGGCTGCTCCTTATCAGCTGATCCAACCAGTACTCAACCATTTCCCTCTTCCCTTCCCTGCAGGCTCGGCATAGGAGAAGCCGTAGCTCAGAAAGGTCCTGCAGTAAACCTGTGGATGAGGGAGGGGATGGGGCAGGGGAAGGGGGGAGGAGATGGTTACTTGGAAGGGGAAAGGAGTGGAGAAAAGAGGAAAACAGTGGGAAGGAAGAGTAGAGAGGGGCATGAGAGGGAAGGAGGGCAAATGACGAGAGGGGTAGGGGAAGAGAACGGAGGACAAGGGAGGGGGAGGGAAAGGAAGAAAAGGGAGAGGACGAAAGTTGAGATGAAGAGATAGGAGGGGTAAAGAGGGGTAAAGAGAGAAAGAGGAGGGAGGGGAAAGGAAGAGAAAGGAAGAGAGGAGAGGGGTTAGATGCAGTAAGGGAATGGTTAAATTGACCAGAAGACAATTGCGAGGGAAGGAGAGAGGGAAACAAAATACAATTGGTGGAAAAGTGAGAGAATGGGAAGAGAGAAGGAGAGAGAAGGATATAAAGGGAAAAGAAGAAGAAAGGATAATATAGGATAGAGGTAAAGAGGGAGAGGGCATGTGGCCACAAATATAGTAAGACAGGAAAATAGGAAAGGGACAGGAGAGAGATGAACGAGGTACAGAAATGGAAGGGAAAACCATCAAGAGGATGACAAAGAGAGAAACGAGAGCAATATAGATTCAGGAACAAAGAAATAAAGGGGAAAGAGCACGAGGTGGAAGAGGGAGTGATGGAATCAATAGCAGATGATATAAATAGAGGGAGGACGTTGCATGGGTGGGAGAGAGTGGGGGGAGGTCAGAAGGAAGAGTAAAGGAAGAAGAAGAGGGACAGATATAGAAGAGCACAGAGTAGTAAGAAGAACAGAAGAGTGAAGAACAAGGAAAGGACAAAAATAGACACACCATTATATGGGAGGAAAAGAAACAAGTGGATGGTATTGAGTAAGGCAGAAGGAAATAGGGCATAGGTAGGAGGAAAGAGGGAGGGAGTATTAAAGTTGAATGAGTCAGGGAGGGTGCGGGGAGTGAAAATGCACGTGGGCATGACGATGACAGACAAGAATGTTAAGGGAAAAGGTGAAAAGATGATGGAAAAGATGGAAAAGCAAGGCAGTGTCAGAAAGATGGTGGGGGAGGGGAAGAGTAGACACCAATTGAAAATAATGTCAATTGTGTGGAGGAGAAAAAATGCCCTTTATTTTTTTTAATTTCTTGCAAATTCTTCTAGTCCCTGGCCAGATGTTAATAAGATATATGCCACTGGTGTAAGGTTAACGTTGTATGTCAATATAATGTCCAGCATTTGAGTTACAGACAAGTGAATGATGGCATGAAATAATGTTATGCATACAAGATATCAAGGGAGGCACAATTTCACAGGAGAACACTTATTGATCTGGGGGGCATTTCATCAAAGGACTTGTCGGACGTTTTATCCGACAAACTGTTATAAGCTACTGAAATGCTTGCATCTTATTGGCCGAGAGCAAACTTGTAGGATAAAATATCCGACAAGTCCTTTGATGAAATGCCCCCCTGGACGCAGAAAAGACTAGACATTTGAGAAAAATAACCCGTTATAAGTCACGCATCATTCTGAAATAATTTCTTCTCTGGGGTGTTTTACTTTGTTTGTGTCAGACATTTTAGAAGTTCTGTAGGGTGCATATTGTGCCATCTGCCCAAGCCAAGGGGTGGCATTCTGAAAGAAAGCTACACAACAGCTCAAAGGAATTGACATAGGAAAAGGGAAAGGGAAGAAAAGGAAGGAGCCGCAGTTTTAAACCGCAGTAAATTTTGTCCAGTTCAGCATGAAACACAATGTTTTAGCCGAAAAAGCATCATATACTTCATGCTGAACTGGACAAAATATACTGCGGTTTAAAACTGCGGGTCCTTCCCTTTCCCTATGTCAATTCCTCTGAGCTGGAGTGTAAGTCCAAAACCATCTCAGCTAAGATAGTTGGTATCATGAAAACTGACTGTGTTATTAAAGTCAAAAACTCTGCCACTATGGCCAATCCCAGTTTTGGATCCTTGAGGACTCAAATCAAAAGTTAAGTTTGCCTTCAGAATATTACTGCTTGTTTTTACCTTCATCCATTGCAACGAATCTGGTGATGATATCCAACCTTCCAGAGATGGTAGCAACCTCAAGGGAACTCTGACCCTAATCAAAAGAAAAAATAATGGAATGTGTTCAGATTATCATATCTTAAATGTATCATCTGACACAAAGGATAAATACAGTCTGATACATAGCAACAGGGAAAAAATTAATTCAACTTTTTTTAAGAGCTACTTTTTGGGCACATTGGCCAATTTGATTACAATTTTACATTGTGTCTATGGGAATTTGGAGGGCTCTTTAAAGTATTTGTGGGGCAAAATTGCCCCAAGCCCCAGGGGGAAAAAAATATTTCAAATATTTGGGGGGTTACTTTGTGAGCATATTGGCACATTTGGCTACAATTTTACATTGTGTCTATGGGAATCTTGGGGGCTCTTTGAACATTTTCCATGGCTCTTTGAAGCATTTCGGTGGCGAAATCGCCCTGAACTCCGGTGTATTTTTTCCCTGCATAGGAAATGAGAGAAGAAGGTGGAGAGGGGGACTGTAACTGTAACACTGTTTCCACTGCAAATATTTTCAAGAGAAAAAACAAACAAAACAAATCTATATAAGTAATGTTCCTGGGCTCTGCATTGGTTCAATGAACATCCCACAAAAAATATTTAAAACAATACTAAAACAAATAAAAATCAGTAATCCTAACAAGTAATAATCATTACTTCCATATATGCACCAAAATATAATGCACATATTTGCAAACACCTTTACCAGGAAAATGCTTTATTCACACTAAAATAATGATGTATTGACACAATCCAGTTTACCTGTCTTAAGTCAACATATACTGTAAGTGTAATAATTCTTATGTACATATACAAAGCAAACACACTTACTTGTACAGTACTTGGTTTGAACCACTTATAAGACAACTTATCGGATAAATGTCTAGATAGAATGCAAAGGTCTAAACACACACATTCTGCACCAGTTAAATGTTTAGAGCCATGGGGACAGCAATGCAAAATCTGATTAACCCTCTGCGTTCTAGATAAATGTTGCTCTATGCTAGTTGTGTGTATCAATTGTGAAAAAAGGCACGTGTAGCACACAAAAACGAAGCAAAAAATGAAACAGAGCATTGGCAGTCTAGCATAGAGAATAAAAACATATGGTTTGAATACTAGCCCAGACACAAGAAATGAAACACAACTTTAAACATTACCTTTGAGTTCTACAAATTTCCAGTCACGCAGGGGCAAACCAATAATAGACGAGTCGTAAATCGTTCCTACCGCAATAAACCCCGCTGACGGTATGCACGCACTAATGCAGTTCTGATTGTATTTATATCCATAAATGGAACAAGAGTTTCTCTTTCTTTGATACCCACTCCCAAGTATTGAGCTCTTAATCACACCAGTTCACATGATACAGAATGTGGTCACGCAGAGAGAGAACGAAAGACATGGAATAGAGAAACTGAATTCTAGATTACATTCTTGTTAATTCAGTAAGCACAGAGAACTTGGTGGCACAAATTTTCACAGGATGTCACTATCGATACTAAGTACTTCCCTCTAAAAATACCAAATTCCTGTTATTCTTCCGCAACCACTTTCTTTCAAAGACTTAGACTAAATAAAAGTTTTGGGGGGCTTTACTGAATCTTTCAATATTTTTTTATCTCTTTAGCTTCAATTTCATTTTCATTGAATTCATCTGGTTAAAAAAAAAAGAGTAAAAATGGAGATGAAACTGTGAAAAAAAAAATGAGCTGTGCAAAATGATCAATACTATTGGGCAATAATCTCTTTTAGGAGATTGAAGGTCCTTTTTTTAGCAAATGTATGAAGGCTTTAATTTGCTGTCTGAGTTCTGCAGGACTTGAAGTAGTTAACTGTGGGTTAAGTCAGGCAAGTGGAAGCATAGTAGCATGTAATAACTTTATTTCCATTTTGACCCCCCCCCCCCTTCCCCCCACTGACCCCACCCCACATGAAACTCTTTGATAATGTAGGCTGGTCACGACAGACCTGTTTTGAGGATTGGTTTGTCTAGATTTGCTGTCATTTGCTCTCACCTGGGCATTTTTAGTTCTTGGGTCCATGCCCCAGTACAGCAACAAGAGCGCTGAGTCGACGTCCCCCTTCTCACACACAGCATGCAGGAATCCAAACCGAGCATGCCTCTCCTCCCTTTCCAGCCCTCTACCCCCCTCCTCCCTCTCCTCTACTGACCCCCTCCTTCCCAGGGCAGCCATACTGGTGAGGGGGTCACCATCTTCTGAGTGGGTGTAGAGGGGGAACAGCCGCGACTTCACCTCCTCCTCTGGCAGGGTACGCATGAAGCTGTTTGCTGCCCTCACAGGCTCAGGGTGGGCCAAAAGGATTTCCAGCAGGGCTGCACACACATCTGTGTAAAAAAAAAAATAATAGAACAATCAATATACCGTGACTGATCTATAAATTCTTTGACAAATGAATAATGTTCCTTTCAAAATGAATTCTTACACTTCAACTGCTCTCAGACATTTTTAAATTGCATTAAGGTACATGTACGTAAATATAATTGTAATTACAGAAACAAGTTACAGAAAGAGGTGACCATCCAACCGCAATTGTGCCTTGACCTGGGCGATATGTATAAACAACTGTTTTCTCTTGACAAAGAATATGGCCACCAAAGTTGACCTTCCACTAACATTTTGACCCTCAAGAATATCATTACATGTACATGTACATAACTCTTAACCTGCCGCTGTCGCATTTTTGCGATTGAGGAGTAACGTGCTGCTGTCGCAAATTTGCGACCAAACTGTAATAGAGAAAAACCCCGTCAAGTTAAAACTTAACACAGAATTCATTGGAACTTAAAGGGATAGTTCACCCTGAAATTATTTAGGTTTCAATAAAAGGAGACACATGAAAGAAACATATTTGTGATGCTTTGACGAAAATTGGTCAAAGGAAAAGAAAGTTATTTGATTTTGTGACATCACTTGGGAGGTTCTTTCCCATATGTTGTTTACAACTTTTTAGGAAAATGTCCATTTTCTTAAAAGGATATTTATCATTACACATGTCCATTGGATTTATCATTAGGCACATGTTATTACACACATCTTGCTATGAAAAGAATGTATTCCTGCATCAAAGAGCACAGAAAAAGCAATTAATGGAAAAGTAGTACACAACATATGGGAGAGCACCTCGCACGTGATGTCACAAAATCAAAACTTTAAAATCAAATAACCTTCTTTTCCTTTGATCGATTCTCGTCAAAGCTTCACAAATGTTTCTTTCATGTGTCTCCTTGTATTGAAACCAATATAATTTCAGGGTGAACTATATTCCTTCGAACTCATTTTCAGAAATTTCAGGAAGCAAATGTGTAATATCCAGTTATAAAAATCATGCATGTAATCGGCACTGGTACACACGTAGGGTTAAGGAAGCTATCAATATCCGTCTCAATCCCAACAATTTCAATCGAGACAACGGGATCGATATCCCCGATTTTTGGATTCGTACGATACGCCGCCATGACACTCCTCGCCATGACACTCGACCGCCTTTCGATACGACTTAACAGCCCGTTGTTAGTCTATAGCCAGCCTTTGTTACCGCCCAACAATGTGCTGATTTTAGCGACTCTTGGACTTGTTGGTCGCCCGTAATTACCGGCCTGTGGCTTTGTCCTTTTTGTCCTTTGTCGGAACTTGTTACCGCCGGTCAATGCGAGGCGCATCAACGGTCTACTGTTGGTCAAGTACCCGGATATGCCAGCTATTAGTATTGGACCATTTATAGTTGGTGCGCTGCACTGACCATAGGGTATTTAAACCCCTGCTTACTACAATTTTGTATCACACCTGACGAAGTGTTGCAGCGGCACACGAAACGTCGTGATCTTTTCGATACCGTTTACCTTACAAACGATTATCAGTAGCCATCTATCCGCAATGAGTAGCATATTTAGCATTATTGATGCATGTAATTATTGACTGAAATAGAATTTAAAATGCATTAACTGGGGCTATTTTACAATCTCTGGGGTACAAAATGAATACCCTGATGAGAAATGCTTTGCATCACCTACAAAAAAATTACTTTTTTTGTCATTCATGGGTTGCTATTAATCTGTTGCTCATATTCAGATTTTCCAGCTTTGCCATGCACACCCTGGACCAGAAAGAATGTCAACATTCGCCACGGAACTGCAGTAACAAAAGGGGTGCATGGCTTCTTTGTGCCCTTTAAGTTTTTTTGCACTTGATTCATAGCCTATCATTTTTTCTTCAAACAACAGATTATGTGGGAGTCGTGCTGCTCAGTATCTCAGTGGAGAAAAGGCAGCCAGCAATTATGCAGCCTCAGGAGAGAATGGGTTAAAGTCATCATGTGTATTTTGTCACTGATGGGCATTCCTGAGAACTTGCACTTTGACATTTAGACTGCACATTTACATTCAACCTAGGCAGAAAAAAAAATGCATGCATGTGACGAGTTTTATAGACACGCATGCTATTGTCCTCACACACAATGCTACAAGAGTGCATAAAGCAATCTGCAAACATGCGACCTGAACTATACTCAATGACTGTAGTGTTCACATCAGGCTGATGGTATCTTGCCCTTTTTTTTGATACTACATGTCCTGCAATAGAGACAGATACGTGTAAAGGCAATATACACATACTTTTTGTGTCGAACATTTTTCATAAACATCTTTGTAAGAACATTTTATTGTAAACTCAAGAAAGTCAACTGGAAGGCTTTTACCCTCGTGCATAGACACTGAAGTATTGCCAGAATTCCTACTAATAAAACTGTCAAAGTTTATCATCCAATTTGTATGAAATGTATAGCAGCAGAATTTCTTAATTTGACCATCACCTGTGACCTTTGATCTTGACCTACATGTATGACCATCGGCCTATAATATCTGAACCAAAATAAAATCAGTTGTGTCCTGTCATATATTAGCATTGTCCTAAGTCTGGTTAAGTTTGGTCAAATATTTCTCAAGCTATCACATAAAAAGTGACACTTCAGGAGTTGACTTTGACCTGTGACCTTTGACCTCTCTCACCTAAAACTTAAAAAGTTAAATGTCTTGTCATGAATGTTTTATCACTATTGTACAAAGTTTGGTGATGTTTGATCAAACATTTCTAGAATTATCACATAAAAAACATAAATTTTACAATTAGACCTTGACCTATGACCTTTGGACCCACAATTGAATGAGTTCATTGTCCTGTGATATATGTTATAATCATATACCAAATTTGTTGAAAGGTTGGTCAAACATTCCTTGAGTTTATCATTTATCCTGTATGAAGTGAAATGATAGAATTTGTACCAAGAATGAAGAAATTCTGTCAATTTTTTCTCCAGTTAATGTGGCAACAAGATCAGGGCAGACGAATGGACAGAAAGACAACAGCTAATCATAATGCCACTTGGCCTCTGGAGGCACATCAAGAAATAGACAATTTTCTCCTGAATGTTCAAATTTTCTGAAACTCGGGTAAATTTTTACCCAAGTGTATTAAGCACATACACAAAATGCACTGCGACTGATTAACTCTTTATGTGCCATAGTGCATATTTTCTCAACAATGAAGCACATACATACACTACAACTCAACGGGGAAAGGGAAAGAGAAGAAAGGGAAGGAGCCGCAGTTTTAAACCACGGTATATTTTGTCCAGTTCAGCATGAAACATCAATGCTTTTTAGGCTAAAGCATCATGTTTCATGCTGAACTGGACAAAATATACCGGGATTTAAAACTGCGGCTCTTTCCTTTTCTTCCCTTTCTCTTCCCCCATGCCAATTCCTTTGAGGTGTAGTGTACTTGTAGAGCAGCCATTTGTCTGGCACAGATAGGGTTAACAGGCAACACAAAATACTGACAAAATACTGACAAGGCTGACATTTTTAAGTTTGACTTTGGTACCTTTGCCATTCACAGGTGTGACACATAATTTCAAACACTTCTAGACATGGAGCATAATTTCAGTGGCCTTTTACAGGTATCTTTGTTTGCACTAGGTCTAGGTTATTTGCAATTCTTTGCTGAATGTATGCTAATCAGGCTGAGCAGCAGACACTCGTTTGAAATTTGGACTTACATACATTTTGTCAAACATTCCCCTTCAAAGAAATTGGTGTGGACAAATAATATTTTACCCTGTATTCAAACATTCCTGAAGTTCAAAACAAACATTATAATCTGGATCATGTCAATTGAAACAAATTACTGGTATCAAACTTCAGATTGATTTTTGAGACATAAATAAGACATAAGAGCTGAAGCCCTCTTCAAGGTACCTGCCTGTGTGAGGGGTGGGGGGGGGGGGGGGTGAGGGGGTGAAGAAATTACACTGGGGCTCAGGAAAAATCAACCCCTGCAATGTCAAAAAGACACCCCACAAATAACAAAGGACACCTTGCAAAAGATATAGGCTATGCTAAACACATCTAAAGCTGTTTTGTCCATGACATCAGACTTGAAAAGTAGCTACTACAAATATCTTGTAGGGATGGGGCGGGGGTAGAATGGGGGGGGGGGGAGAGGGGAAGGGGGGAGCTTTCAGGTACGTACTGTCTATGAGGTGCTGTGATGGATGAAGCGCCCCTTTTTTAAAGTGACCCCCAAATGACCCCCATCCCTCCCTCCACTAAAAAAGTCTTACCTGTAATCACTCTCAGAGGATAAATAGGGTAACCCTGGACACTGACTCAGTACTAGCTGTCTGATTCTTATTTGAAAGTAGTAAATAAATCTAGATTATGCAACAACAATATTGAATGAGGTATGTGTATTGTGGTGGGAGGGGGGGGGGGGGAGGTGTATGTGCCATCTCTGAATAACTTCAGATGCTCCTCATTTCAGGATGGATCCTGCTATGTTACATGGGTTTGTACATGTGGTACATTCTTCATCAGTGGGAGCTGTGCCTAGGGAATAGTAACAGCATCTAGTGGCCACTGTAACGGTTAAGGTCATATGAATCATCTACCCGGCCCCCACCACTACATGATTTGTATAGGTCAGACTTTGATCACCCCCCCCCCCCTCACACACACATACTCACACAAAACACAACCCCTTGTCCCCCCCCCCCCCACACACACACACACACTACATATACTCTCCCCCCATCCCCAACAGACACACACTCCATATACATGTAACCCCCCATACACACACCCACACCCACCATCGCCCCACCCCCCTTCACCATCATATTTACACCATTACCGTATGTGTATACTGTTCTCTAGCATATCACTGAAATGCACAAACATTCACAATTTCACACACAGGCATTGTCAAATCAGGACTTTGGTATTATACGTATGTATTTGCGACTTAAAAACTAAATCTCTAATAGTTCTGTGAGCCTTGTTTTTTTTACCCTATTAGCAAACATTTCTATCTGCAGTGGAAAACATACTCCTGATTTCTTAGAAGTGGGGACTGATTCCTAGAAGTGGGGATTCCCAGCAGGTAATGTACCGATGTCCATTGCATATCATTATACAAACAATGCACAGTTATGAGTGCGTTGGGGCTGTGCAGCACACAAAAGGAGGGTGATTTCTGGAGCCCTGGAAAAGTTTTAAAGAGCCCCAAAATTCCCATCTACACACAATGTAAAATTGTAGACAAATCAGCCAATGTGCTCAAAAAGACACCCCAAAAAATTTTGAATTAATTTTTGTCCCTGTCACAAGCTTTTTCTAATAACAGCATTAATATTATCGAGTCAGTTTGCAATGTTTAAAGTAACTTTCTCAATTGAAGTGTTTGCCAAAACTAGACTAACCTGCAAACTTCCACATGAAATTGATTGTTTGATTACCATCATCAATAATGACATGAAAATGTGAAACTACAATAACATGACATTTCTATTGACAATTTCTACATGAATACTTAACACACATGTCGTAATAACATTATAAAAACTGTCGTGTCAGAGATGATTTATAACTTATGGTAATATGGAGTTAAATATAGCACATGTGCTAGTCGAGCCTGACTCGCATTTGATTACAAATCTGTTGAAGAAAAAAAAATGTGTTTACAGGAAAATAGCTTCATACTTGAATTGTACATATGTATCACTAAACTTTTTATGGAAATAATTTTATCATCAAATTCAAAAGAAGTTCGAATTACAATTTGATTAATGGTTCATACAAAAAGATGTTGCATTTTGTATGATTTGTAAGTAACAGAAACCAAGTGAATATTAAAATATGAAATGTAATGAAACTACATGTACATGTTTTTTTACAATTAAATGATAAATCAAAGTAAATGTACGAGTTCATTCATTAATAGGAAATACAAAAAAAATGCATTGGTCAATATAAACCCATTAAAAGTCACTTTTGATTTCCAATATTGTGAGGAACATTCTCAAACAATATCATCTTTTATTTACCATGATATTTACACTAAACAGGGCTCTACAAAAAAATTTTTTACCACTTGCCCTTTCGGGCAAGTGGTAAAAATATTTGCTTGCCCGTTTTTTTCTTATTATAACCTTTGTTTTTCACTAATTCTTCTGTAGAAACGGCATACCTTATCCTGCCGAATTGTAACATACTTTACAGGACAACTGAACTTAACAATAGGTATTTACACAGAGTTTGACAAGTTACTAGTGTTTGTTTTTAATCATCTGAGTCCATCATGTTTAGCACTGACTCTCCTAACTATAGTACTCTTGCTTTCACTTGAAATGAAGCACACATACGCCTGACCTCCCTTAATTTAATAATTGGGCATGTTGGGAGCAGACTCTGCTCACTACATGTAGGCAGGTATAGGACACTTTCACAAGACTAGAGGCATTTAAAAAAACACATATTGATGACACTGACTACACCACATTAATTGCATTGTAATTTTGTGGCAAAGCTTGTCATAATACATGTAACTCGTAAGCACGCTGACAGGATTATAAACAGTCACATTTCAAAAGTAAAATGTCTAACCCTAGACAACTTCTTTGCTGTTGAATTCATCCAAAAAGTGATTTCTAGGTCTGCATTAGCATCCGTTTAGACACTATATCCTGGGACGGCTAGGCGGCTAGCTACCCGGGACTAGCCGCATAGCCGTAGGCTGTCATGGATACACTTAGTTATGAACTAGCGGCATGATCTCCCAGTTTCGTGCTTGTCAATACAGAAAACCTTAGAGTAATCAGCCCGATATTTCTGGGTAGGGTTCTTGGTAGATGTGTTAATGTTGCCGTTTCAAGTGTACTGGTAGCGATCAAAATCATGGGCAAATCAATTAAATCATTGCTGCTCCACGGCAGGTGTATGTGCTGAACTCATACAACAATCGCTTACACACGTTTTCACATTACAGTCCCATATGTAGTAATCCACGTAAATACGGTATGTGGGCGCGAGACACACAAATAAAGACAGCTGTTACGAAAAATTTCACATCGGGCATGCGCGCATTCGCGATTGCAAGCCAGTGCTTTGGCCTGGTAATGCGGGTATCGCTCATGCGCAGAATTTATTTTTCAGTTCAAGATGGCAGTGTCCATGGAACGGAGTTTCAGACAAATTTTCATGACAAAATCTCAGTGATCTCACTCCAATTTCGGCTGTGTTTGCCTGGTTTGACATGATACGAGACACATTCACATTAATTTTCTCGCATATGCGTAAGAACAATGTTATTTTCATATTTTTTGGTGAAAAATAAGCACTTGCCCGGACGGGCAAGTGTCTTTGAGAAATGCTTGCCCGGGCGTCATTTTCACTTGCCCCGGGCAATCGGGCAAGTGGGTTTGTAGAGCCCTGCTAAATGTGCTTGACCTACAAAAAGGACACACTTCCATTGATGCAGGGGAAATCATTCAAGATTCCACGATAGTACAAAAAAAAACCCTTCTATTCCTCTCATACAATGTGGAATGCCAACTACTACCCACTTTTAAAGGTCAAGATCGCTAGAACTCCCAGACGGAGGCCTATCTAGTATTTACTGGACGCCCATCCGGGATACACTACATGGGGACTAGCGATGGGTTTCTTGAAAATGCTCACCTCAATTCTAACTTGATAAAGCGCTGTTTTGCCTATACAATTGATAATTCTGCCCATTCAAGGATATAGCTAAGAAGTAACAATCGGTGGATATCATATGGGTGCGCAGGAAACTTACTTAGTTTTATGCAAATACTGCTCATGTAGGATTAGAGCCCAGAGAGCGCTCTCCAATTTGGAACCGAGGTTGTCATAATTTGGAGAAACCTGTTCCAGTGGCTAAACAAGGACTGATTTTGAAACATAAAAATTGAAGCCTGTGTGAATAAGACCTACATGAACAAGAAAGATAGACCCAAGCATTCACCCCCTACCCCCATGCCCCCCCCCCACACACAGACACACACACAGACACACACACACACACGCACACACACACACACACACACACACACACACACACACACACACACACACACGTATGTATGCATATACAGTACATGTACGACACACATGTGTCATATTTACAGAAACCACAAAAATTATGGACAATTATGACTAAAAATACATTTTCCATATTGATCAAAAGGTAATGTGCTTGTTCCCTCAATGCTCAAGGAAAAGGTTAATCTTATTCTTTATTTTTTTTTGCATGTTCACCCATAAGTTTGTATGAATCCACACTATTGGCAACAATAGCAGGCGCAACAATCTCACAAGCTTTCCACAAATTCCAATTGCCATGAGCGAGTCAAGTTAAATTCAGAAATTAGACCAATAAAGTCATTCATTATATTATAGGTAGACCTCTTAGTCTGCCGATTTGCAATTAATCAAGTGATTATTATCAACTTTATTAGTTTTTACATCAAACAAAAGGGCTAGCAGTAGGTGTAAACACAATCTCCGACATGCACAACAGCTCAAAGGAATTGGCATAGGGAAAGGGACAGGAAAGAAAGGGAAGAAACCGCAGTTTTAAACCGCGGTATATTTTGTCCAGTTCAGCATGAAACACGATGCTTTAACCTAAAGAGCATCATGTTTCATGCTGAACTGGACAAAATATACCGCGGTTTAAAACTGTGGGTCCTTCCCTTAATTTCTTCCCTTTCCCTCTCCCTATGCCAATCCCTTTGAGCTGTACTGTAGTGTACATACCTTCCCACATCTTGCTTGTCTCCATTGTCTCTGTCCCTGCATCCACGCGTTAGAGCTAAGATGATAAATGTCCTCTCCTTCGTCATGTGATGCATATGAAACACAAATTGTCCGCTCGATCACGTAAGAATTGAAGCCAGTAAATCCAGGTCCACAAGATTTTTCAAGTTGCCGTCCCTATTGTTGTGATATCCAAGTACTTC
Source organism: Arbacia lixula (assembly GCA_963669155.1). Classification (NCBI taxonomy): domain Eukaryota; kingdom Metazoa; phylum Echinodermata; class Echinoidea; order Arbacioida; family Arbaciidae; genus Arbacia; species Arbacia lixula. The sequence continues at coordinate 13,690,172 of OZ022578.1, forward strand.
TGGCAGTCCTGGCAAAGGTTTTCCATTAGAATAATTATCCAACAGGCTATCTATTTAACATTACTTTTTAATGATAAGCAACCAGATTTAGAATGCCCTAGTTGACCCTCCATTTGGTTCAAAAGCTGGGCTTAACTTTACTTTCACCGTCCTAGACTAGCACTATAGTAGGATAGTGCTACTACTAGTGACTAGTCATGCTTCATGGTAGTACTATTTTAGCTACTAGTAGTAGGTCTACTCTGTATAGACATCACGTCGCACACTGGACACAGGCAGTTTGAGCAAAAGATGAATATGCTATCCAAAGGCAAACAAAAGTCAATCCAAAAAAAGCTCAACAAAAATCGTAACCCCTACACGTGTATATCTAGCGGCCTACTCACAAGCAGACGACGCGACAGTCCACCGGTCGCTAGTTCCTAAACTAAACAACAAACGAGCGTAACACGCCTAACCCAATGGCCTGTGCATCGTGCAATGTACCTCTGTTCACGATCCTTGTTGTACGGCAAAACTTGTTGTTCACAGAAGCAACCACCACGCACGTTTTTCTCCGTTTTAACTCACGAGCTATCATCTGATTCCATAACAATTTATTGTTGTTGGTCAGTGAAGTCAGAAGGAGTATGTTTGAGGTGATAAATAGCCTCAGATTTGCGAATAATGACGTTTCGGCGCACGACGGTTGTTGACCCACAAAGTTGCACGGCAAATCTTTGTGCTCAAACTACTAGGCAATCTTTATGGTACTTCGCGTGAGAAACCGTGATTCCCCGAATTCCAGTTGTCGAGATGATCTGCATGGGCCTTCGGAAGAGCGAGGGGGTAGGAGGGGGTGGGGAGGGTGGTTGAGGGGGGGGGGGGGGGTGTTACTGGTCAGCCACCCGATGTCATGTTGGCCATTGCGGTGAAGGAAGAAGACTTCCCCCTTCCCATTTCAGTGAGAGGATTTAGAATTGTTTCTTTCATAATGAATCTTTTAAGTAAGTTTGACCAGCGTTACATGGATTTTCCGGGCAAATCACGGAATTGTTAGACACGTGCCACTGACAGCATGAGGTCAAACTATTCTTAGTATATGGGGGGGGGGGGGGGGGTATATAAGTCATAGGCCCTACTTCCGTTTGTAAGTAGGTCTACATAATTCAAAAATATCCCCACCTCTCTTCTATCTACCCTCTGTACTTATGTGTCCATCTCTGCAGGAGGCCTATATTTTGTCTCCTAATACTCCCCCCCCCCCCTGTTCCTGCACGCACATACATACATTCACTCTAGTGTCTCTTACTCTCTCTCTCTCTCTCTCTCTCTCTCTCTCTCTCTCTCTCTCTCTCTCTCTCTCTCTCTCTCTCTCTCTCAAGTGCCCCCCACAAACAAAAACAACAACCAACAAACAAAGCAAAAAGAATATGCTACTCCCAGTCTCTCTCCCAATTTTCAAGACGCTCTTTGCAGTATGACCACTTTACAGGCCTACATTATATTTCTGCTTATCATCGTTTATTTTTTTCGTAAATAAACATTAACATCAATTACATTTTTTTTTAAATAAACTAATGCATGAATCAATGCAATAGGCTATTACACAAACTATACAATAAATCCCACAGAGCATCAAATATTTGGGTGGCAGATAAAAAACATTTAAAAGAAGTTAGCAGAGTATTTCTTTTTTAGATTTTGCGACATTCAATTCTAGTAAAATAGCTCTATAGGCCTAACTAAAAAAAAGGGGGGCATATTGCAACGGCAGTGCCGGAGTTTATCTTGCTTCTATTATATATGACATTGAATGTAAGAAAACAACACAAAAAATAAGATTTTAAATTGGGGAAATGTATATGATAAGAAAGATAACGAAATAAAGAAGAAGTGGTATCGTATCTTATCCGAAGATGTCCCAATCTCATTTTATCGCCCCCCCCCCCCCCCAGTTCATTTCAGTGTCTTGGCCACTTTTTCCTTTCTCGATTGACTCAAGGACTATAATTATGCTTTTGAAACAATATTCATTCACGTGATTCTAACTCTGCATCTGAGATGAAACGAGAATGGAGCGATTTCGTGATGAAGGCTCCCGCACGTCATGGCCTCCTGTAGATTGACTTTCCTTCAACATCCTGTCATCACGAAACCGATAATGCAGAACACGATTTTGAGAAATAAATAGCTAACCGAAACAAATTAAAGGATGAATAAATACAGAACAACAAAAATACTAGTCCAAATCTGACGCAGTTACAATAAATGTACAATGACGTAATGAAAATTCCATTAGGAAGCTGCCACTTTCTACACACAACCATCGGATTCCGCGGGTATCCGATGAAAGAGATGCCGCCTTCCATTTGGCGACCCCCCTCTCTCTCTCTTTCTCTCTCATTCTCTCTCTCTCTCTCTCTCTCTCTCTCTCTCTCTCTCTCTTTCCACTCTCTCACTCCCCCTCCATCACTCCCTCCCTTCCCCTTCCCACCGCCCTCTCTCTCTCTCTCCTTCTCTCTCTCTCTCTCTCTCTCTCCCTCTCTTATCTCTCTCTCTTCTCTCCCTCTCCCCATCTTTCTCTCCCTCCCCCTCCCCGTCCCTTCTTTCCCTCTTCTCCCTCCCCACCCCGCCCCCCACTCTCTCTCTCTCTCTCTCTCTCTCTCTCTCTCTCTCTCTCTCTCTCTCTCTCTCTCTCCTTCCCTCTCTCGTTCTCCCCCTCCCCCTTCCCATTTCCCTCCTCACGGGAAAATAATGGAAGACGGAAGGTTGTTTCGCGCCTTTGTATCCAAACTAGTCATGCTCTTACGTACGTACATGAAGTAGCAGTGTATGAGAAGGAAACGCGCCAATTAAACTCTCTAGACTAGAACCGATAGGTGATAAATAGGCCGACACGCACAGTATCGTAACGTTCCCTAATCGTGTTTAGGGTTTAATCATAAACATGAGGAGTAAAAAGGAAGAGACGGAGGGAGCTATCTAGAAGGATAGAGTGATCTAATGCAGGTGTATACTGTTGCACATTTTGAAGATTGTCCCAACTTGAACTTAAAATTCTCCTACCCGTGTAACTATTAATGATTTTCACAAAATTAACACAATTTTTCTGAAATATTATGATTAGTCTCCATACTCCCCTTGACTACCCCCATTCCTATCCACATTCCCATCCCTACCTCGACCTAATATTTTTGTTTTGTTTTGTATCTGTTTCTTATCTGCTTCTTATTCATATCATTGGCGTGTATACTTAAATATGAATATGACAACATTGTATTTATGAGGTTAATTGGGCAATCTCTCCTCCTTTCTTTTCCCTCATCTTTTCCCATTTTCGCTTGTATTTTCTTTATGATATTTTTTTTATAAAGTGTAGGTAAGGGTTATATATAAAGCAAACGTTGCTTTGAGTGCTGCATTTGTTTTGTACTTTTGTTAAGAAAGGTGTGGCAACCCTTCAAGTTATAAGCTTATATTCTCATACCTCTGCATGTTTCAATGAGTACGCGTATAAGTATATCTTAATATTTTGTACTTATCTTGAATAGATTGTTATTCATATATACATTATATGTCATTGGTTGTCACATTATTTGTTGTTGGTGAACTATGCAGGAATGAATGAATAAATCAAATAAATACACTGCCTTATGCGTGTCGGAAAACTCGAGTTCGTGATAAAAACAACAACAACAGCCTCTGCCTGCCAATGGATTTTGAACGAAATAACCCCCCCCCCCCCCCATCCTATCCTCACTATCACCACAATGTCCAATTGTTATAGTACATGTAATTTGTCAAAATTATGTCCCGTGCTCAAACAGTGCGTACATGATCATATATAGAATATCCAAACCACGTACGCGAAGCGAAACCAATCAATCTGTTTTCCTGAACTGACTAAATATCCCTTTGTTGATTTTCGTTATATCTGCTCGTAAAGACTCTTCAGTATAGAATATAGTGCTCTCTATAATGACTAGTTGTATTTCATGTATTTTACTCTAAAAGAGGCAAGACGACACAGGGTCACGTGAAATAATTGTCGGGACGAACAGGAAGGCAGACAACGTAAATGTGACGACCACATGATAGTTACATCAAAGTAAACTCTTTATATATATGCCACGTGTATAATTTATACATAATAAATTCCATAGAGCATCAGTTTGCCTCGCACAGGGCAGAATCCTTTAGGTTTTACTCATGTTGCGTCATACCAGGGGTGTTTAAGTTACATCAGTACATGGAGGACCATCAGCTGTTGAATTAAGGGAAATTCATTGTACTCCTCTTCTAATCACAAAAGAATGCTTTTCAAAGATTTTCTCCATGATCTCTTATTTTCGAATCCGCCAATTCTCTGGATAAATTTTGCCTGGATTTGATGCATAAAGAACATAGGATGCGCAGAAGACATTTTAGAGTAGTATCCTGACCCTATATGATTGCGCAGTTGAGACATGTAATACCTACAATGCATTTTTAAAGATTAAATCGAGGAATATTGAAGCAATAAGGTAAAACGGCTCTAAACGTGATATCAATTTGCAGTACAAAAGTTTTGATTTCATACTGTTCCACATCATATTCCATAAAAAAAAAAAAATGCTGGAAACGTTTTTCCTTTCAGACAGGTCACATGAAAAACGTGCTCAACCGAGCCCAAGCTAAAATATTTTCATCTCGAAACGTATCAAAATTTATTCGCTTGTCTTTTTTAACTACATAACAAGCACTGCGTGACAAAAAAAAGAAGAGTTCATTAGCGAAAGCTAAAATGTATATGCATGCTTAGGAATATGCATAACCCATTGTAAAATCCATGAGGACATAATAACGCAATTGCAAAAGCTGCCAGTCATGAATGTTGAGTGACGGATTCAAACTTCGTTCAACATGTTCAAAGAGATGAATATGAAAAGACCATTTTCGTTATGTATGCAAATTGTATTCACGTCGTTCAAGCAATATATAATGGTGACCCCAAAGCTTGTCCGAGGTTTGTTCGAGTATCAACAACTAATAGATTCAGAGTGCGTTCCATCTATTGAAACTGAATCACGAAATACAGGGGAATATAATAACGCGTCACTAGGCAATTAGAGGAAAGTTGTGAATACATTACGAAAATGGATTATTTCTTTAAACATCATTGGTCATACGGACAACTCCAATACAAATCTGTAGCCCTATGATATGTCCCGCGTTGAACAGCAAACCGGGCAAACCTTGTATGCCAGCCAATCTTGTTTTCCTATATGGGACTTGCGTGCATTATTTGTAAGAGAAAACACGTGTACGCGGAACATGTAAAGTTAACTGAAGAGTAGTTTATCGTTTGTGTGATAGGGCCTATTGACACATACATGGAACATCCATTCCTATTACATGTATTACACAGTCTCCGTGGTCCAATTGAATCATAATATAAATATTCGTCCTTTATATAAATAGAAAATTGACTGTTGACATGCCGGTATGAATCGAAAAACGGAACCAACTGAACATGTCTAAAGTGCAAGCAAATTTGTTAAATGGCCACATCGGCTTTTTGCTTGATTGTTCAACACCACAATCGGTCACGCTGGTGTTAGGGAATACTATGAGCTACGTATGGTGTGTACTAAATGATGAACTTGATTGCATTAATGAACCAAGTATTGTTATTATTATCGTCCGGTAGGTCAAATCTGATTTACTTGATAAATAATTTGAACAAGCAATACAAATATTTCCGTATTTAAAGAAGAGAATAAAGTTACTAACGCTCTGCCGGAAGTGAGGAGGAGGGCCAGGGGAATAAAAATCAACATGACTGAATTAAGAAGGGGAAAGTAATGTTGCGCTGTGACACCCATGCAAACCTCTACATTGTCAATTTACTTCCATTGAACAATCTTTGACGTATGTATAGTTAAATTATTCTTTCCTCTCTCGTTAGAATGTCTAATTTGCCTCATCAAAAATGAAATCTGCTTTTATTGAAGGAAGTTTGGTCATTAGAATGTCGAATTTTCCTCATTAAAAAAGAAATCTGTTTTTATTGAAGGTAATTTGATTTTACGTGATTGCAGGGCAACAGGGGAAGCATGATTTTTGGACGCCCCCATGATATGGTGAAGAGAACAAAATAATGAACATCATTTCAATGCGCTTCATGAATCCTAATAATTACCAAAGATTACGTAATAATGAAATAAAACTGCGATATTACAATTGAAAAACGCTGTATACTTCGTTAAAGATTGTCCGTCCCTTTTTCAAGCTTAAAATTTGAAATTGTCTATCACGATCGTAACTTGAAGAGAGTGTGATTCAAGACCATTTCTAAGAATATAGCATGTTGAAGCTTTCTGTATACATGGTATATGTGAAAATTTCAGCCGTTAAAGTTCAAACCGACCTTTTTCGTACTACGAAAAAACTATTAGTCTTCGTTACAGTATCTATGTGGTTATTATGCATGTGTGAAATCCTAATTTTATGAGTAATTACCAAACTTTGGAGATGATTCCTTCTATAGAACATTTTTTTTTTCTGAGAATATAGCATTGATTAATAAAGCAGATATTTCAACACAAACTGCTAAGAGCCTGAGGTAAAGACTATTAATCAGACGCTGTTTACGTGCATTATTTGAATTTTACACTACGTATCAAGTTTCAAATTATGAATATACAGCTTGCTAACACTTCTCTATATGTTTTGCCAATGTTTCGATGGTTTCGTGATGATCTGAAAAAGGGACGGGCTGTCTTTAAAGGAACATAATATCAATTAAATGCGCTTCATGAATCTTCTTACCAACGATCACATCATAATGAAAATGAAAGTGAGTTGTTATAATTGAAAAAACCTTTTCCCCGAATTATTAGGCCTATTTAAATGCGCCTCATGAATCCTAAATATTACCAACGATTATATGAAAATGAAAATGAAATCTCTGGGTTCTATAAACGCTACTCTGACGGAACATATAGGGTATATTGCGACATCATTGTGACTATGGCCATCTTTCATCACTTTAGTATCCCTGACCCTCTTCAGACTCCTTTTCCAACTTTTTACCTTTTTTTAGCCATTATTTATATTTTCAAAAAAGGACTCAAATTTTCAATATTTAAACTATGACATTTTTTTTCATTTTTTCTTCGATTTTTATGACAAGAAAACACCTGTGTTAGACATCGAATATATATGTATAAAAAGTTAAGAACTTTAATAATGACTGAGACGGGGTCAGCGCTAAGTCTGGCTGTCTAGGGCTATATTCATGAAAATTTACTAAGCCCAATTAGTTGCTACAGTGCATTCAGCTACATGCATGTTTAGTTACCGACTAGACTAGTAAGGTTTCATGAATATGGCCCCTGGCTGTTGGGGATTTCGAATCCAAACTGTAAAAATGGAGTCTAATAGCGCTTACAGCAAACAAGTCAGTACTTCCTTATCCTCTTTATCCTAGTCACCTTTTCGTAGAAAAAAATGGAGAATGAAATTAGTCTCCAGCAGGATTAATAAAGGCCTTTTTATTAAATAGTGTGGATTAATATGAAATAGAGCCTAATCCATGCTAGGTATGTGCGTGCAAAACGGATGCGGCTCCGATCACGCGGAATGCGGTGTATATGCCGTTACCGCACACCGTCAGGAGTTCGTGACGGGTGTGCAAAAATAATGGCAGAAATTAAGAAAGTACTTCAACGCCGTGGTATCCCACGTAGTCTAAACGCACTAAACCCTTGAAGAATGACAGACAAACATGACAAATGGAATTCAATGGGATTTGTGAATAATCATTTCTTAATTGTTGTAACGTCACTTGCGAGCTACTCTGTTGTAAGTAATTATTGTGTATTCATTTTGTCGGAAGTTTCATTTTCTCAAAACGATATATACCATTTTACCTCTGCATTTGATATATCATTAGCCATATATTTTTACACACTCACTTAAATGACAAAGATTTATTCCTGCATTAAAAAGCAGAAAAGGGGCAATTTATTAAACCAACAGATAACAATTATTACTATATAGTACATGTATAAGAGAGCAGCTCGCAAGTAACCTCACTAAATTAAAACCTTAAAAGATATTTTCGTCAAATATTCAATACAATATTTCTTTCATTTTACTGCCTCAATTATCGGAATCAAGTTCCCTGTAGGGTCGCCTTCCCCTTTAAATTGCCTATTGTAGTCTCATGATTCAGACTCCGCTTTATGCACAGTGGGACGGACATAATAATATGCCTGCGAACTGACTTCCATTCTAAAACGTAGCGATGTTAGATAGACAGTAAAGATGACATCACTGAATGGCAAGCGGCAGGGGTAAAAACCGCTCTAGTGTGAACTTACCTTTACAGCCGTTGTTGTGACAAGCAACAGCATGTTCAAGTGAGGACGTACAAGCAACAGCATGTACCAAACCGCGTCTCAGTGTGAACGTACCCTAATTGGATTGCCCCCGTGGCCATGGGAAGGGAGACTCTTCCGGAGGCTGACATTTCCAGAGGAAGCAGGAATTACGGGTGAAGTGAAACGAGGAAGGGGTGGGCTGAATTGGGAGAGGGTGCTGAAGAGTGAACGTTGGGGGGGGGGGGGGGGTGCTGAAGAGCCATAATAACGAACCCTAGTGATTATATTTCCATCTGATAATGCAGTCATCACAACCGTAACATCAGTCTGTCTCAGATCAAAATATCGATTTTGAGACTTTTGCAGAAAATCACAATGGGAGTCGCTTTCATTAACTGGCGAATGGCCAGTCTTAAATGGCATGTATGTGTATATGGGCAAATCCTTAATTAGTGGACAAATTTCAAAATTTAAAATGTCTCAATATAATATATCGAGACATTATAAGGTAATGGCCCGGTCCCAGTGACATTTAGGATGGATTGCGCATAAATTGCGGATAAAATTTGATTACAGACGCTAAACATCCGCAATATTCATAAAGTATGCTCTTACAGAGGTAAGTGTAACTCACCAATTTTGGTATGTTGTATATTTTGAGAGTGCTTTCATTTGCCCTCATTTTTAGTGTTCAGGTATCACTTTTTATCGAAAAGGTCTTGAGCAATATAATTTGGCAGGAAGGTTCTTTAACTTATTGACTAACTTCCGTGTGAAAATCTCATTAATCCATCCAGTCATACACGAGTGAACACACACTGAAGGCAAAATCTTTTCGTTGTTTATCATCCATCTCTGGATGCACTAACACCTATCCCGACACCTAATCCATTGTTCTGGTTGAGTGAGCACCGTTTAAAAAATACTCATCCCTCTTGAGTTTGAAACTTTTAAAAACCCTTTATTTTGGGAAAAAAAATGTAACATGACATGTTATGTGAGCATATGTGAGCACATGGTTGACTAAAAAAACTAAAAAAATCGCACATGAAATGCCAAAATGTATTGTTAAAACGGCATGAACAATTACCCTTGTGACTTTTGAAAAGTGACATTTTTGCCTTTAATGTGTGCTCACCCAAGCATGACTGATTGGATTAGTGTGATTTTCACATGGAAGAGAGTCAATAAGTTAAGGAACACTCCTTTTAAATTATTCTGCTCAAAACTTTTTCGATCAAAGGTTGTGGTTATGCCATTTTGCTTCGGGGAGGGGGGACTTACCTTTTTTGTTGTGTTTACTTTAATTGCAGTTTTATTGGTGTCTAAAATGCTTAGTTTGAAAAGAAAGTCATCTGAAATCAAAGAATACATATACTTTGTTTAAAACAGAAATATAATTGAATATATAAAAAATAAATGAATAGCAAAGTTTTTTTTAACAACATACAAAGAGTAATGTAAATATTGGTGTGTATGTTCTCGCAATTGATACAGAACATATTTCTTGTAAAAAGAACCATATCATATCAATTGGTATGACCTCAGTACTGAAATAGTTGGCATATTTTGTTTTAAATGTACCTAGTTTGAGGAAAATATTTTTGCAAAGATATACGTGTCAGCTGTTTCCATGTACTTTTTATGTATCGTAACTAATGGAAATTAAAGTTCAAGTTCAAGTTCTTCAAAACAAATTTTCATATCTTTTGGGGAGATTGCAATGTAGGTCTGAACTTCAGGTACTGACGTGAAAAAAATGAAAAAATTAATGTCAGTGCATTTTCCTACATGACTTAAACATATTGGTCAATGTACAATAATGTGTAATGTAGTTAATTGCGGAATTGCCCAAATACATTAATTATATAGACATGCCAGGGCCACAAATTTGCATGACATGAGTCAAGATACATGCACATTAAATTACAGCAATAATGGTTTTCAAAATGGTTTTAGATGACTACATAGTCTTGAGAATATACCAAAATTACCCCAATAGAATTAAGTTATCCAGTTTATAAAGGCCATCCTATTACTTTAACGACATTTCAAGCGTTTTATTTTTAGTAAGACTGTGTCGACTTATGAGAATCAACGTGTGTTTAATTTCATTTGATACTTGTCGAATACATATAATCACTTTTCCTGTTGGTATGTTACAAAAATCGTAAAGTTTTTGTTTATTTCCTCATCATTGTGATCACACTGGGTACAAATGATCCTTGGGTAATACCACATGTGTCTTCATGATGCTGATGGGGTCAAAGGTCATCTAGGGGTCAAAAGCTCAAATGATATGAGGCCATGTGCATCATTATTCTCAAAGTTTTCGTTTGGCTTGCTTTCATTTCTTTATTTCTGCATCAGTTGTGATCACACTTGATACAAATGATCCTTGAGTAGGCCTAATACCACATGTGTCCTCATGAGAATGATGGGGTCAAAGGTAATTTGTTACAGTTTTTTCTTAACTAAAAGACGGTTATTTTGCAGGTCGGATCAAACTTGGCACAGATGTGCAAGGGCTTGTTCTTAAAGGTTTGGTTTAACTTCCTCTCATTTTTTTGTTATTTCTGCATCAATTGTATTCATACTTGGTACAAATGATCCTTGGGTGAAACCACGTCTGTTGATGAGATCAAATAACGTCATTTCGGCACCATTTTGAATATTTCAGAAAAAAAATTAGCACTACTATTATCTATTGCGAAATCAGGCGAGACTCGCGGTTTGCGAACCACCTTGCTTAGGGAAGTTCTCATACAGTAGTTCTTTCCTGGGTATTTCGAAAAACTGTTACGTTGACCTGCAAAGGGCTTCCCTGTTTTTTTTTAATAGAGTACTGCGACTTGCTGCAGTAAATATAGATTAATTTGCATAATACAATCCACCCAATTCTCGAGGTGCTTGGGACCAAGCCAATAACCACGCTTTAGCAAAATCTGGTTATGATGGACATTGAACACCCAGGTTTGCACAAATTGGGACTTTAAGAATTGCTCATAAGAAAATCTTCTTTTATTTGTGCTCTTTGTAAAGGGAAATGGACTGTACAAGGTTTTAAGCATGTATAGAGCCCTACAGTATTCGGTTAAAATTGTGATTTCCGCAAAGGAATACTCTAGGTCACCTTCCAATCACTGAGATTTTGTTTTTGTGGATTTTTTTTCGGGTTGGATCGGCAAAGAATGAGGGTGAGTGCTTATTATACCTCTAAATACGTTTAATTCGTCGTATAACTTGAGAATATTAGTCAAGTTTACCGGTGGGGCCTGTAATATTCAGTTCTTGTTTTTGATTCGCGTCATACAAGTCTATAGTTATTAGAGAGAGGAATGGAAAATAACAAATCAAAGTGGATTTAAAAAAAAAATAGGAAGAAAGAAAGAAAAAACAGAAAAAGAAAGTGGAAAAACGAAAGGTTACGGGATCAACAATTGCTTATTACATAGAGATAAAGGGAAACCACCAAATTAAAATAGATTAAAAAAAAAAGATTACGAGATGGTTGCCAGGCGTTCAGGTGTCGTGACTTGGGGTCAAATCAATGCCCTTTTACCGACTACCATTAGTGCTCTTCTGATATGGTGATCTTGGCCCAAAGCATGTCTCTTCATGCATTCCTAGAACTCTAGCGCCGAGGCGCCATGACCATTTAGGGGAGGAAACATGGCTGATCCCATACAATCACAATGTACCAAACTGCAAAATGCCTTGAACCTTTATTGGAGTCAGACGATATTCGAACCTGTGCGAGGCACGAGTGTGAAAGCACTCCCGGCGTGTTAGACCTCTCGGCCATAATAGCATCGGTGCTGATGCTCGGGAATTTAGGCGTAAAGACTGATGTGGAATATATAGTTTCAAAGCAATGAAAGAAAAGCAAAAGAAATTATTGCGTCAGACGAGGATTCGAACCTGTGCGTGGCATAAGTGTGAATTCACTACCTGCGCCTTAGACCTCTCGGCCATAAGACCGTCGGTATCGAACTTAAAGAATTTTTTGTGTTACATGGTATTTAAGTTGATATTTGCATCCCTCCACGGTAAACGTGTTAGCGACCCTAAGCTGTGAATGTTTCGTGTCCGAACTGGCATTTTGACTTCTCTCACGTCACTGGAGGCGTGCGGGGATTTTTCTTCAAATTTTCGTCGAAATGAGACTGTATTGCGGCAAACGAATGTGAAATCCGTTTTTAGTGGATAATTTTACATAGATTAGTGGGACGTTATTTTTCTAACTTAGTAACCCTTTAAACATCCTTGGTCCGCGTAACAAAACAAAAAATGCTCATGGTGTTTTGAATGGCCGCCATATTGAATAATAGCCACCTTGGGCAAAATTCAAGAGGGCTCAATATCCTAATTTCCTTACATAACTTAATTCTCCAAGTGTGCAAGATTTGGTGCTTTTAGACAAAAGTGAACAATTATTCACCTTTGCCGTTGGGCTCATAGAACTCTATGCTCATAGCCGTCTATTCACATATAGTTTGGCCAACTCGGTTTCAATGGTAGCAACATCGCTTTGTTGGGGAAGAAGATTTAACTTTTTTAAAATCATTTTTCAAAAGTGTCCAAAATCTTTTTTAATACGTAATTTATTTCTGGGCCTAAGCAACGTGTCAATATATGACAATATTAAGGTAATATATAATTATCTATCTCTGATAGAAACCTGATTTATTGGAATGGAAAGTGATGTATAAATTAGCCTTCATAGCGTGTGCAGACATTTTGTAGACACTTGCACGTTTCACCCGTGTCACTGTTAGAAAACGACCTAATGTCAATGGCACTACTCATAGAGTAAAATGGAAATTCATTAGATGGTCAACCACATTTTAACTTATTATCATGCAGATATGGCAACAGCTATTCAGCGCTGAGAAGGAAATGAAAGAACATTCCACCATGTGCACCTGCTTCTATTGTTGTTCCGGGCACACTTTAAAATGTCTCTACGTCCATCATCCAACACAGCTTCGTGAGAAATCCAAGTCATCAGTCTAGTAGTATTTATTCAGTGGATTTTCTGACCATGGTGTAACTACGAACTAGTCTATTGAAATCGAGTCAACTCTGTGTTTGAAGGGCAATGTGTATGCTTACGAGAAAGCGCCATCTTTCGGTAATTGTCGAGCTAGTCCTCCACCCGTCTGTCACGATCGGAATGACGAATGGTCGTGAACTTTACTGACGGAGCAGTTCGAGAAAGTAAGTGAGTACGCCCTCGACTTGAGCTAGCGGCTGTTCGAAGAAGTACGCGGAAACTAACAGAAGAATTTAAGACGTCGTAACTTATCTGACGACCACTTTCACTGTTTATCGAGATATTATTTGGGGACGCACTCTATTTCTGTTCCATAATGGGTAAGTTCTTTGGTTATTTTACGTGTTTAAAGAGAAAGTTGTCACTCTTTACTTCACGTCTTGTTATATTTGTTATGTACTATCGCTTTACTGTGATTATTACAAATGTTACTATCTATAGCTGAGAGAACAACGCCATTTTGACTTGATACAAATGTGCTCGAAATCGCCACGGAAAATTATTGACATACTTCAACTAATTAAATGAACAGTTCAGCTGTATCTCAAGGAATATTTTGTTCATATTTCTCCCAATTTATTCTCTCGAGAGCTAAATAAAAGACCAACAACAACTATCATAATCATTATAAATTTACTAACAATGATAACAACAACGCGACGAAATTAATGAACATCATTTTCGAGGATTTTTTTCTAGTAATAGATAATTTTGGTTATTAACTTTTACTGTCGAATTGCAATAAGTTGATGGCTTCATAGCAGATTCACAAAATGAATTTCCTAGTCAATTTAAACCCGTTAAGCCCTATCACACCTGGAAATGTGGTAAGTTACTACATCCTATATACACGTTTGGCTTCTCCTTATATCTTCGTTCTTCTTGAAGTACTCCTTCCTCCTCTACATGTCTATCTTTGTCTTCTTCGTCTTCCTCCTCCGTTATTACTTCTATTTTTTATTTATCTTTATCCTCTTTTATGTATTAATTTTCTCCTCCGTCTTCTTCACCCTGCTACCCCGTCTCCGTCCAACTACTTCTTTGTTTTATTTTATTCTTCTTTTCCTTTAGCTGCTTTTCGTTCCTTTCGTTCCCTCCTTCTCAAGTCTGTCTTCTTCTTCTCTCTCGTTCTTGTTGGTGATACGCCTTAATAAATTTCATCCTTTTTTTACTCATGATGAATTCTGGACTTCGCAAATTACTTGAGTGTCATTCTTCTTTGCATCGTGTTTTCAAAATCATTAGATCATAAATACGCCCCATATTTGCAAGTGAGTCTCTTTGGGGAAGTGAATCAAATCAAATTCAGTCGTTTATTGCATGTAAATACTCAACTTAATTCGTTGGATTGGTGATAAATACATTCGACACTTTCATTCAAACGTTTAACTCTCTCACTGCCCCGCCATTATAAGTCTGATGAGTTACTACTACACAAAGTATATCCATTGCACTGAGAGGTTTAAGCGTATTCGCCTAACAACGTTAGTTGTATACGTGCACTCCAATAGCCTATGCGTCACTCGTCGTGTAATTGGTATAAGGAAACAAATATGGCTGCCTTAACCTAAAGTTAGCTTGAGCGCGTAAGGAAGGGATGGGGGCTGAGAAAGTGCGTAAAGCCCTGAAAAGGATGTCAGTTAAATCTTGTCGGCACCCCTATGTGTCATACTCCCGCGTTTTTAAACAGCCTTTTCCGCCGTATGGTACTCTATCGGCGAGTATGTACGTATGTACAAAAGCCTATGGAGTGTATACATACAGGGGCGGAGGCGGGGGTGATTATCACATATAGGCGAAGAGGGGAGCTTCGTGGATAGAGGGGGGGGGGGGGGGTACTCTTCAGAAGATCAAAAATGGGGAAAAGTGGGTCAATTCCCGATATCTGCTATAACCAGGGCAGCGAATTTACTTCTTAGGAAGATTTGTATTAATTTCACAATGTTTAAAATAGAATTACTTATTGAACGTCACATATGTTTAGTCTCAGAGTGAAAAATTACACAAGTCCAATTTTCTGACGGAAAGAAATGAATAACTAATCTCTTAAGAATGTGGATGCCCTCATGTCGATATCATCCACTGTCAGTGAAGAAAGCGAACTTCATAAATACATGTACTGTAGAGACTAAGTATATCATCATTTATTTATTGTTGGAGTACAGTAACCTGTATTGTATCCTTCCCCTCATTCCTTTTCTTTGTCTTTGTTTCTCACGCTTCTCCTACTGTATTTGTTTTAAAAATTACCATTCTCCTTTATCTCCCATCATCACTTTCTCCTTCTTCGCTTTCATATTACTCCCTTTCTCATTTAATCCTCCTTCTCTATCATATTTATCATTTTTTCATTCTTCTTCTTCATTATCATCACCTTCCTCTCCTCCCCCTCTTCCTTCCATTACTACTTATTGCTCATCTTTACCTCCCTTCCACAATTTGTCCTCCTTCTGACTGTATGTTGTATATGTATCCAATGCAGGTGACCAACGCGCAACACTGGCGTCCTTGACGCTTCTCCTCCTTGCTATCTGCTCAGGTGGGTCACTTTCAAAAGTATTTATTTTCTTCACCTGAAAAAGGGTATTTTTTTCAATGAACCATTAATATTTACATTACAATACGTTTTTCTTTAACCTAAATACACCCCCCAGTGATTCGGTGATATAACACTTTCCAGTGGCAGATCTACGGAGGGGGTGGGGTGGGTAGGGAATTGATTTTAAAAATATAATACGGTAACTTTATATTATCTGTGATCTATACCACACTCGTTTTTGTAGAATAACAATTTTGCATTATGCTCCAAAAGCTTCCACACATTATATTACATCACGAGGAGTCTTGGTGTAGAAGATTTGTCCAATGATCTCAATACAAAGGTTAGGTGTCCAATCTCAACCGTAACCCATTTTAGATTGTTGTCATAGTTGTGTAGATGTATATTAATATAGATGTCCAAATCCTTAAGTTTTAAAGGTCAAGTTTTTGGTTACTTTCTTCATGCAAATACTTTATATGATTTTCATGGTTTGTGCAAATTATTGTGGAAGGCCAATCAAACTGCAAAATGTATAGCTCACATCGTTAAGTTATATCCAATAGTTTTGATACAGGGCACTTATCCCATGCGATCATTAATCATATAATGTACAGAAATCTAAAACGAAAACATTCTCGCAATAAAGATTTAATGATGGGGGAAATGATATAAGACACGTTTGCTATCAATTATAAAACTAGAAATTTTACTCTTTAATAATATTATATATATAGTATTATGCAATGATACCTTTAACGACGATATTGATTACAAGTCCAACAATCGAATTTGTACTTCTTTATCGATAGGATCATAGTAGGCACGATCGCTGTCATTATTACTACTACCAATATCAAAATGATGGTTGTGGATCAATTGGTCAGTCATTTATTCCATCAGACATTCAGGCTGCCAGTCAACCCTTACACAATCATTAAGAACCAACATAATATTCACGAGAAAACGTAATTATGCTTATATTTTGTAAACATTTATATAGAGACCTCTCATTGGAGAAAAAACTGCGTCTTTATAAACAAGTGGTATTTAAGTGCGGGTTGCATTAAGACATGCTTCACTGAGAAACCTTATTTAAGGAAGTAGCAAATTTGGTCTGTTTAGACATATGATATGTCTGTACAGATTAGCACTAAAGCAGGTTTAATTGGATTTCAACGACTCAAACATTTGCTTAGACTTTTTGAAAAAGACTCTTAAACCAACTTAAGATTGCTAGTTATCGTATGTCAACTAAAACACCCAACATTGGAAATTGTACTTATTGGGGGTCCTTATAAATGTGGGTTTGCGAACAGGACGGTCTGGTCACAGCAAGTAAGATAAGGATATGTAAATATACTGCATGACATGTATTTTTCAATACGTCTTGCATTAACTCATTATGCGTATTTGCTGCATTTTCGCTCGGGTAATATAACTAAAATCTCATACAACAATTCTCTGGCATGCGAAAAAGAAAGTCGTATAAAAAGCTACTAGGGCATGTAAGCTTTGACATGAACGAATCTCCTGTTCCATTTCCCTCCAAGGAAAATTACAAGATTGGCAAAAGTACAGTATGATGGCACTTCCAAGTTGAAACATCGATACTCTTCTGACGCACAACCCAGGTGTATCTGTGCTTAAAACTTTATCTCTGTCTTATATCGGTCGGTTGCTTGGTAACGTCCCTCGTTACCTCCTCAACCGACCCTTCCCCACCCCCCCTTTTTTTCTGACAAGCCAACAACTTCCGCTTGATGAGTCAGCGTTGTTTCGAAAAACCTCCCCTCTCTGGATCGCTTTTCGTTAGACTCTCTCCTCTCCCAAGCACACGCTGCCAAAATTAATATGTTTTTGAGGCAAAAAAAGGGGTCATCTTGTTTTCCCGGAGAATTTTGGCTAGTAAGCATTTAGTCAAATTAAATATTGAGTGTTTCTTTGAAGCACACCAAGTGATATAGGCGTTTTGGTATTAAGATGTTCTGAAATTCCATTAGATACAATTAGGTTAATGTTTTGAATTGTGGGTTAGGGTATTGGTCTTTGGCTATGGATATTCATAAAGTTTAGTTTAGGTACGTGTACTTAAAATAATAGTACAGTAATCATGGTAATACGTTTATTGGACATTATTACGACTAGGATACGTTTAACATGTGATCATAGTTTTGTATTCGTCCCATATCTTGTTAGTTTCATTGATGTCTTGGATTGATGATAAAAGTGTTTACTGGCTGGAATCTTAATACGGTATTATATTGATATGAATTATGATATTTTAACATACGACCACATGCTGTTGCATTACCTCTATTGGTATCAATATGGTTTATGCATCAATGCATATCCACGGTATCATTCGATTACAATTTTACATACACATAACTTTCCAAGTGTCAATGTTAAAGAGAAGAGTGACACGCTGGTAGTAAGTTAACTTGAATAAAACTAGAACATCAAATGAAAAATGAAATAAAAAAGTAATCAGACAAGTTTTAAGATTTTTGTTAACAGATCATGATTACTAGACCTTCAAGGGAAACGACACAGGTCAGCAATTTCAAAATGTAGGATATTGTCATAATTCCTTTACACCAAGCACTTTTCAACGAGACCATGAATTTATAAAGCACTAATGCAGGGGTAGGGGTACAGATTTGAACACAAACATATCTTCTTAATAATTTTCATATCTTATTGTGAGGAAATGTTTCCTCATATGTTTCTCCATTTTTTATACGTGCATTCAATTCAAGTTATCACCAAGGTTTCATACCTCTTTAAGATGAAAGCAATCTTAAGAAACCTTACATTCTTCTTCTCGACCTTTTCCCCCAAATACACAGTGGACGCGCAGGTGACATGCTACCAGTGCTTCGGTCTTGGCGCCCAAAACCCACTTCTTGCGCAGACGGCCGCTCAGTACCCGATATCCAGCTGTAGCGATATCGGTCCACGAACACCGACTATCGATTGCAGCGGCAAATGTTTCACGCAGAATTTCACCGTTAACTACAATTTTCAACAAGGTATGTCTGAAGTGACTGTGACATAGTATGAGTATTCTTGTCTAGTTTAATACCTCGTCACATGTTTATCATTGTTGTAGACCAAAACTATGTTTGTTAAAAAGTAATTCAGTTCAACAACAGTCAGTATTTTTCTGACAAAATTCAGTTAAAACGCCCTTAGGTCCTTTACTAACAAGAAGTAATCAAATGGTAAACAAAAGTAAGGCCCCCCCCCCAAAAAAAAAAAAAAAAAAAAAAAAAAAAAAAAAAAAAAAAAAAAAAAACATACACACACACCCTTACACAAGCACGCACATTTAACACACACTATGGCACACACACACACACACACACACACACATATATATATATATATATATATACATATATGAAGTTTAGTGAAAGAAATGGGTGAAGAGAACAATGGTACCCGTATCTTAAATCAAGGCTCCGCAGAGCTATCTACCCTTTGTAAAAATTGGTGATGCCGAAAAAATGTCTCTGCCGGGAATCGAACCCGGGCCCCCTGCTTTGAACGCCGGTGCCTTAACCACTAGACCACAGAGACGGGTTAGTGGCTAAGGCGACCCCGATCCGATTGACCGTCATGTTGAGGCATGGCGGCTTGTCATTGTTCAAAACCCACCTACACCCAACAAAGGAAATTATAATTGGTATAGTGTTCGAGAATTTGTCAATCTGACGGTCGCCTTAGCCACTAACCCATCTCTGTGGTCTGGTGGTTAAGGCACCGGCGTTCAAAGCTGGGGGCCCGGGTTCGATTCCCGGCAGAGACATTTTTTCGGCATCACCAATTTTTCCAAAGGGTAGATAGCTCTGGGGAGCCTTGATTTAAGCTACGCGTACCATTGTTCTCTTCACCCATTTCTTTCACAAAATATATACACAAAGAAGAAGAACAGCACGCTTTGCAACATTTGTCAACAATGTTCTCACAAAATATGCTACAAAGCAATATTTAAGATTGAAATCGTCCCCTTTGTGTGTATTCTTTCCCGGCCTACTCCTCTTAACCTCTTTCTCTCCTTTTTATGTTCTCTGCCTCTTTGTCTCCTTCTCTACTTGCCCTTTCCCCATCCTTGTGCCGGGTTTGCTCCTTTCTCACACTTATCCCGCCCGCGATTTATTTTAGTACATTGTCATATAAGATAGATACAGATCAAGATATTTATTTCAATGCAAAATGATAGAGATTTGCTTTTCACCAACACAATAACGATTCAATAACGATTCAATAAGAATATACAGTGTATCAATATTGATAGCACAGATAAATAATGAATCATTTCTGAGATTTTCACTTGGGATAAATCAGAGAGGTGCTAGAAAGGAGAAACAACTCGAGCATTATATTCAAACATCTTGATGGATACTAAAGCGTGCTAATGAGCTTCAAAAGCATTTCACAATCACGATAATGTTTTGATGTCGTGTACTCAGCGCCGACATTCAGCTGATGTCAACTTGGAGAGAAATATCTTAAATTCCCCATTTTGTCTCTTGAAGCTGTGTTTCTTATTACATTATTTTGCAATTTTCAAGAAAGTTATAAAGGCAACCCCACTAAATATTCCTTCCTCTATCTGCTATCTTCTAAAGGATAAACGGAGATATAAGATAATTTTCTTACTTACAGAACTGATTAACTTCTTCATTTCCGGATTTTTCCAAAATTGTGGGATTCAATCGTTATAAAAAAAATATATAAACACAACAAAAAAGGTAAGTCCCCCCCCCCTCCATAAGCAAAATAGCATAACTTTTTATCGAAGATGTTTTGAGCAACATAATTTAACAGAATTGTACCATAACTTATTGAGTAACTTCCGTGTGAAAATCACATTAATTTACTCAGTCATGCATGAGTGAGCACACATTAAAGGCAAAAGTGTCACTTTTCAAAAGTCACAAGGGTAATTTGGGGATTCTGTCAAATGAATTTTCAATGAATACCGTTTCTGGTGCATAATTTATGTCTTTTTGTTGTTTATGATCCATCTCTCGCCACACTAACACCTATCTCGATACTTAACCTATTGCTCTGGTTGAGTGAGCACTGTTTAAAAAATACTCATCTCTCTTGAGTTTGAAACTTTTTAAAACCCTTTATTTTTGTGAAAAAATAAAACTCTGGATATTTTGACAAAGATGTAACATAACCTGTTATGTGAACATAAAAAGTCATTTTCATGTCATTGTTGAGTGAGTACACATTAAATATTGCACAAGAAACTCCAAATGTATTGTTAAAAGGGCATAAACAATGAACCTTGTGACTTTTGAAAAGTGACAATTTTTACTTTAATGTAAGCTCACTCATGCATGACTAAATGAATTGATGTGATTTTCACACAAAAAATAGTCACTAAATGTAGGAACAATCCTGCCAAGTTTCGTTGCTCATACCCTCTTCGATAAAAAGTTATGCTATTTTGTTTAGGGGGAACTTACTTTTTTGTTGTGTTTATATCTTAAACTGTTTTATTAACAGAGTTTGCGTGCATTTGGGCGCAGCGGAGATATTTTACTTGACAAACCAATTTATTTTTGTCAGTTAATATCTGATTTGCTCATTAATGCCATCTAACAGAATTGGACAAACGAAATGAGATTCTACATTTCCTTTGTTCTCTCTGAGATGCTGTTGTCAATCTATCATGATCGTAATTGTGAAAACACCTGAAAAGCACATCCTGAGAACACATTATTTTTTCGGAGGTGCCAAGCATGGGTTTAAAGGAAGAAGATTAATTCATATCCTTCCTTATTCCTGCTGTAACCATAATGCAGTCAAAATACGAAATAACCTCCCACAAGTTGCAACAGAAATTCTTTCAATAGTTTTAGACTCTTGAATATGTCCTTCACAACACACCAAAATTGCCAATGATCCAAATGCTGGATAGCATTGGAAATTACTTAAATCATAATGATGAATATGCCCTATTGACGCCTATGTAAACATTTCGAATCAAAACGGTACACACGTTTGATATCTACACGTTTTCACATTAAAACGGAACACACTCGTGAAAATTGATAATTGTCCTCCGACGACATTTCAAAACGGAACATACTTTCTAATTGAAAGGAGTCCAATTACCAATTGTCATTGGCATTGGCCCATCTGTCCATGCCCTAACCGAAACAATTCTACAGTTGTTGCAATGTGTGTGGTGTCGTGTTGTTAACCAGTGCAGGTAGGTAGGGGGGGGGGGGGGGGGAGAAAGTTTCCAAATGGAACGAACTAGCAAAATAGGAATTGTAATGTTTTGCCAGTTTCATCCTGTATGTTACCATCTCAGTCACAGAGGGGGTAATTTATGTAACTGATATGGGACTGTGACTGTTTGATACTGAGAACAAATACTAAACAAATAATTCATTTATGACCTTGAAAAGTTGGTTCATCAGTATGTGAGTTGAATGAAGATCGAATTGAATATAATTATTGCAGAAGGAGCGTCATCAAAGAGTTACATATTTACTCAGGGGAAACGGGTATAAATCCCATCAGTTTAGGGGGTGAAGTGACGTGAAGGTAGAGAGAAAGAGAGAGATAGGCTGAAGCGTGCAACTTCTCCCATAAAACAACACGAAATGGAGGAGTGACGTGAGGGTAGAGGGAAAGAGAGAAAGAGAGAGAGAGAGAGAGAGAGAGAGAGAGAGAGAGGGAAAGAGGTGTACAGAGTGGAAGCGTGGAGAGAGACTGTGACGTAGTATTCCGCACTTGAAAACAATGTTGTTACACTCCAATTTCTGTCTGTCTGTCTGTCTGTCTGTCTCTCTCTCTCTCTCTCTCTCTCTCTCTCTCTTTCTATCTATCTCCCTCTCCTTCCCCCTCTCTCTCTTCCTATCTCTCACTCTCTCTCCCTCACACACACACCCACACACACACACATACACCCCACACACACACATACACGTACACATACACACACATACACACATACACACACACTCACACACACCCATGTACCCATTCCTCTCTTTCTCTGACTGCAGCGACGGCGAGTATCAACAGCCTGGACGTAGACTATCTCATCCTGGGCTGCGGTGCCGACACTCAGCCCAACGGTTGCACCGACTTCGCCAACCTGCCCAACATCGACGAGGTCCGGCAACAGACGGAGAACGTCGTCGCCCAGTTCGGCGGGCGAGTCAACACCATGCGCGGCGACGCCTGCTTCTGCCCTCGCAGCCGCTGCAACGCCGCCGCGCCAGGAGCGTCGACTAGCGCCGGGCTCTTGGGCGCTTGCATAGCGTCTATCACGGTCCTTGCCATGGTGCTTGGGAAATAAAGACGGATTCAGTCGATGCCTACCCACAACACTATGTATATATATCCGGTTGAATGGGACGGAGATACCTAGAAAATTTTGATTTGAATACGAACAGAGACACTCAGCTAGATTTATAGGTGATGTCTGGAGATCATCAGATTTCAAATGTCATAGCTTGTAGCGCTCTCACCTACGGATCTATTTAATTGCCTTCAGGCCTTTTAAGAACAACTTCTTTTGGTGTTATGTCCTCATGGTAATGTTGATGTTTGAGGACGGATGGCTTCATCTCTTCATCATGTCTTATAGGCTCATAGATATCATAACCCATACGTCTGTTTCATGAGTTCAAAAGTCTGTGACTTGCAATACAGTAATGTTTCTTCGTATTATACATGTGTTAGAGGGGGTTGTGCTGATAGATTTGCATGGTTATGGCAAGGATGTATCCAGTGAGCTCGCTTCACCGATACATCGTGTAATAAACACACACAAAAAAGGAAGTCCTCCCTTTTTCTCAACCGCATAACGTTTTAACCAAGAGCTTATGGACAAAATAATTTGGCAGGGGTGTTGCTACTCTCATTGGCTAACTTTCATGTGAAAATGATACTGATCGGTCCAGTCATGCATGAGTGAGCAAACACTTAAGGCAAACATATGACTTTTCAAAAGTCACAAGGGTAATGGTTTATGCTGTTGTAACAGAGTACATTTTGGCATTTCTTGTACGATTTTTATAGTGAATATACTCAACCATGACACGAAAATTACTTTTTTATGTTCATATAACAGGTCATGTTAAAATATCCAGAGTTTTATTTTTTCACAAAAATAAAGGGATTTTAAAAATTTCAAACTCAAGAGGGATGAGTAATTTTTAAACGGTGCTCACTCATATAGTACAATGGGTTCAGTGTCGGGATAAGTATTAGTGTGTCGATAGATGGATGATAAACAATGAAAGAACATAACTTATGCACCAGAAATGGAATTCATTAATGATTTATATGACAGAATCCAAGAATTGCCCTTGTGACTTTTGAAAAGTGACATTTTTGCCTTTAATGTGTGCTCAATCATGCATGACTAAGTGGATTAATGTGATTTTCACACGGAAGTTAGTCAGTAGGTGAAGAAACAATTTTGCCAAGTTATGTTGCTCAAAATATCTTCAATAAAAACTATGCTATTTTGCTTGGGGGGGGGGGGGAGACTTACTTTTTTGTTGTGTTTGATATATCTTCTGAACTTCACGCTTTTACGCGCTCCGTCATACATGTAATTATATACATAATAGATCATACACTGGTGCTGTGCGTTTCCTCATAGTTTTTGAAGATCATAGAATATGAAAATATATAGTAGGGTAGATGATCATATTAAGGGCTTTGTGCAATAGTAGTGGTGTTATAATCACGTGTTTCTAAAAAAAAAACCTTCCGTTTCTTTTTTATTCGCATTATTCAAATTTATAATATTGCCGGAATTCTGATTCGGCTTC